>JASDQU010101217.1:103189-147861 GCA_032191745.1 Picea mariana | reverse complement strand
CCTGGTTTTACTCCACCTCCATTACAACAACTATTGCCTGGTTTTACTCCACCTCCATTGCCACCCATTCCACAAAATCCTCAGCATCCTCAGAATCCACCACGTCCTACCATTTTTCCCACTCAACCCATTCCAAATCCGAACCACAGACCACCCCTACCACTCCATAATGTCGATTTCCAGAACTATCCAGCTTACAACATAAACCATGTTTCTATACAAGAAGTACAAATGAGATCTGGAAAAATTTTAAATAAAAGACAGCCCATAACAAAAACAGCACCAAAGGTAAATATTGAAGAACATGAAGATGAGCCTGCAGATAATTTATCAAATGAGATACCCCTGTAGGATGTTATCATCCCTAAACAAAAAGAATCTAAATCACAGCATAACACACAACCTCAGGTTCCCAAAAAGCCTCCTTTTCCTGAGAGGCTACTCATTGAAAAACCAATTATACAATCTGAGTTTGACATTATGACTGAACTGAGAAATGTATGTGTTAATATTCCATTGTTACAGGTAATCAAATATGTTCCCATCTATGCCAAAACCATCAAAGAACTCTGCATCAAGAAACCAGTTCAAAAACATAAAGATCCACTAACAATACATCTAGTAGGACAGCTATCAAATTATATTTCTGAAACACCTAAAATTGTAAAGTATGCCAACCCAGGGAACCTAATAGTCTTAGTGATTATCAATAATGTGTCTATTGTTAATACTTTAGTTGATTTATGTGAAGCCATTAATATAATGACCAGCGACACAGTGGAACTATTGCAATTAAATCAATTCATGCGCCCCACTCCTACAGTTCTTGAACTAGCTGACAGAACCACTATAAAACCTGCTGGAGTTCTTGATGACATCCTTGTGACTTTAGCTTCGTGGGAGTATCCTGTGAACTTCATGATAATTCATTCAAAGGACCCCACAAAAGGCCATCCAATCATTCTAGGGAGACCCTGGTTTGCCATATCCAATGCTTTCATAGGATGTCGTGGTGGAGATATGTTTATCTCAAATGGTATTTCTTCACAGAAACTTACTCTGTTTCCACCTGTCCGGCCTGTTACAGAAGAATTATGTTGGATGAAGTGCCCCTATTTTGAGAATGAGGATGAGGAACCTTTATTCTCTGTTGATGAGATCCATGCACTGCAAGAACCTACAGAGGATGAAATTTTAAGTCAATTCCTTTCTGTGACAGAAAATGTTGAATTCCCACAGACCTATCTTCAATATGATCAGATTTTCAGAGAGGATTTTCAGGAACGAAGTGAGTTATTTTCTTCATTTTCACCATCCATGGTTTTCACTGTTTCTGAACACTCAGGGCCATATACCATTCCAGTAGAACTTAGTCCAGGTAGATGTATATACATCAATTCTGAATTGAGTCTCAGTCAACAGGAACAGTTGACAAAAGTTTTAAAAGAACAGTCAGGGGATTTTGCTTGGGAATACACTGATATGAGGGGAGTACACACTGACACCTACATTCACCACATCTATATCCAACCAGGGATAACCCCAGTAAGACAGCCACAGAGACGCATGAATCCAATCCTAAAAGACTTTATAAAATAAGAATTACAGAAACTGTTAAATGTTGGATTCATCTATCCAATTTATGATAGTAAATGGGTTTCACCTCTTGTTGTGGTACCCAAGAAAGTGACAGGAAAATGGAGGATCTGTGTAGACTTTAGGGAGCTGAACAAGGAAACCCTGAAAGACTATTTTCCTTTACCCTTCATAGATCAGGTTTTGGACACTTTGGCTGGAAAAAGATATTTTTCTTTCCTTGATGGATATAGTGGGTACAACCAAATTCAGATTGCTCCTGAAGACTAGGACAAGACAGCCTTCACATTTCCTTGGGGCACTTATGCCTATAAAGTGATTCCTTTTGGATTATGTAACGCTCCTGCGACATTTCAGAGATCTGTCCTTGGTGTTTTTGCTGACTTGATTCATGACTGTGTGGAGGTTTACATGGATGATTTTACTTTCTATGGTAACACCTTCGAAGAAGCCTTGAGTAACCTGGAGAAAGTCCTGATTTGTTGCCAAGAATCAAATCTGTCCCTCAGCCATGAAAAATGAAAAATTCTCTTAACTGAAGGGATTGTGTTGGGTCACCATCTGTCTGCCGAAGGAATCAACGTATACCCAGCCAAAATTGAGGTGATAGTTAATTTTCCCTCTCCAAAAACCTAGAAAGATGTGAGAATCTTTTTGGGGCATGCTGGCTATTACCGACGATTTATTGAAAACTTCACAAAAGTAGCCAGCCCCATGTTTAAATTGTTGACAAAATATACAGAATTCTGTTGGGATGATCATTGTCAGAGAGCCTTTGAGGATTTAAAAGAAAAACTGTCTATGGCACCTATTCTCAGAGGACCAAACTGGTCCCTTCCTTTCCACATCTCAACCGATGCCTCAGACACTGCTTTAGGAGGAGTGCTTGGGCAAAAGAAAAATCAACAGAATTATGCAATATACTTTACCAGCAAGAACTTGACCCCCCCTGAATTGAACTACACAGTAACAGAGAAAGAATTCTTAGCAGTAGTTCATTCCATCAACAAATTTCATCACTACATTACTGAATATGAGGTTTTTGTCCACACTGACCACTCTACAATCAGGTTCTTGACGAACAAACCAGTCACTACCGGTAGAATCCCCCGATGGATTTTGCTGCTTCAAGAATTCAACATTACCATCGTTGATCGGCCAGGGAAAGAGAATGTAGTTGCAGATTTTCTTTCTCAGATTTCCCAAGATAGTACTGATACCCCAGTGGATGATAACTTCCCTGATGAAAATTTGTTTGCAGTAGCTGCCAAGACCCCTTGGTTTGCAGATACAACAAATTAATTAGCTACAGGAAGGTTACCATCTCACTTATCACCTCCACAAAAGAAAAGAATTATCCAACAGAGTGCTTACTATTCTTGGGTGGGAAGCGATCTCTTCTATACAAGTCCTGATATGATTATTAGGAGATGTGTCCGGGAAGATGAAATTCCTGAGATCTTCCAGGCCTGTCATGATGGGCCATGTGGAGGACATTTCTCTGACCAAAGAACAACATACAAAGTTTTGCAATCAGGATACTATTGGCCGACATTGTTCAAGGATGCAATGAAATATGTGAGAAGCTGTGACAGTTTTCAAAGGATGGGAAGGCCCACTACAGCAGACGAGATTCCCTTACAACCACAAGTTGTAATTGAACCATTCGATAAATGGGCATTAGATTTTGTAGGGCCAATTGCTCCAATGTCAAGAAGGAAGAAGTACATCTTGGTGTGCACAGATTTTGTGACCAAGTGGGTAGAGGCAAAATCCCTATATCAAGACACTAAGAAATCAGTGATTGAGTTTATGTACGAAGAGATCTTTACCTGCTTCGGTGTTCCACGAGAAATTGTTACCGACCAAGGTGCCCAATTTACTTCCAAAATGATGAAAGAACTCACAGACAAATATGAGATCAAACACTGTAAGTCCTCTCCATACCATCCACAAGCCAATGGGCAAGTGGAATCTACCAACAAAGTTCTGGAAGCAATTCTGACCAAGACCATACACTTACATCATAAAGATTGGGTAGATAGACTTCCAGAGGCTTTATGGGCATACAGAACTACATGGATAAATACCACTGGTCATACTCCTTATGAGTTGGTATTTGGTAAAAAAATTCTCCTTCCCATAGAGTTTCAGATCCATACATTCTGCCTAGCAGCAGAGTTGGGGTTGGATTTGAGTGAAGCACAAAAAAAGAGAGTCATGCAACTTAATGAATTGGGAGAAATGAGGCATGATGCTCTTCAAAGGACTATCCTTGTGCAAAGCCAACGCAGCAAATGGCATGACAAGTATATCAAGAAAAAGCATTTTCAACCAAGGGATTGGGCATTACTTTTCGATTCCAAATACAAAACTTTCAAAGGAAAACTTACAACGACATGGTTGGGACCTTATGAAGTAGAAACTGTTTTTGATAACGGTTCTGTCAGGATTAAAACCATAGATGATTCTCAGAACTCCTTTGTAGTGAATGGACATCGATTGAAAGTGTACAACAAGCCTTTGTCAAAAGATGACTTCTTGCAAGAAGTGGCCAAGCAAACATAACTAAAGATAGTACGAGAAGAGTCTTCTCCTCCTGCTAATCTTTGATCATTAATACTATTTTAAAAACTCTGTAAATAAATTTTTAGCAGAAAAAAAAAAATCAAATAATATAAAAAGAAAAAAAAACATTTATTTTCTTCTTTCTCTTGGATGTGTTGATGTTTTGTTTTCAGTTTTACGGGCTTCTCAGAACAAGTGCAGAACTGAACTCACAACAGGTAAGAAGGTAAGACTGTTTTATTTCATGAGATTTTCTTATCAATATGACTAATTTGTTTTGAAACAAATAAATTCGAGCTTGTTTTCTCCCTTTGTTTGCTCATTAAAATATGAAAGGGGCATTTGTCAGAAAGGATTATTCTTTACAAGACCTGGTAAATTACTATGGGAAAGAAACCCCCTTAGAGTCTTCTTTTGGCATTTCCTCAGACTTTCCAAACATGAGGAAGCAATGAGCATGAACTAGCTTGGGCTCATAAAATCCACAAGCAGGTGATTACTATTCAAAAAGTTGTGTCTGCAAAATTTCTATCTGCACTCGTGTTGGATGATGTGGATTACGTCAAGATCCACCTTCCAACAAATCTCACTCCATCGACATCAGCACCTTATCTGGAGCAGAGGTTAGAGATTATTTAGCACCCTGGACTCTGCATGCCTTAATGGCAGATGTCTTTGCTAATAGCCATGGGAATACACCAATGTCTCTTGGTTGATAGATCCTACAGGTGACTCGACACCAACACCTCTATTCGTACCTGCTAGGATGTGTTGTAGGTACCTTGAGGCCCATTGACATCACAGGTGGATCATCTCGCATCGGTTAACAACATTCATTAATGGCTGGTAATCCGATGATTTATGTTTGTGTTCGACTTCAGAACATCTATTCACACAAATCAGACTTGTACCTTGGGTGAAGCTTTGAAACTGTTGAAGACATGATTTCAGTTGATCTTTTTCAGAACAGAACAAAAGGCAGGTTCAGGGGTCATCCTCAGATAATCTGTTGTTATACACAGGAAGTTTTTCTCAGAACGGTATTATTTGTTCAAATTCTTCTGCAGATTCCTGAGTGTTCCATTAGTACTAGCCAGTACCAGCACAGAGTTCATCAGTTACAGGTTCATCAGAAATATCAGAGCAACTACAATTTTCGCGCCCTTCAAATCCAGACTTAACTTCAAAAGACAATTCCACAACAAGACTTGCATACCGATGGGGAGAGGTAATGTAACTCAGGTGTGTTTAGTTCGTATTGATTTATTGTATTAATTTACATACTAATAAGTTTGAACTAATGGTGCCTTGATTACTCCATAATGTTCCATCATTTCCACGACCTGTACCTAACGAACTAACCTACCATGACATTTCATGTCATAAAAATACACCACATTACCGAAACTGAGTTTGATTTGACTTGGGTATGATAACTCTACACCCTCGTACGACTCTCATCATGTTCCGACACCCTATCTATCTCCATGACAATTCAAATATTTTCATATGATTTTCTTCCCGATTCCATTCTCCATCACATTCTCTCCCTTCGTTGACCCCATCCAACCTTCGCTGCCATCGATAGAATTCCCCTGTGATACCAAGTAGAGCCATGGTAGTGAATTGCCACAAACCAGAAACATACGCCGACTTGGAAGCCCTTCCGGAATATGAGGCAACCAGAGATATTTTTAAGCAAGCGGGGTGGGAGCCGTTTTTGAAGAAGTTTGACGGATATAACGATGCAATCACGCTCCAGTTTTCTTTGCATTTTGAGGGCAGATCCGCCAAAGTGGGCGAGCTCGAATTCGAGGTCATGGAGAAGTTCATTTCAGAGGCAATTCAATTGCCCACCACAGGCCAAAGATGGAAAAAGGGGCAGCCGGTTGATAAAACACTCTATACACAGTTGTTGAAACCTCAGTACTGGGGAACACAATGGTCCGAGGGAACATCGCGGTCTTGGCTGGAACAACAGTGGGCTCAATTGTTGGCCATCCTCCAGTGTTACCTTACGTGTGAGGGTTGATATACCATCATATTCCCCTGTCATGCTCGACTTCTGTTACACTTCACAGGTACTCTGTTAAACATACCTTTATTTTTGTTAAAAATTTTAAAAGGGATGGCCGAACAGGTCCAAAAGGATAATGAGTTTCGAGGGAGTTTATTTCACTTTGGTCTAGTTAAAATATTGATTACATCTGCCCTGTCGAAGAAGCAAGAATCCTGGGATATATTCACTGTAAAAACCCTCGCCTGTGCCCAGTCCAAAGATAAGAGTGTGAAGCCCGTTCCCCCACACAAAAAGTTGAACTCCAAGAAAAAGAAGGTCAAAACCCTGACTAAAGACTATGTTGGAGACCCTGATCCAGAACCCCCAATTGATGACGAAGTAGAAACCAATACTAAAACTGGGAAGGACGCCACACCTACGGGGGAAAACATTGAAATCCTGAGTTCTCCCCTAGCTGCTGAGAACATAATTGATGTGGAGAAACTAGCAGAATCGAATGACCAGCCTCGAAGGAATCCAAAAAGAAAATGTAAAAGCGTATTATCGGGAATGGACAACTCAGTGCCCAGTTACCCTCCACAAGAGAGATTAGAAAGTATGGATGGTCACGAGGAGGCTCCAGAGCCCTCCGAAATGACTTGGACACTCTCCCAACTCATCCGAAAAAACCGTAAAACAAATCGGCGGGCTACTATGCCCAAAGGAATTGTGCAGAATGAGTCCATTCAAGTACCAACTGGTACCCCTGTTCAGATGCAAAGAGAGTCCACTCCTGGACCTAGTCCAGTTGACACCTATGAATGAAGCCCAAATGAGTTCACCCCTGAACTCAGTCCAGATCATAATTTTGATCCAGTTGACACTTATGAGTGTAGCCCAGATGAGTTCACTCCTGAACTCAATCCAAATCATGATTCCGATAGAGTTCACACCCCAGCTCAAATCCCAGACGAGTTTACTCATGCATCTAGCCCTCAAGCACAGCCAGAACAAGAGCAAACATTTGAAACTCACTGCGAGATTTCCTCCAGTCGATCCTTAAAACCAATGGCGGCAAAACTAGAACGCAAGAATAATAGATTGAAGGAGAAGTTTCATGAGTACAATGTATTGGATAGACATATTAAAACTGAGAATGAGCTCATGAAGCTTAGGGTAACTCACCTCTTGTCCAAAATTGGAAGGTTAAAGAAGAGGAATAAGGATATTTTCAAAAGGAACAGACAACTTCAGAGGATTTCCAGAAAGCATGTTATAATCAACAGAGTCCTCAAGAAAGAAATCAGGAATCTGAAGAAGCAGGAGAGGCTACAAATGCTGGTTGCAGCCGCTGCAATCCTCTGATTGCTACCAGTCTTTGACTTTTGTTGCCTGAGCACAGGCAAGGACCTCAGTGTGGGGGCATGTTGGTCCCCGGTTTTGATCATGTTTTTGCCTATATTATATTCCAAAGACCTCCAATTATATACCCAGTACCACCCATTTTGGCCTTGTTTTGACATAACTGACATCTCCCTACCATTCAATGGGGCTACTTAAGGTATCTTTACGTTTCAAGCTATTTTTATGCATTTTGATGCTTTAAGTTGATATTGGAAATAATGTCGCTTGGGTTAGGTACCACTTCTATTTTTGGAACAGGATTGCCAGTACCAGGTACCGACTTGTACCCCGTGGAGATACCAATGAAGCCACTCAAAGATCTGTGCGTTATGGTCAGAATGGGAGACAGAGAGATTCACATGACAGATGGAGTTACCGCTCATAGGATGATTGAAGGCATAATGATAAAACTGAGTCGTTAATTCTTCATCGTTCACACTTCGTGACACTACGTGTCACGAAGATGTGAAGACCGTTTTAAACATTGATTCCAAGCTATTTTCGGATCGGGGATCCGTTTGTCTTTATGTATTTTGCTTTAGACTGTTATGAACAAGGATTTATATATAACCAGGAGGTCACTCCTATAGACGGTTGGACTATGTTATGTCGTGAATAGATGTTTCTGAATAAAAACTGTTGTTGAGTTATGTTACTCGACTGGTATATGATTTGAGTATTTTCTTATGAGTTAATGAAGCGTGAAGTCTACACCATGTTTTCATATAATGATATAGTTGGTTCTGGTTATTACTTACAGCGTTTGTGCCGTTTGGTTGGGCCCGCCAAATAGGTGCAAGCCACTGCTTTATTCTGTCATAGATTTAGTTATTTCAGTGCGTTAGTGTTTGCTTACATGATAGTATTATAGTTTCAGAATTAACTCATTCAAAATCGTGTTTATTTATTCTTCAACCGAATCTTTCCAGCATACTGATATCTCTTGCGTTGATGAGTATTGAATGCATGTTTGATTCCTGTAGGGTTTAGAGCACGAACTTGGTTTGATTGGTTTCTAGTTTTCGATTCGAACATAACTTAGAGTTTGAGTGAACTTTGCTTTGTTAGATAGTTAGTTACCCTGCTTAATTAGAATAGTTAGATTACAGTTAAATCAGAGGAAGCTTCCGATACCAGTAGGGTAAGTAGAGTAGTTCTTTATCTTTCCTGTAGACAAAATTAGATTTGTTTTCAATGTTTAGATTAAAATAATTTTAGGAAATACTCTTTTTGTCATGGCTTGAATCGAAATGGTGATAATAGATGATTAAAATTAGTGGTGGAATAATCTTGTGAAATCACACTTCTGCATGGAAATAGAAGCACCAGCAATTAAACATAGGATTGTTTTCTGTTAATGACTTAAATAGGAAATGGTAATTTTCAGGATAATCATTAGGATTCAAGTTCTCAGAGTGAGTTTGTGTTTTCTTCTAAGGATAGCATTCATATAGCGATTAGAACCTTACCCGCACATACAGTGTAGCAGCTCAAAGTTTACCAACCCTGGTTTGACAATTTAGTGTTTTAGGTCATTCAAATCTTCAATTTAGCAGCCTGAAAATCATACTCTATTAGGGTATCAATGGAATATAAAAACCATTCAGATCACATGCGTACCATTAAAGCATAAACTATTTTAGAAGGGAATATTACCTAATTCCATTTTACCTCTCATGTCACATGGGCATGAAATCTTTATACAAGTTTTGGCTGCCAGAACCTTCTCTACTATTACCTCTTCAGTGGTCCTTCATGGGGACTTCTAAAATCTCTTTCACAGTCTTTTATTTTATCAACAACCTTCTTGCATTCACTTTTGTCTAAGGTTGTTCACTATTGGCAGTTGTCTTTACATACATCACCACATTCAAATTTTACGTTAGTTGTCATGTAAAATAAAATGCATGTACCATAACATTTATTTCAGTAAAATGTTTTCATATATGCCTTAGCATATCTATATGCATTCCATCACATTGTCCTTAATGTTTTAACGAGTGCAACCACAATCAAATTTAAGTTTAATCTCTCAACATTCTCATGCCAAAATATCTACATTCATCAACATATCAATTTCTCTTTTTAGATAAACATAATATACAACAAGAAAGAAGTTAAGGGATTTTCCCATCAGGGAACTTTCCTCCTATCTGAATTAATTTCAAGGCCCCATTGCCTTCACACACTAAAGCTTAACCAAGCTCATTCATTTAAACATATTCAGTATTGTATCTCTAAATTACTAACTGTACTTATTTTTCACAATTGTCCTTTTTAAGCATACAACTCTATCTTATTATTGAGAGTTTCATAGTGAGAGAAGTATTAATCACTTTCTCCTTCTTTGATTTTACAATTTATCCCTCCTGGGATCTGCTTTTTCTATCTCTTCAGTAGTCTTAGTCATGCTCACCTTGACCTTCTTGGATAATTCAACATGCTACATCAACAAGTTTATTGTTCATAATGAATCATGAACTTGTGCATTTCACACATTTCCCATTCAGAGATCAAATTGGTCCTCATTCATCTGCATATCTTGGTACACATGCATGATATTTTAAAATGTAATCCATGATTCTTATATCATTAGGTTTTTCAACCCGCTTCTCAATTCTCAGCATTCATCAAGGTTATAGCTTTTTTCTCCTAGCAAATTTCTTTACACAGTTCCTCCATGGGAACCTCTTCAACATGCAACTCTCTTGTTGCATATCCAAATGGTCTGACATGACCTCCATTCTTGAGCTAGCCTCGCCTTCATTATTTTAGAGTTTTATCCAATATTCCAAAAGGAATATAAGTTTGCATTTTCATTATGGATTTCAAATTCACATGTTCAAACATGTATATTTAGGTTATCAACTTGATTTCAAACTTTTCTTTCATACATTTAACCACAGGCAATAGCATTTTGTGTGTCTACCTTAGGCACACTTGCATATTTTCTTTACCAATTATTTTAACTCATGATTATTCATAGTCATTCTCGTGCAATCCTCAAAGGCATAACCATGTTACCTTTTATAATGACAACAGAGCCTCCCTACTCCTTTGCTCTCTCATTAATTTATACAAACTTTTTACTGAGGAAAGGAACACATCCCCCTCAAGCTATTATTTGATCGAGAAAAATATGACCCTTCCAACATAGGGTCACCCATGCATCCATGTCATTATTTAAATCTAGAAAGTACAAATCTTGCCTCACGTTTTACTTATTCATACATTCATATCATAATTTTAAGCATGTATATGTATATTTACATATATGCAGGTGCATCACTTGCACCTTTTTACCTCATCCATTCATATTGATTTAACATTATCCAGTATTGTTGAGACTTTACAATAATTTACACAACCAATATGATCAATAAAATCATAATTATATTTTCCTCATTACAAGATAGTAGCCAGCAAAAGGTCCATGTCTGATCTTTTCTCTCTTATCATTTCATCTTATCTCTTTTAGAGGAATTTAATACTTCCCCAAGTTATCATTTTAACAGAATACTCATACCCTTCATCTTAGGGTTGAACATACAACCATGGAAGTATTCAGTCCAGGCAAACATATTACTTTCCTTAATGGCCTCTTACTTAGGTAGTGGTGTCAGGCTTTCAAGATTGTAAGTATATCTATGTATGTATTATACATGTCTATTGTTTGCACCATTTTATATTTTTATTTCATGTTTATCTAATATTAATATCAGTCTTCTTTACATAGAATTTATATTCATCCACATGATATTCACATGGCAAGTCTCACAGACATATTCATAACTATGTTCCCCTTTCCATATGACAACACCCAATAAGACAACACTCTTGTCTAAACTGCTATAAAATTATGCAACTATGAAAAAATACAATATGGCTATTTCAACATTGCTCTAGGAAACACAACAAAGAATCAATCTTTTCTTCATGCCTCAAACCATTATTGGTCAACTATTAGGGGAATCCTTTTTCCAGATTCCCTCTCACTACAATTTGAGCACACCAATTCATATTCCTATGGTTAGCTTCCTCCTATGGATGTTAGTTTCTCCTATTGAATATCTAGATATGTCCCAGTACTTCCTTTACTACATACATAATCAACAATTTCATTAACCATTCTACCTTCTTCTCCTAAAGTATTATGTAATCAATGGCATCAACATTTTATTTATGTTGCTATAAGTAGATCATCATTAACCATATGATCCATGACATCACCATATTTTATGTCCAATAACAAACTATAATAAGTCTATATGCATGTTATACGCATGCTCAATATTTTTCATATGCATTCTAGCATATCCTCAAGCCCCAAGAATTCTACCCATGCTTACAATGCATATATATTCTAGTTGTCTTCCATGTGTATTCACATGCATAGACATGTCCCTAGATTAATAGATATATACTTTCTCTTATTACAATCCTGAGAATCATATACTTGCTCATGTGTTCATAGCTCTTTACCTCTTCTAGGAGGTCTAGCAACAATCCAAATGACTCATTTTTAATTAATCAACTGGGTTATTCTCCAACAACCATTTTCATTCGTTATCGGTCAAATAAACTAACCTTACACATTTTCCATCCATCCTATGATCATGAGGAATCATACACATATACATGGTTTGATATTTTATTAAAGCAATACTTATTACTGCTACAAATTCTATCAATCCATACCAATCTCCTTTTTCCTTTAAGCATAAGGAATTTTCTATAAGGGTATTAACCCTTATATAATCAACCATATTAATTAATGGATACTCTACTTGACCTCATAGATAGAATATATTTTACTTAATAAAACAACCCAACTCATGTCCCTTGTCCGGACTTAGGAAGTTTCATAACAAAATTTCTTCCACCACTGCCATTTACATTCGGGTTTTACCAATAATACCTATCAACATATTCCTACTCTCGTAAGAGTAGTCATCAATTTGACATAAGGACAATATAATTTACCCTTGTTGTAATTTAGCCATGGTTTCCAAGGTATAATTTAAATTTGGAGTTATTCTCCTCATGAAGCTAATGCAGATAATAAACAATCCTTTAAAGGTAGAAACACCTTTCAACAGACTCATTTAAATCTTGATATACCTGTCTTAAGACTAATCTCTAGCCTATCTAGGCTGATCTGGATTATTTTTGGCACGAAATGAGAGCGAAGATATAATAAAGAAATGCAGAGAGATATCGCATATATTCAATAATATAACATAAATGTATCAGAGAGGTTGTTATCACCCTATAAGTTATATGATCAACTGGTGACTGGGATATTATCTGTCTCTAGTGTTTTTGTTGACAAATGATTTTTCATTCAACAAATAATTTGAAGGAGAAAGAAAAGAAAAAGAAAAGGGAAATAAAAGAAAAAGAAAAAAGAAAGAAAAGAAAAGAAAAAGAAAAGAAAAGAGGGCATAAAAGAACTTCAATAAAAGCCCCATGCAATAATAGTAACTTGGTCAATACCTTTCAAGCATGGCCAAGTTCTTTTTAAATTTGATGTTGATATGATAGTGAATGAATTTGGATAAACAGTTTAATCTTAGCCAAAGTGTCTAGGTTAGATTAGTGAATAAATCTAGCCAGACTATCTAATCTTGGTCAGATAGCCCCAGGGTAGAGTAATTTCATAACCCAACAGTCTAATCTGGGCTAATTGTCATAGGAAGGTAGGTTAGAACGTAGACTAGTTGTTGTGTTGCTTCATTTCAATAAGAACCAGTTTGATGTAAGTGTTACACCATGTTTTCAGATGTTTAAAAAGATCGGTTGCCTAATCCCTTGGTGGTGTCTACTTGGAAAACCTTGGAAAAACCCATAAAAATATTTTATCCTAAGTTTTTTCCTCGACGCATGTGTTTTCCACCCCCCACTTATGCTCCCTGCACATATCAATGGTCCTGATTGTGGCGCCCATATCTATGGTACACAGAGCATTCCAGACCCCCCCTTGACCATTCTGATTTTAACCAGGGGGGGGGGGTTGAGAATCGATGATAATACTTGCGTGCATCTGGACGGCTCTGGATCGAGCGCTCAAATAAACGGTCAATATTTGATTCCAGACCCCCCCTGTCCGTTCTACTTTTAATGGAGGGGGGGGGTCCAGAATGAGTGATAAAAGGTGCGCAAAGATCTGCAGCCAGGAAACAGGCGCGCAGATCAACGACCCAAAATGGATTTCGGACCCCCCCGAATGATCTGTTTTTAACCGAGGGGGGGGGTCTGAAATGGAATCTTCCCTTTGGCGGGCCCCTCTCTATACGTGGCATCATTTTAATGGCCTCGAGTTCCATCACCATCTACTATCTGACAGACCTCTGTCACCTCGGGATGTCACCTTCCACCTTTCCCGAACAGGTCATGATCCATAAAATGTTGTCAGTCCTCCCCCCCCCATTCGCTCGTGGCAAGCCCCTTACTATGACTTTTACCTCCAATCGACAACCTCCACGTCACCCATTTGTATCCCTCATCCACCGTCACCCGCCATCTCACCCTCAAAGTGATCCGTTGGCCATTTATTACTGGATAACCTATCCGTTATCCAGCTGACCTGTCTTCCGCGCCCAACCGACCCCATTTTAAATAAAACTACCATTATTCCCCTTACTTTTGATATTCACCCATTGCACTAGAGAAATTCACCGCTCACTCCTCCGTTACTTTCCGTCGCCCTCATCCACAGTCATTCGCCCCCACTAACGTTGTGTTTATTGCAGGTACTGTTGCAGAAATGGCGCCAAAATCCAAACAAGTAGAAGGAGAGGAGAATCTGTTTCTCCCGCCTCCTGTCGACCTGGACAGGATCCCACTGGTCGACAAAGACTGGTTGATCACAGATACAAAATGCGACTTTGATTTCTTGGACCTCCAGTCATGGCTCAAGGAAGTTTTCCTGGACCAAAGTGATGAAATTGGACTCTCGGAGTTTAATTTACCCCTCTACCTCTTCCCTCAGGTCCACCATTTTCCCGAATTCGCTCTCAAGTGTCAAGCCCACTATATTCCCGAACAAAGAGTCATTGTCTCCTCATCTGGAGAGATCCTTTTCCTCATCACACCTGAGTCCATAGACCAGATGATACAAATCCCCCAAGCCAACTCTTCGTCTCCCTTCAACCTGGAAATCCTTACAGAGTTGTACCAGAAAATGACTTTTCCCCAAAGAGCTCAAATATTTGAGATTTTCCTTCCCACATCCGCTCAATTCCCCTCCGCAAATCCCCCTTATCCGTCTTCCATGTTCTCGACTAAGGGAAACTAGGTCATGTTATCCCTTTGTTCTTTGTTGGGATATTATTCTGATCAGTGGGTAGATGAGCCCATTCTGGGTTTTCTATCCATTTTCTCCACTGATGAAAAGCCCACCACCCAGTTTGATTTCAGCACATTCTTGGCAGACAATATTCACGAATAGTTCATGAATTTTGGAACGGACGGCATGTTCAAATNAAAAGCCCACCACCCAGTTTGATTTCAGCACATTCTTGGCAGACAATATTCACGAATAGTTCATGAATTTTGGAACGGACGACATGTTCAAATATTCATCGATACTAGCCTACTTGTTCGTCTTCTTCCAGGCGGATAAATTTATCTTTTCCATGCAGAAGGTGGATGAAGATGGTAAACCTCAGGCAGTCATAGCATGGACTTCCTTGCTCAAGAACAACTCCACAGAGTACAGTTTCAAGGGGTTCATCGATCAGTTCTACCACCCTGTGGTAAGTATGCTGAGCGGCAGGCTCGAGCCTCGAATAAATGACTAAGTCCAGAGAATCCTGCATCTCTCGGACAACACAAAGACCGGGGATTGGTACTTGTATCAAAATTATACAGAGATCAGAGTGTACGGGTGCGATTCGGCACCGTATAAGCTACCCAAATATTTTCCTGTCAGAATCTTTGCTCTAGAATATATAAGGCAGATTATAAATTCAGATAATATCCATTTTGTATCATTGAAGAAAAAGCAACATCTTAGAATCAAGGGGCAGATTGGCTCCTTCATCTACAACAGTCGTGGCGCTGGGGAAGAAGCAGACCAGATGCTGAGAGAAATGAAGTTCTTCATGAGATTCGCATGGCACTATGATCCTTATGGGATCATCTCAGATATGAGGGTGAAGAACAAGAACATCCCATATGTTCATGAAGCTAGGCCTGAGGTGGGAAAATTTGCAAATCAGACAGTGTGGGAGCCTAACACATTAGTCGAAGTGGAACAGCAGGTTCCCCCGACCACTATGTCACCAACGACCATGCCACAGGTCCCAAAAGAGAAGAGGCCGAGGCAGGATTTATCTCCACCTCTCACTGAGGTATCTTCCGAGGAATTCTAGTTGCACACCAAGAGGCGTAAGACTTCGTCAGTCCCTGGCCCGACTAGGGAAAAAGAAGCCCCATCCACCACAGTGACCAAGTCCGTTATTCCACCCTTTCGGTCGAGCCTCTGTAAGGTCATTACCCCATCATTGTCGAAGCAGTCCACAGAATCTCCATTGAGCACTCAGCCTGGCAAGGTGGGACCTAAGCTGAGTATTTTCGAGAAGTACGAGCTGATCAAGTAAAGGAGCTAGACCCTTACCAGTAATACTTGCGCTCAGTTTTGGAAGCACGCGTCGACTGAACAACATAGGATGTTGTCTGCATTTGAAACAGAAAAGGGTAGGATGCACATGGCCTTCCTCCAGCCATAGGTACCAAACCCCAAGGCGATCACTGATTATAAAAGGGCCACTTTCGAATTCCAGACGAAGGACATGCATCTGGCCGATCAAATGGATCTGCACAAGTAGACAGGGGAAATGGTTTTCTACACTCTGGCACATGCTTCTACTGCTGTATCAAAATTACAGGTGTCCCTGAACAATTTTCAAACACAATTAAAGATGGAGAAGATATCATCCTTTGCAAAGGACAATAGGATCAAAACTTTGGAGGAGCTGGTCCTCAAGATCGGTTATGACCCTTCAAACGTGAAAGCAGCCGAGGAAATGATAAAGAAAAAAAATGATGACATAGCATCCTTGAGGAAGAAACTGAATCTCCCACCCACAGAGGATTCGTAGGCAAGGGAGATAGTAGAGAAAGAAGGCAAGAAGGATGAAATGCTCAAGATGCTCATGGAGCAGAATGCACAGCTCAAAGAAATGGAAGCTGAGATGGAGAAACTGTTAAAAGAGAAGGAGCAGTTGAAGCCAATGGAATTCATTCCATTGAGTGCCATTCTAATTTCGGGAGTGAGTACAACATCAGTGACAACAGTCCCATCCACGACTCCATTGACATCCTAGGAGAAGACAACGGATCTGGCTAAGTCCATGGAAAAAATGAACCTGTAGGAAATACAGATCAACAAGCTTAAAAAGGAGATTGATAACCTTTAGGAACTCAAATCCTCTTTCTAGACCAGCCTCTCCAAGGAAAAGCAGGTAACAGAGCAGCTCAAGCAGGAGCTACAACAGCTTTGGAAGCAAACAATGGGAGGAAAGACTTTAGTTGAGGTTAAAGAGAGTGTATGGACAGATATCACTAAATCCATGAATGAGATATGGCCAATGATCCAGATCATGTTTGAGAAGAATGAATTGGTCCAGAGGAGAAAACAGGCCATTGAGAAGATCAGAGTAGAATTGGGAGATATGCCAACACAGGCAAACGAGATCATCAAGTTCCTCAATTCTAAGACTAGGGAAGAGCTAGAAGAGCTAAAGATTGAAGACAGAACAGAGACCATCCTTGAGGTCAAAAGAGATTTGACCAAGAGAGGATTAATTCTTTAGTTGGAAGAGAAGGTTCAGGCTATGGACCTTGGGGTACAAAGATTCTTCAATAAGATTGAGGCTCTCCAGAAGAAAGGTCTACCTGGTCTAAAGGTAATTAATGATAAATTGATGACACTCCTAGATTACAAGAAGAGATTGGTTGATGTGTCTAAGGACAGTTCAAAGTTTGCAGGGATTCAAGGGAGAATCACTAGCAAAGAATTTCTAGATGCCCTTCAGTGGGACATCAGTATCCAACATGAGATTCGATACATCTTCCTCACAAATCCTACATTCGCCAAGTACACAGAGATGGACGAAGTGTATTGAAGGTTGCTCAAAGTCAACGTGCCTAGTCATCTTAGATGGGAGGAACTCTACGATCTGATCAATTAGCAGATGAGCTGTCCAATTCCAGCTAGTTGCCCAGTTAGATGAAATCATGCAGAGGCTTCATCAACAACCCACCCAGAAATCAGCGTGCAGTTACACCATGTCATCAAGCAGTTCCTAGATTTAGGAAATTTGTTAAATTAGTTAGGCTAAAAATAGATTTAGCACGTCCTGGTCATTAATGACTGGAACGTTTGTAATTTGAGTTATAAATACTTCATATTTCGAAGTATTGAGGGTTGTTGATCTTCACACCCCGACGCTATCAGACTGTAATATTTTTGAAGAGATCTTCCATTAATAAAAAGGAGGCACTTTACAGGATTCTTGCGTGTGTTCACTGGTGATGTTTTTCTCTCTTAGTTGAATGTTATTCTCTCTTTGTCATCACATTGTTTTCTAAGTTTAATCTTTAAAAGCAGCGAATGTTGCAAGATTTATCTCGTATACTCTGTTTCTGACTCAGAAAGACTTTAGTGTTTTATCTTCTGGTGTTTTCAATAAAGAAATTCTTAATTGCTTCTTTGTTGAAATTATCTTTCTCATATTTTTTGTTGTTCATCATTTAAACTACTAAAAGATCCAGTGATTATATTATTTCACCCTGTGAAAGTTTTCCCTTTGCGTTTCTAGTTTGGATTTCATATTTTATTAAAACACAGACCCCATAACCCAATGGATGTGTAGACTGTCTCAACCAATCCGAAAAACACTTTGACAACAAACCTGACCTATTACTTTACCTAGCCTAATATTTAAAATTGGAAACATAGCTAAATCATACAGAGAGATCCCTCTCTGAAGTTGGAAGGGCTAGATCCCAGCTTCAAAAGTGGTTGGATAAAGTTACCTCATTAGATTTCTTCTACTGTCAACCTCTAGGAAATTTACCAAGTGTTAACATAGTGGCAACTCGACTAGGGACAAAACATAAAAATTTATAATTTCATGTTTTCTTTTCCTTAAAAAAAAGTTTTGTTCCTAGAATATTGCAAATTTGAGAAGAAAGTAATGTTTAGAGGTTGATCGAAATTTGTACATATTATTTTCGGACTCATAAAACTAAAAAGTATATATATATAAAATCAAAAAGAAATCTGGCTCCTAAGAAAGTTTATACTCGATCTCATCCAGACCCAAAACCTGCGATAGTGACAGATAACCCAGAGCAGTTACTCAGGAAGAAAACTGTAGTTGAAAGCTCAGTGAGTCATACTCCCTTGCATAAGTCCTTTTCCTTTTCAAGAAAACCCATTACCTTTCAAAACCATGACTTTGATACCTTTTCCCAACAAAGCCTGGTTTGAACACGGTCCGATAGTTTTGTGACTGGAATCATTTTCGACCCAACTTTTTTACAACCCCGAACCCCTTAAGTTCTATCTCCCACTGCGAAACCACAAATCACTCCCTCCATGCTATCCAGTCCCTCTTTGTCCTTGTCTTCAGTCGCTACCTCGTCGATCATCCAGGTTGTCGTCCCACCTCCTCCACCCATCATGGTAGCTCGATATGCTCTTTTGGTGTTGGTTCCACCTCTACATGCCATGCCCCAAGACTATCAAACAAGACTTCCACAGTTCGATGCAACAGGACCTTTGAGTGCTCAACAACACGTAGATAAAATGAATGATTATTATGATATGCATGAAGTAGATGAATTTGATGTTCAAATGAGTCTGTTTACCCAGAGTTTGACAGGTGACGTTAAAAAGTGGTACAAAGGGTTGCGTGCCGCCTTAGTCCTTGACCTTACCACATTCCAAAGGATTTTTCTAGACAGATGGGAGGTAAAGAAAAACCCTCTCCAAATTTTGTTAGAATACGAAAATATCAGAAGAAATCAAGGTGAGACAGTGCAAGATTACTGCACTCGTTTCAATAACTTGTATAACGCAATCCTAGCTGAAATCAAACCTCCACAGGGTTTGGCCTTGATAAAATTCCCTGATGGATTTGACGCTGACATGTCATACCAACTAAGGGAAAGAAATTCCACCACCCTGGAAGACAAGAAGAAAAGTGTTATAAGTGTGGAGGCCAATTTGTTGGCAAAAAGGGCACGTTAGAGGTCAGAGAGGAGAGTCACAATTAAAGAAGAACCTTCCACATCAACCTCAGATTCCAAATTGGATTCTTTGGCCAGAGCAATGGAAAGAATGATGGAAAGAATTACTTTGTTAGACAGAAATCCTCCGAGAGAAAACCCACCAGCTCCTTAGGTTGAGAACCCCAACTTTAGGAGAAACCCTCCTCAAATCAGATAGAGAGATCCTAGGGATCAAAGAGAGCAGAGAGGTCCATATCAGTAGATCAGACCTCCCCTGCAAGAAAATTATGCTAATGAAGGGGAGGAATTGATGGAGGAATTAGAGGATACTCACATAAATCTCAAGTGTATTCACGATAACGAAGCTATTTTTCTCACCCAAGAAGAACAAGAACTTTTCCTTCTCAATCAAACCAAAGTAAGTGAAGAACCTGAAGATGCAGAACAACAGGCATTCGAAAATTCCATTTTGGAGGTACATCGACAGTATAATCTGTAGAGTAAAAAGACAAAAGGGAGTTCCCCCCCAAAAATGATTGAAATGAAGAAGGTGACCGAAACCAAGAAGACCTCTGAGTCATCTGCCGAGAAGATGCCTGAGAAGAGTACTGTCGAAGTTCCTGTGAAGAAAAACCTTACCATTCGGAAAAGATCGTCACAGCCCGAGGTTTCACCTATAAATCCACCAAGTACTTCTGGCCTGAAGAGTGTGGTGCACAAACCAGAATTGATGAGCCAAGGCAGAGCTCCTACACCTTTCAGCCTTGAGGGGGAATTAACCAAAGTAAAAATTCCCATTCCACTTTCTGAGCTGATGAACAAGGACGTTTATCATTCACAGGTGATTAAAGCACTGACCATTGAACCTGACATAGGCATGGAGGCTTTAACCATTGGATCAACAAATCACTCAGACACTGTGAACCTTACTGATGATCAACCCGAACTTATGTTCAGACCTAAAGTAGATGGTCTAGATGATACTGGTGATGTCACTCCTTTTTACATCAGTTTAAACATACATGACCTGATCTTGCATGACGCTATGCTGGATTCGGGCGCTTCCCACAATATGATGCCTAAAGTAGTGATGGAGAAACTGGGACTGGAGGTCACCAGACCTTACAAGGATTTACACTCATTTGACTCCAGTAAAGTTAGATGTATTGGTTTGATTAAGGACCTATGTATCACCCTGGTTCAGATTCCTGCAAAGAGCATGGTCATGAATGTGGTAGTTGTAGACATCCCTCCAAAGTATGGAATGTTGCTATCCCGGTCTTGGGGGGCTAATTTGAGAGGAACCCTGCAACTAGATATGTCCTATGCAACTATACCAGTTTTCGGGAAACAAGGAAGGCTATACAGAGAAACCTTGATGAAATACATGGTCAGTAGCCAAGAAAAGCCACACAATTATCCTCTTTACTCTGCGCATTCCAACCTGGATTCCTTTATCTTGTACAATGATGGTGACACAAGAGAGCAAAACACTCCGCTGGGAGAAGATACATCTAGTCTGGACGAAGGCCAAGAAATCATTGAGGTATCAAAGATGAATAACGTGATAACTGAAGAGCTACCGACAGATTTTTGGAGAATGGATTTTGATGGAGCAGTGAGCAAAGAAGGAGCTGGAGCAGGATTCTGGCTTCATAATCACCGAAACAGGTATTCAGAAAACCATTCTTACAAACTAAATTTCCAATGCACTAACAATATTGTCGAGTATGAAGCCTTTATGCTCGATCTGAAGCTTTTGAAAAGAGTTGGTGCTAAATAGATTATGGTAAGAGGTGATTCTAAGTTGATAATAAAGAAGATCAAAGGTGAGTACGCTGTGAAACACCCACATCTTAGAGCTTATAGGAATGTTGTTCTAGATGCCCTTAGATGTTTCACTGAAGTTGACTTGCAGGTAATACTGAGGGGACAAAACATTCTGGCAGACGGATTGGCTACGTCAGCAGCCACCTGTAAGATTCCTTTCCGCTCGACTCGCCCATACATTGTTGAGGTCAAATGCAGACCAACCGATCTCTATAATATCAGGTACTGGCAAGTGTTTGGTAATGATGATCAAATCGAAGACTTTCTGCAGTGTAAAAATGATTTTTAATGTACAAATATAGATTCAGAGAATGAAGATGAAAATGTAAATAGATCAAATTTTGAAATTGATAGTGTAAATAGCATAGATTCAGGAGAATTAGGCAATGATGAGATGGAGACCAACGTCTTACATTTGAAAAGTAATGTTTTTCCTAGGGGTTTAGTTCCCTTAGAGGACTTGTTTGACTTTAACGACGTAGCCAAAAAACCCAAAATTGAAGCGCATGGACAAGAGGTAGAAGAATGTAATATAGGGACTGAGGAGAAACCTAGGATAATCAAACTGTCTAAATCATTGCCCCCAGAGCAAAAACTCAAATACATTGAGACGTTCAAAGAATATTTAGATGTCTTCTGATGCAGGAGCATCGCCAACTCAACAAGCGTGGAGCCAGCGCATGTGTTTTTAAACACATGACATATAAGCTTGATAACTCTTTTTGAATTCTCATTTAAGATGAAGCGCCATATCCTTCAATGAAATATTTATGAAGGAGCGCCTGTTGTATTGTAGCAGACCTCGAGCCTTATGCTCTTGTCTGAATTAGATAGGAGGCATTTATTAGATTTAATGCAGGTAGATAGATGTTTAAATCTAGATTAGAAAGTTTTAGAGTTTGAGAGGGAAAACGGATATAGACACCCTCACTTGTACATTGTAACATAATTCAGATTCAAGCATTCAGGAGCAAGGAGAGAGAGCAAGCAGAGAATTTGTGAAGAACACCCATGTACAKATGTTTTTGAATTAATAAAAGAGAGTCTTTGATTCAATTTCATGGTTGGTGTTGTTTCTTTGTGTATGATGTTTATGTGTTCATGAATGTTTGTTTTCTAGTCATGCATTTGCTTTGAATATGTTGTGCATATGATTTCATGGGTTTTTAACTGAGGTCTTAAAGAGAAGAGAATAAGTTTCAATTGTTTCTCTGTCTGAGCCAGGAGATTCCTGCATAGAGTGCAGTTGAATTCATCCACATAGAGTGCGTTGATGAGGCTCGACAATTAAACCCTTATTCTCATTCACCCAGAAGTTGGATTGGGCTGGTAGAGTCGTGCAGGAGAAGTGCAGGCTGAACTTGAAGTCTCAGTGGCTAGTGTGAGCAAAAGAAGGTAGAGACTGTTGTTGCTGGAGGTGCACAGAGTCTAGAAGACTCAACACTTTGAGAGTTGTTGAAGGTAGAGCACGAGAAGTGTGTGCAAAGTCTCTGAAGGAGTTAGAGTTGACAAGCTCAGGAGGGATAGTTCCTTCGTGATACTATGGAGACGGACCCAGGAGAAGGTTCGAACAGGAAATAACCTTAGAGCAGAAGAATTCCTCAAGGAGGAGAAATCATCGGCCAATATTCACAGGGAAGTTTCACAAAAACCCGTCGACCCTGAGATCTTGGAGAAGTTCCGCGGGGTTTAGCCCTTAGGCGCAAGGAGGAACAAGGCCATCGGGATTCGTCTTATTGGGGTTTGAGGAGCCAGGAATTTCACACTTGTTGAAATCGCGATTAGCAATTTCCCGATGTAATAGGGGCCATCGATCGCTACGGGGACACGTGGCATGAGATCCCAAGATGTTGGGGTTCAACATTCGGGAAATTCTAGTACAAGGGACTGCGACCTTTGAAATCGTGATCACGCGATTCCCGATAGAACGGAGAGAGGAGGCGACGTGGCAAGAAGACAGCACACGTGCACATCGGTGTTCGGGRTTCGGGGATTCGTAGTGCAAGTGAATCGCAACATCGCGTGTGCTGATTTCCAGATAAGGAAATCGTCGATAAGAACRGAGAGTGTTGCCATTCTGACCCATCGGGTTTCGGGGTTTTGGGTGACACGAGAACCGTGCCCACAAGTTTCGTRATAATGCGAAACCYGATTTCCCGAGAAGGCTAACGGGAGATCAATAGAGCATCCTGTGGGTAACAAAAGGTCCCGATATGGGATTTGAAGGGCATTGTAGCTCTTCGGGGCCGGGAGATAGAAGGTCCTGGTGAGCGTGGACGTGCCCAGGGTGGCGTGTTTGTGTCAAGTGGTATCAGAGCGAGAAAATATCTCTGTTTTCTGTAGCAGAAGAGAAGAGAAAATTTCACAATGCCACCGAGAAGAGGTAGACAATCACCCAATCTAGAGGGGGAAAGGGAATTGTCCAGAGAAAGAAGTAGCCAAGGACAAAATGTAGAGATGGAGAGGGAATTACGAAATCTTCGTGCCAGAATGGAAGATATGGAAGCAACGCAGAGACGCATAGCCAATATTGGAGATCTAAGTGACTCCGAAGGAGAAGCTGAAGCTGTACCAGAAGGAGAGGTCACAGCAGAGGAGGCATCAACTGAGCGATTGATTAAAGCTATCGCCAGGATGAGTTCCAAGACCAAAATGGACATTCCAGCTTATGAAGGAAGCCTGGATGCAGAAGAGTTGTTGGACTGGATCAAAGATATTTACACCTACTTCGATTATGAGGATATCAAAGAGGATAAAAAGATTAGGCACGCTGTTACCAAGTTGAAGGGACATGCAGCATTGTGGTGGGACGAGCTACAGGAAGATAAGCGTTCCAAAGGAAAGAAAAAAATTAAAAGCTGGGATCGAATGATTGCTAAGATGAAAGCAAAGTTCATCCCAAGGGATTATCAAATCACACTGTTCAAGAGGATGCAAAACCTGAGACAGAAGTTGATGATGGTGAAGGAATACACCGAAGAATTTTACAAACTGAATATCAGAGCAGGTCATCGGGAGAGTGATTATGAGAAAGTAGCCAGATACCTGAATGGTATGAGATATGACATTCAGGATGAATTAAGCATGGAAACTATCAGAACTCTTGAATATGGTTACCGGATGGCTCTGAAAGCCGAAGAGAAGCTGAACCGTAAGCAAGGACAGCGAGGGAAAGGCAAAAGTCATCCCAGAGGCAAGGCAGTTGCCCAAGAGAAATATCAGAAACCCAAGGAGGAATGGAAGAAACCTCAGGGTAAGATTGAGAGAGGTGGAACCTCACAGCGAGGACAACAATATACTGAGCCAAGGAGACAGCATACAGAACAGAGTGGCGGTTATGCTGATGCAAACACTTTTCCTAGTACCATAGGTAGGGGAATAGGCAGAGGAGGAGTCATCACATGTTTTACATGTGGGAAGGATGGACATAAAGCTGTTGATTGTCCAGATAGGAAAACAGACAGAGGAGAAGCTCACATTGCTGAGGCGCAGAGGCCTGATGTTGAGAATGAAGACACCGGAAGTGGGAGGTCACTGACGGTTCACAAAGTTCTCTTAACACCCGAGAAAGAGGTGGAGGACACAGCTCAAAGGACCAGACTTTTTCGAACTACATGCAAAACCAAGGGTTGGAAATGCAAGGTCATTGTGGATAGCGAAAGCACCGACAATCTCGTTTCAACTCAGATGGTGGAGAAATTAGAGCTAGAAACAACTGATCACCCGAGTCCATACAAGGTCTTATGGCTACAGAAGGGACATCAAGTGAGTGTCACTAAACAATGTTTAGTTGATTTCAAGATGGGTGAATATAAGGATAAGGTCCTATGTGATGTCATTCCCATGGATGTCTGTCATGTATTACTGGGTGGACCATGGCAATATGACAGGAATGTGGTTCATGACAGAAGAATGAACACATATACTTTGGAGAAGGATGGGATGACACACAAATTGCTTCCGAAAAAGGATGAGGAGATGAAATCGGAAGTAAACAACACAATACTTCTCATGAGTGGGAAAGAAATTCTCACAGAGATGGAGAAGAAGGAAGATCCACTATTATTTGTGGTCAGGAAACCGAGAATTGTCCCGACTAGCACAAGAGTGGACAACTTTTCAGAAGAGATTCAGGAATTGCTAGGAGAGTTCGTTGATATCATAGTGGACAAACTACCTCATTCGTTGCCACCGATGATGAGTGTGAGTCATCACATTGATCTCATACCCAGAGCCAGTTTGTCGAATAAGGCTACGTACAGGTTGATGCCGCAGGAGAATGAGGAGGTCAAAAGACAGGTACATGAGCTGCTGGATAAAGGATTGGTCAAGGAAAGTCTTAGTCCATGTGTCTTTCCAACGGTACTAAGTCCAAAAAAGGATGGAGGCTGGAGAATATGCACTAGTTCAAGAGAGATCAACAAAATTACCATCAGGTACAGGTTTCCGCTGTCGATAATGGATGATCTGATGGATTGCCTGAGTGGGGCAAATTACTTTTCAAAAATTTATTTGAAGAGCGGATATCATCAGATTCGCATGAGAGAAGGTGATGAATGGAAAACAACATTCAAGACAAACGAAGGTTTATATGAATGGTTGGTCATGCCGTTTGGCTTGACAAACGCGCCGAGCACATTCATGAGGCTGATGAATGAAGTCCTAAAGGAATTCATCAGGAAGTTTGTAGTCGTATATCTGGACGATATCCTGATTTTCAGTAAGACAAAGGCTGAACATCTGAAACATTTGGCCATTGTGATGAGGAAACTACAGCAGGAGAAGCTATTGATTAATATGAAGAAGTCCTCATTTATGAAGACAGAGCTCATCTATTTGGGTTTCGTCATATCAGCTAATGAGTTGAAAATGGATCCAAGTAAGGTGGAAGTGATCAAGAATTGGCCATCACCGAGAAATATCTTCGAGGTGAGGAGTTTCCATGGATTAGCTAGTTTATACTGAAAATTCATCAGGAATTTCAGTGGAATTAGCGCAGCGATGATGGACACGGTGAAGAAAAGACACAAGTCTTTTCATTGGACAACAGAGGTTGAGAAGAGCTTCAATCTGTTGAAGCGAAAGATCACAGAGMAACCAGTGTTGGTGTTGCCAGATTTTCAGAAGACATTCCAAGTGAAGTGTGATGCCAACAGATATGCTATAAGAGTGGTCTTGAGTCAGGAGGACAAGCCAGCTACATATTTCAGCAAGAAGCTGGATGACGCGAAGCTGAAATACTCCATGTATGATAAAGAGTTTTATGCCATCATACAGGCATTAAATAAGTGGAGGCATTACTTGATCCTAAAAGAATTTGTATTGTACAACGATAATCATGCATTGCAGTTTGTGAGTCAATAGGAGAAGTTGAACCAGAAGCATGCAAAATGGGTAGAGTACATGCAGAATTTCATGTTCGTGATCAAACACATTTCAGGAACTGCTAACAAAGTCGCTNACAGGCATTAAATAAGTGGAGGCATTACTTGATCCTAAAAGAATTTGTATTGTACAGCGATAATCATGCATTGCAGTTTGTGAGTCAATAGGAGAAGTTGAACCAGAAGCATGCAAAATGGGTAGAGTACATGCAGAATTTCATGTTCGTGATCAAACACATTTCAGGAACTGCTAACAAAGTCGCTGATGCTTTGAGCAGAAAATGTTTGTCGCTGCAGGAGTTCCGAGTCAAGACATTGGGTTTTGAGAATCTGAAGGACATGTACACCGGAGATGCAGACTTCGGGGAAGCATATGAAGCAGCTAAGAATCCTATTCTTAGAGATCGGAGGCCATGGATAGACTACATGATCCAGGAGGGATTTCTATTCAGAGGCAATCAACTGTGTATTCCAGATTGCTCCATGAGGGAGAATCTGCTAAAGGAAAAACATAGTGGGGGCTTAGCAGGTCACTTTGGTCATGATAAAACATTCGCAAAGCTGAGCGAATTGTATTTTTGGCCGGGCATGCGAGTAGATGTCAAGAGGTTTGTTGACAGGTGTCGAATTTGTCAACATTCGAAGGGTCGGAAGCAGAATGTTGGTTTTTATCAGCCATTACCCATACCTGAGAGGCCATGGGAGGCAATTAGCATGGACTTTCTATTGGGATTACCGAGGACATAGAGAGGGCTTGATTCCATCTTTGTGGTGGTGGACAGTTTTTCTAAGATGGCACATTTTATTCCATGCCAGAAGACCAGCGATGGACCCACATCGCAAACTTGTTTTTCAAAGAGGTTGTTAGACTTCATGGATTGCCGAAAAGCATAGTCCTGGACAGGGATACCAAATTCATAGGTCATTTTTGGAGGACGCTATGGAAGAAGCTAGGGACTAATTTGGCTTTTAGTTCAGCTTACTATCCACAGACAGACGGACAGACCGAGGTGGTCAACAGAAGTCTGGGGGATCTATGAGAAGCTTGGTGATGGAGCACCATGGTAGCTGGGACAACATATTACCACAGGCAGAGTTTGCTTACAATGATTTTGTGAATCAGAGTACAGGAAAAAGTCCATTCCAGATTGTGTATGTGACACAGCCAAGGGGAGTTTTTGAACTCAGGGAGTCAGAATAGGCTGCAACTAGTAGTGCTAGAGCAGAGGAGTTCGTTGAGGCGATGAGAGAACTTCACAGCAAGGTGAAGCAGCGATTGCAAGACTCAAATCAGGAGTACAAATGCAGAGCAGATTAGCATAGGAGACAACTTCAATTCGAGGTTGGCGATCTAGTTCTGGAACATCTGAGGAGAGAAAGGTTCCCA
Source organism: Picea mariana (assembly GCA_032191745.1). Taxonomy (NCBI): domain Eukaryota; kingdom Viridiplantae; phylum Streptophyta; class Pinopsida; order Pinales; family Pinaceae; genus Picea; species Picea mariana. The sequence continues at coordinate 119,450 of JASDQU010101217.1, read as the reverse complement.
AGGGGAACATACAACAAACTAAAAATGAAGAAAATTGGGCCATGCAGAGTCCTGAAGAAGCTGGGAGAAAATTCTTATGAGATTGAATTGTCGGATGACATCGGAATATCTCCGACATTAAATGTCTCAGACTTATATCCATATAAATTTGAGGAAGTAGGGACTGGAAATGATGAGCAGCCAGAGATCCAGTGGCAGAAGCAGATGCCGATTGCAGAGAAGCCACAGATGGAATATATACTTGACAAAAGAGTGAGCAAAAAGACCAGACGGAAGCAATACTTCCAGTATATGGTGAAATGGAAGAACCACCCAGTGGAAGATGCCATCTAGGAGACAAAAGAAGTTATCCAAAAACATGTATAGACTGTGCAGAAGCTCATGGACAGGAGCCCATGAAAGTTTTCAAGCCAAGGAGTATGATGCAGGAGCATCGCCAACTCAGCAAGCGTGGAGCCAGCGCATGTGTTTTTAAACACATGACATATAAGCTTGATAACTCTTTTGAATTCTCATTTAAGATGAAGCGCCATATCCTTCAATGAAATATTTATGAAGGAGTGCCTATTGTATTGTAGCAGACCTCGAGCCTTACGCTCTTGTCTGAATTAGATAGGAGGCATTTATTAGATTTAATGCAGGTAGATAGATGTTTAAATCTAGATTACACAGTTTTAGAGTCTAAGAGGGAAAACGGATATAGACACCCTCACTTGTACATTGTAACAAGATTCAGATTCAAGAATTCGGGAAAAAGGAGAGAGAGCAAGCGAAGAATTTGTGAAGAACACCCATGTACAGATGTTTTTGAATTAATAGAAGAGAGTCTTTGATTCAATTTCATGGTTGGTGTTGTTTCTCTGTGTATGATGTTTATGTGTTCATGAATGTTTGTTTTCTGGTCATGCATTTGCTTTGAAAATGTTGTGCATATGATTTCATGGGTTTTTAACTGAGGTCTGAGAGAGAAGAGAATAAGTTTCAATTGTTTCTCTGTCTGAGCCAGGAGATGCCTGCATAGACTGCAGTTGAATTCATCCGCATAGAGTGCGTTGATGAGGCTCGACAGTTAAACCCTTATTCTCATTCACCCAGAAGTTGGTTTGGGCTGGTAGAGTCATGCAGGAGAAGTGCAGGTTGAACTTGAAGTCTCAGTGGCTAGTCTGAGCAAAAGAAGGCAGAGACTGTTGTTGCCGGAGGTGCATAGAGTCTGGAAGAGTCAACACTTTGAGAGTTGTTGAAGGTAGAGCATGAGAAGTGTGTGAAAAGTCTCTGAAGGAGTTAGAGTTGACAAGCTCAGGAGGGATAGTTCCTTCGTGATACTTCGGAGATGGACCTAGGAGAAGGTTTGAACAGGAAAGAACCTTAGAGCGGAAGAATTCCTCAAGGAGGAGAAATCATCGGCCAGGATTCGTAGGGAAGTTTCGTGAAAACCAGCCGACCATGAGATCTTGGAGAAGTTGTGCGGGGTTTAGCCCTTAGGCGCAGGGAGGATCAAGGCCATCGGGATTCGACTTATCGGGTTTTTTCGGAGGCAGTAATTTCACACTTGTTGAAATCGCGATTAGCAATTTCCCGACGTAATAGGGGTCGTTGATCTCTACGGGGACACATGGCACGAGATCCCAGGAAGTTGGGGTTCGACATTCGGGAAATTTTAGTACAAGGGACTGCGACCTTTGAAATCGCGATCACGCAATTCCTGATAGAACGGAGAGAGGAGGCGACGTGGCAAGAAGAGAGTGCACGTGCACATCGGAGTTCGGGGTTCGGGGATTCGTAGTGCAAGTGAATCGCAGCATCGCGTGTGCCGATTTCCCATCGAGTTTCGGGGTTTTGGGTGACACGAGAACCATGCCCACAAGTTTCGCAATAATGCGAAACCCGATCTCCCGAGAAGGCTAATGGGAGATCAATAGAGCATCCTGTGGGTAACAAAAGGTCTCGATACGGGATTTGAAAGGCATTGTAGCTCTTCGGGCCTAGGAGATAGAATGTCCTGGTGAGCGTGGACGTGCCCAGGGTGGCACGTTTGCGTCATCTTTGCCTGGGGATATGAGAATTTGAAAGCTTACGATACCAACATCATACAACACAGAATTCCAATAAAGGAAAACCAAAAATTGTTCAGACAGAAACTTAGGAGGATAAATCCCAAGTTGCTCCCTTTGATAGAAAAGGAAATCAAAAAAATGTACGATGCCAAAATCATAGTCCCTTTGCATTTTTCCAAATGGGTCTCTAATTTGGTGCCTACACATAAGAAATCTGGGGAAATCAGACGCTGCATAGATTTCTGAAATCCGAATAAAGTCTCCCTGAAGGATAGTTACCCCTTGCCAAAAATGGACCACATCCTGCAAAGGGTGGTCGGATCCATTCGAATTTCTATGCGGGACGATTTCTCGGGTTACAATCAGGTTCTAGTTCACTCGGATGACCAATACAAAACCGCTTTCACCACACCATGGGGCACTTTCATGTATGTGAAAATTCCTTTTGGTCTGATGAACACAGGAGCCACATTCCAGAGAGCGATGGATATCGCCTTTGTGGAAGAATCGGGTAAGTTTATTGTTTTCTATTTAGATGATGTAACTGTGTTTTCCCAATCTGATGACGAACACCTGTGACACCTTAGACGAGTCTTCGAGAAATGTAGAAGGTTTGGGATTTCATTAAATCCTAAAAAAATCCTTTTTGGGCTAGAGGAAGGAAAACTGCTAGGACACATCATCTCCAAGGATGGAATCAAAATAGACCCCAGTAGAATTGAGGCCATAGAAAAATTAGAACACCCAAGAAACCTCAAAGAACTACAGTCTTTTATCGGGAGAATAAACTTTTTATGAAGATTCATTCCCAATCTAGTAGAGCTCCTCAGAAACATTACAAATATGCTAAAAAAGGATGTAAAAATAAAATGGGACTCTGAGTCAAGACAGTCTTTCGAACAAGTCAAACGAGCACTCACAGAAGCCCCCGTTTTGATCAGTCCTGATTTTACTAAGGATTTCTATCTTTTTTCTTTCTCTTCCGAACATGCTATAGCAGCGGTGTTACTACAAAAGAACAGTGAAGGGTATGAACAACCCATAGCTTTCTTTAGTAAAGTGTTAAGAGACGCTTCTCTGAATTACAAGATAATGGAGAAACAAGCTTTTTCCTTGGTGAAAGCTATAAAAGATTTTAGGGTCTACATTCTCCATTCCCACACCATAGCTTATGTTTCGAGTGTGGTAGTAAAAGACATTTTGACACAGGACAATCCGGATGGAAGAAGGGGAAAATGGATTGTTGTGATTTTAGAATAAGATATAGAGATTAAGCTTACAAAACTAATCAAGGGTCAAGGCCTGGCAAAATTAATGGCTGAATCTAACTTTCATGCTCTTGACATTAATTTTCTAGCTGCAGTAGATGAACAGGGCGAGATGGCAACTCCAAGTGTGAGGGAAGTATTTCTCAACTCTCCATGGTACGTAGACCTTATATTCGTTTTGCAAAATTTACAAGCTCCCCCTGGTTTGACTAAGACTAAAGCTAGATTTTTAAAGTTGAAAGCCTTAAAATTATGTATTCTAGAAGGCAATTTGTATTGGAAAGATCTTGGAGGCATTCTGTTAAATTGTTTATTGAAAGATGAAGCTGATAAAGTGTTACAATAATTTCATGCAGGAGAATGTGGTGGCCATTTCAACTGGAAGGTCACAGCCAACAAAATCCTCAGGGTTGGCTTCTATTGGTCCACTCTGTTCATCGATGTACATCATAAAGTGACTGCATGTCATCAATGTCAGTTGTTTGAAGGCAAAAGGAAACTCCTTCCTCTCCCCCTGAAACCGATCTCAGTTGAATCCCCTTTCCAGCAATGGGGACTGGACATCATTGGAGAAATACACCCCCCTTCTTCAGGCCAGCACAGGTGGATTCTCACTACCCCCGATTATTTTACCAAATGGATCGACACAGTACCAAGTAGGCAAGCCACTGACTCTGTTATTATCAAATTCCTTGAAAATAATATCTTGTCTCGCTTTGGATGTGCTAGAAAGATTATAACTGATAATGCAGTTGCTTTTCGATCGGAAAATCTCATAGATTTCTGCAACCAGTATCACATTGGTTTGGGGCATTGCACAACTTACTAGCCTTAGGGGAATGGGATGGCGGAATCTTCAAACAAAACCTTGGTAAATGTCATCAAGAAAACATTGCAGGGAAACAAGAAATCATGGCACAACAAGTTGGTGTTCGCGTTATGGGCTGACAGACTGACCACCAAAAGATCAATCGGTATGTCACCATACCAGCTGGTCTATGGCACCGAGGCAGTTTTTCCCACTTCTTTAGGAGTCCTTGTCATGAAGTTGCTTCAAGATGTACAAGCTGAGCCAAATGACTCACAAAGAAGGATCAACCAGATGATCCATTTGCAACAGTCCAGGGAAGAATTTTTCAACAAGACTCAGGTAATCCAAGAAAACATCAAGAAGATCTTTGAAAAACGAACCAAGGAAGATGATTTTGAGCTAGGAGATTTGGTGCTGAGGTGGGACGCCAGAAATGAAGACAAGGGAAAGAATGGAAAATTTGACAGTCTATGGAGAGGACCATACATGATCCAAGCTTTCAGGGGAAACAATGCTTTGTTTCTAAACAACGCTGATGGGACAGATCTGCTAGGAGGACCTGTAAATGGCAGAATGCTGAAACATTATGTGCCACCTCAGTAGAGAATCAATTTTTCACTCTCCATTGTAGATACCGTTCTAATTTTTATTTTTCGCCTGCATTTTCTGAGTGAAGAACATTAATCAGTTGGTTAAAGCCCAAAGAGAAGGACCTAAGCTGTTGACCACTGTTTTTCCAATTTTTGAGAATAAAACCAACGAAGGCTACTAGGCAAAAAATTTTAGAATGACAGGAACCAGGATTCTTGGCACTTCACAGGGCAAGTACCATCCCCAGGTGGAGCCGTTGTTATCACCCTATAAGTTATAGGATCAACTGGTGACTGGGATATTATCTGTCTCTAGTGTTTTTGTTGACAAATGATTTTTCATTCTGCAAATAATTTGAAGGAGAAAGAAAAGAAAAAGAAAAGGGAAAGAAAAGAAAAAGAAAAAAGAAAGAAAAGAAAAGAACAAGAAAAGAAAAGAGGGCATAAAAGAACTTCAATAAAATCCCCATGCAATAATAGTAACTTGGTCCATACCTTTCAAGCATGGCCAAGTTCTTTTTAAATTTGATGTTGATAGGATAATGAATGAATTTGGCTAAACAGTTTAATCTTAGCCAAAGTGTCTAGGTTAGATTAGTGAATAAATCTGGCCAGGCTGTCTAATCTTGGTCATATAGCCCCAGGGTAGAGTAATTTCTTAACCCAACAGTCTAATCTAGGTTAATTGTCATAGGAAGGTGGGTTAGAACGTAGACTAGTTGTTGTGTTGCTTCATTTCAATAAGAACCAGTTTGATGTAAGTGTTGCACCATGTTTTCAGATGTTTAAAAAGATCGATTGCCTAACCCCTTGGTGGTGTCTACTTGGAAAACCTTGGAAAAACCCATAAAAATCTTTTATCCTAAGTTTTTCCTCAGCGCATGTGTTTTCCGCCCCCCACTTATGCTCCCTGCACATATCAATGGTCTTGATCGTGGTGCCCAGATCTACGGTGTACAGAGCATTCCGGATCCCTCGACCGTTCTTCTTTTAACCGGGGGGGTGTCCGGAATCGATGATAATACTTGCGTGCATCTGGACGGCTCTGGATTGAGCGCTCAAATCAATTGTCAATATTGGATTACGGACCCCCCCGTCCGTTCTGCCTTTAATGGAGGGATGGGGGGGGTCCGGAATGAGTGATAAAAGGCGCGCAAAGATCTGCGGCCAGGAAACAGGCGCGCAGATCAACGACCCAAAATTGATTTCGGACCCCCCCGGATGATCTGTTTTTAACCGAGGGGGGGGGCGTCCAGAATGGAATCTTCCAAGGATGATTTTAGGGGCTAAATTTCGCTCATGGGATAATTTTCCATGGTTTAGCCAAAAATGAGATTTGTTATTTTAAATATGATTCGCCCAAATTCTATAGGATAAAATTATTTTACCTTAAAAATCACCAAAATTTTATAAAAAACTATATAAAATACTTAGAAATTTTAATATTTAAAAAAAAATATCGTCAAACATTTATAGTTGACATATGAAGGATTAGTAATATTCTCTAAGGTTTCTAAATTTTAAAATAATTTTCCATCCTTAAAATCATCCCTGGAATCTTCCCTCTGGCGAGCCCCTCTCTATATGTGGCATCATTTTAATGGCCCCGAGTTCCATCACCATCTGTTATATGACAGACCTCCGTCACCTCGGGACGTCACCCTCCACCTTTCCCGAACGGGTCATGTCCCATAAATTGTTGTCAGTCCTTCCCCCCCCATTCGCTCATGGAAAGCCCCTTACTATGACTTTTACCTCCAATAGACAGCCTCCACGTCACCCATCTGTATCCCTCAGCCACCGTCACCCGCCATCTCACCCTCAAAGTGATCCATTGGCCATTTATTACTAGATAACCTATCCGTTATCGAGCTGACCTGTCTCCTGCGCCCAACCTACCCCACTTTAAATAAAACTACCATTATTCCCCTTACTTTCGCTATTCACCCATCGCACCAGAGAAATTTACCACTCACTCCTCCGTTACTTTTCATCCCCCTCATCCACAGTCAGTCACCCCCACTAAAATTGTGTTTATTGTAGGTACTATTTCATAAATGGCGCCAAAATCCAAACAAGCAGAAGGAGAGGAGAATCCATTTCTCCCGCCTCCTGTCGACCTGGACAAGATCCCACTAGTTGACAAAGACCGGTTGATCGCAGATACAAAATGCGAATTTGATTTCTCGGACCTCCACTCATGGCTTAAGGAAGTTTTCTTGGACCAGAGTGATGAAATTGGACTCTGGGAGTCCAATTTACCTCTCTACCTCTTCCCTCAGATCCACCATTTTCCTAAATTTGCTCTCAAGTGTCAAGCCCACTATATTATTGAACAAAAAGCCGTCGTCTCCTCGTCTAGAGAGATCCTTTTCCTCATCACGCCCAAGTCCATAGGCCAGATGATGAAAATCCCCCGATCCAACTCTGCGTCTCCCTTCAACCTGGAAATCCTTACAGAGTTGTACCAGAAAATGACTTTTCCCCAAAGAGCTCAAATATTCGAGCTTTTCCTTCCCACATCCTCTCAATTCCCCTCCATAAATCCCCCTTATCCGTCTTCCATGTTCTCGGCTAAGGGAAACTAGGTGATCTCATCCCTTTGTGCTCTATTGAGATATTATTCTGATCAATGGGTAGATGAGCCCATTCTGGGTTTTCTATCCATTTTCTCCACTGATGAAAATCCCACCACCCAGTTTGATTTCAGCACATTCTTGGCAGACAATATTCACGAACAATTCATGAATTTTGGCATAGAAGGCATGTTCAGATATTCATAGATACTAGCCTACTTGTTCGTCTTCTTCCAGGCAGATAAATTTAGCTTTTCCATGCAGAAGGTGGATGAAGATGGTAAACCTCAGGCAGTCACAGCATGGACTTCCTTGCTCAAGCACAACTCCACAGAGTACAGTTTCAAGGGGTTCATCGATCAGTTCGACCACCCTGTGGTAAGTATGCTGAGCGACAGGCCCGAGCCTTGAATAGATGACGAAGTCCAGAGAATCCTACATCTCTCGGATAATACAAAAACTGGGGATTGGTACTTGTATAAAAATTATATAGAGATCAGAGTATAAGGGTGCGAGTTGGCACCATATAAGCTGCCTAAATATTTGCCTATCAGAATCTTTGCTCTAGAATATATAAGGCAGATTATAAATTTAGATGATATCCATTTTGTATCATTGAAGAAAAAGCAGCAACTTAGAATCAAGGGGCAGATTGGCTCCTTCATCTGCAATAGTCGTGGCGTTGGGGAAGAAGCAGACCGGATGCTGAGAGAAATGAAGTTCTTCATGAGCTTCCCATGGCACTATGATCCTTATGGGATCATCTCAGAGATGAGGGTGAAGAACAAGAACATCCCATATGTTCATGAAGCTAAGACTGAGGTGGATAAATTTGCAAATCAGACAGTGTAGGAGCCTAACACATTGGTCAAAGTGGAACAACAAGTTCCCCCGACCACTGTGTCATCGACGACCACGCCACAGGTCCCAAAAGAGAAGAGGTTGAGGTAGGATTTATCTTCGTCTCTCACTGAGGTATCTTCCGAGGAATTCCAGTTGCACACCAAGAGGCCTAAGACTTCGTTAGTCCCTGGCCCGACTGGGGAAAAAGAAGCCCCATCCACCATAGTGACCAAGTCCATTATTCCACCCTTCGGGTCGAGCCTCTATAAGGTCATTACCCTAGCATTTCCGAAGAAGTTCCCAGACTCTCCATTGAGCACTCATCCTGGCAAGGTGGCACTTAAGCTGAGTATTTTCGAGAAGTACGAGCTGATCAAGAAAAGGAACCAGACCCTTACTAGCAGTACTTGCGCTCAGTTTTGGAAGCAGACGTTGACTGCACAGCATAGGTTGTTGTCTGCATTTGACACAGAAAAGGGTAGGATGCACATGGCCTTCCTCTATGCACAGGTACCAGATGCCAAGGCGATCACTGATTATAAAAGGGCCACCTTCGAATTCCAGATGAGGGACATGCATCCGGCCGATAAAATGGATCTGCACAAGCAGACAGGGGAAATGGTTTTATACACTCTGGCACATGCTTATACTACTGCGTCAAAATTACAGGTGTCCCTGAACAATGTTCAAACACAATTAAAGATGGAGAAGATATCGTCCTTTGCAAAGGACAATAAGATCAAAACTTTGGAGGAGTTGGTTCTCGAGATCGTTTATGACCCTTCAAGTCGAGGAAATGATAAAGAAGAAAAATGTTGACATAACATCCTTGAGGAAGCAACTGAAGCTCCCACCCATAGAGGATTCACAGGCGAGGGAGATAGCAGAGAAAGAAGGAGAGAAGGATGAAATGCTCAAGATGCTCATGGAGCAGAATGCACAGCTCAAAGAAATGGAAGCTGAGATGGAGAAACTGTTAAAAGAGAAGGAGCAACTGAAGCCAATGGAAGTCATTCCATTGAGTTCCATTCCGATTTCAGGAGTGAGTACAGCATCAATGACAACAATCCCATCCATGACTCCATTGACATCCCAGGAGAAGACAACTGATCTGGCTGAGTCCATGGAAAAAATGAACCTGCAGGAAACAGAGATCAGCAAGATTAAAAAGGAGATTGAGAACCTTCAGGAACTCAAATCCTCTTTCCATACCAGCCTCTCCAAGGAAAAGCAGGTAACAGAGCAACTCAAGCAGGAGCTACAACATCTCTGGAAGAAAACAGTGGCAGGAAAGACTTTAACTGAGGTGAAAGAGAGTGTATGGACAGATATCACTAAATCCATGAATGAGATATGGCCAATGATCCAGATCATGGTGAGGAAGAGCTGGAAGAGCAGAAGATTGAAGACAGAATAGAGACCATCCTTGAGGTCAAAAGAGTTTTGACCAAGAGAGGATTAATGCTTCAGTTGGAAGAGAAGGTTCAGTCTATGGACCTGGGGGTACAAAGATTCTTCAGTAAGATTGAGGCTCTCCAGAAGAGAGGTTTACCTGGTCTGAAGGTAATTAATGATAAACTGATGACACTCCCATATTACAAGAAGAGATTGGTTGATGTGTCTAAGGACAGTTCAAAGTTTGCAGGGATTCAAGGGAGCATCACTGGTAAAGCATTTCTATATGCCCTTCAGTGGGACATCAGTATCCAACACGAGATTCGATACATCTTCTTCACAAAGCCTACATTCACCAAGTACACAGAGATGGACAAAGTGTATCGAAGGCTGCTCAAAGTCAACGTGCCCATTCATCTTAGATGGGAGGAACTCTGCAATCTGATCGATTAGCAAATGAGCTTTCCAGTTCCAGCCAGTTGTCCAGTCAGATGAAGTCATGCAGAGGCTTCATCAACGACCCACCTAGAAATCAGCGTGCAGTTACACCATGTCATCAAGCAGTTCCTAGATTTAGGAAATTTGTTAAATTATTTAGGCTAAAAATAGATTTAGCACGTCCTAGTCATTAATGACAGGAACGCTTGTAATTTGAGTTATAAATACTTCATCTTTCGAAGTATCGAGGGTTGTTGATCTTCAGACCCTGATGCTATCAGACTGTAATATTTTTGAAGAGATCTTCCATTAATAAAAAGGAGGCACTTTACAGGATTCTTGCGTGTGTTCACTGCTGATGTTTTTCTCTCTTAGTTGAATGTTATTTTCTTTGTCATCACATTGTTTTCTAAGTCTGATCTTTAAGAGTAGCGAATGTTGTAGGATTTATCTCGTATACCCTGTTTCTGACTCGGAAAGACTTTAGTGTTTTATCTTCTGGTGTTTTCAATAAAGAAATTCTTAACTACTTCTTTGTTGAAATTATCTTTCTCATATTTTGTGTTGTTCATCATTTAAACTACTAAAATATCCAGTGATTATATTATCTCGCCATGTGAAAGTTTTCCCTTTGCGTTTCTGGTTCGGATTTCATATTTTATTAAAACACAGACCCCGTAGCCCAATAGATGTGTAGACTGTCTCAACCAATCCGAAAAACACTTTGACAACAAACCTGACCTATTACTTTACCTATCCTAATATTTAAAATTGGAAACATAGCTAAATCATACAGAGAGATCCCTCTCTGAAGTTGGAAGGGCTAGATCCAAGCTTCAAAAGTGGTTGGATAAAGTTACCTTAGTAGATTTCTTCTGTTTTCAACCTCTAGGAAATTTACCAAGTGCTAACAGATGCAACCATAAACAAATATATACAGTAATACATGATTTATTTTAATGAAAGAAATTTATAGAGACTGTAAAAATACAGAGTGAAAGACTCGCTAGAATGGTGGCAACTTATCTCTAAGAAGAGATGTGACGGCTACTTGCATTCGCAAGAAGATGGTTACAATGACGCTCCCAAGGCCTTTTTACAATAAACAAGAATTTCAAAAACCCTAGACATCCAAAAACCTAACCCTAGGAGATGAAGCGCCAAAAGTCATGTGGGTCTCGTTTGGGTAAGTGAGTACATCAACTTCCCGGGGTTGCAACTTTTGCATACGATCTTTGTTTTAGGCGTGTGATAGCTCGTTGGAAAGGTATTGTCAAGGAGATTCATTTTGGGGGATCAATTATGCTTTCGACTATTATTAAGAGCCTCTATATTGAAACCTTCATTTGGGCCCTCAAAATGGCCCTGGAAATTAAAAATTGTTAAAAATAGTAAATTGCCAAAATTTCCAGAAAATTGTTTTGAGCCAGTCGAAAAAGGTGGGTGGCGACCAATATCCACCTGCATCAATCCTCCCTCCTTAGGAAGCAATGGTCTCCATTGCGTTGATTTCCCAGGGGAGAGGGAAAATCGTTTGTTGAATCTGCATCTTGGTGAGCTGCTTGCCTTGCTGGAGACATCGCGCTTCTCAGTTTGTGGAAGTTTTTCACGAACCTGTTGAGGCTGAGGCCGTTCAAAAAGTCGGGCTACATGAGAGGATGATGTGCAGAAGGAATCCTTGTCCTTTGCTGCAATCTTGTCGACTTGCTTCTGTTTTATTGAAGGTGCTTGGGGTGAGGTTGTAGTGGTTGCAGTGTCCTCAGGTTCTCCTTTTGAATAGATTGTGAAGAAGCTAAATTTTGCAGTATGAGATACTACCTTGCGACACTTTTTAGGTGGAACAATAGTTGAAACTACCTCTGGTATTCTGTAGAGATGACCCCCCAGAGAAACAATGACACTGCGGGGTCGAGTATCATAAACAACATGGCGCTTCCACATATATGGTTGGCCCAAGAGAACATTACAGACATCTAGTGGGGCAACATCACATAATACCTCATCCTTGAAGGGTTGGATGTCGTATGACAATCAACATTGTTGGCTGACACGAAGATCTCGTCCTTGGCAAAGCCACCCGATGTTGTATGGCTGTGGGTGTGGTGTTGTCGACAATCCCAACTGTTTGACGACCTCTGCTGAGATGAGGTTCTTCTGGCTTCCGCTATCAACAATAAAATGCAGCGGGATCCCCTTCACCCACATCTGTGAATGAAAACGGTGCTCCCCCAATAGGTATACCCCTTTCGGCGTAATAACTATCATAAAAATATTTTAAGTTAATAGAGAAAAATCACAATATTTAATAAGAGTTAGTTTAATTCTATATAATATATTGAAACGATTGAGTTATCAAAACCTATTTTATTTCCTACACAAATTCAAATCTATGTATATGGAATGGAATATAATGTCAATAGTAAGTGTACACATAATGTGTTGTTATGTAATTCTTTTGTTTTTAAACTTGGTCAATTCAATTACTTAATACTTATTTATTACTATTGTAAAAATTATTTTAAATTAATTTAAAAATGAAAAATCAATCATTTATTATTTATATATAAATAAAAAATTAATAAGAAATATTATCAAATTAATGACAATCATTAAAAATAATGAATTGATAAATATTAATTAAAATCATCATCTTCATTGTTTATTTTAGGCATCAAATGAATAAATAATTACAATTTTAATTTTTTCTTTTAAAATTGACTTTATTTGTAAACTCATACATCAAAAAAATATTTTATTTTTATAATAAGAAGCCTTTTGATAGATGAAAATAATACTCCTTTACAATACTATTGACTAGAAACACATTATTTATTCCAAGTTTTGAGATATATTTTTATTAATTTCTAAAATAATTTCTCAACTATTTGTTTATTTATCATATTTTATTTTATAAATTTCTAGTTACAATATGTTAAGTATGTTGATACTTTACTAAAAATAATAACATCCCCAAATTACTTCTGTATTTTTATTCCTCCACAATATGCTAATTTAATAAATTAAATTAAAAAATAAATAAATTTCATTCTATAATAAGTCAAACTAAACATAAGTTCACAACGCTACATCTACATTTTTCCATCAATTTTCCCGAAGATAAATAAATATAAAACTAAAATAAATCTGTACTGCGAATTGATGGATTCTTCTGCACGTCTCTACAGTTTTGTTTTGTTTTGGTGTGAATTTCTTTTAAATAAATATAAAATTGGAATAAATCTGTACTACTAATTGATAAATTGTTCAGTATCTCTCCACCGTTTTCTTTTGTTTTTGCGTGAATCTCTTTTAACATTTGCCACAATATATATCGATTTCATTTCAGTTACCTCCTGACACAGATAGGGATGACAGAAATAAGGCGATTTCCAAGATTTATTGTTCGTCTGGTATTCAAAGTTAGGTTTTTGTCGGAAGTTGCAAGAATTCATGTAATGAGAGAAATACGGCGATTTCCATGATTTATTGTTCGTCTGGTATTCAAAGTTAGGTTTTTGTCGGAAGTTGCAAGCATTCACGTAACTTCAGATGAGAGAGAACCTTGAAAATGCGTTATAGTGGCGGGCCGCGGCCAACCATTTTGAAGGTTTGCCGGCTAACGCTAAGTACAAAGCCGTGGGCGGTCCGTAACACTGAAAGACAAATACAGGTGACCCGTCACACTCAGTCTCTGACTCACTACCCTTCAGAGAAGAAAAAGAAAGAGGGTTAAAGACATGACAGTTAAAAACTAACCTCTCCCGGACTAAAATAATTGTGCTGCCCCCGACATTCCACAGGAAGATGAAAATTATATGCATCAGCGACAATAAAATCATCTCTAGAGCGACCATAAAATCATCTCTCATGAGCGACAATGCAAACATGAAGGGCTAGATTTCACTGAAAAGCAAACTGGTAAATAAGATGTCAAGGGCTAGATTTGTAAAGAAATCAAAAGAAAAGGAGTGTTAATCATAATAAGCATGTGTGTTTGGGTTGGAGAAATGGTTAGGAAAACAGAAACTCACTAAATATGCAGGTAATACAAAGACAGTTGAGTAAGTTAAATGTTCATGCAGATAAATTTAAGAGCAGGTAAACATAGTGGAACTTATATTTGAAAGTAACTGTGAGAGGCTAGAAGAAATACAAGCGAAATTCAGAATGTCTTACTCAAAATTGATATTTTTTCATCCAAATATTGGCTCTTCTTTGATATTATTTCATACTCATTAACATGCGACATGAATTCAATCATAAAGATACTGATTAACATGCTACAGCAATTATACTGCTTGAGCATTGATCACGTGCAACTCTGAATGCAAGCTCTGTACACAGTATGTTCAATATCGAATGTGCTTATTATAGAGTTGCAACAGCTAAACGACCTGAATAGTGAGAAAGTGGAGATTTGAATACGAGTTCGTTTAAAGGTAACAATTTCCAACAACGCGTTTTGTGACGAGAATTATAAAAACACAAGAATTTAATTTGATAAGTATGTCGAGTTATTAGTAAAAAATTTACATTTTAATAGATTTAGGGTCATGGTAAATCAGTACCACACACAGAAACCTACAAACGAAAATGTCTTCACTCTGCACAACAATCGAACACTATTTTGATTTGGAAAAGATCAAACTGATAAATAAGATGTGAAGGGATAGATTTGTAAAGAAACCAAAAGAAAAAAGAAAAAGAGGAAAAAGTGTTAATCATAATAACCGCGTGTGTCTGGGTGGGAGAAAGGATTAGGAATACACAAACTCACTCAACATGCAGATATTACAAAGACAGTTGATTAAATTAAAGGGTCACGCAGATAAATTTAAGGGAAAATAAATATAGTGCAAATTATATTGGAAAGTAACAGTGACAACCTAGAAGAAATAGAAACAAAATTCAATGAAAGTTTTTCAAAATTCTAATTACAACAAATCCCTGGTTGTTTTGAAATCACGAAAGTAGTAAAGTAGTTTTCTCTTATGAAATTAATCGAAAGATAAGCATGGAAGAAGGCATTGTCTAGCATGGGGCTGAGCAAGAAAAAAATCAAATCACAATAAATTTGTCGTCGAAAGGATGGAAGCAAGAAGAATGCCCACAGAGAATATGAATCCAAAAACCTCTGAAAATTGTAATGTTTTCCAAAATAGTTTGGTTAATAAAATAATATTTTAATTTATATAGAAACTAAGTAATTAGTTTTAAAGCTATACATTTAAGAACAGAATAGACAGGAAGTAATTGTTGAAATTTTGGAAAAATATTGAATTTTTATAACAGTTTTGCTGTAAATAAATCTTGTATTAATTTGCTCACAGCCCCTTTCTATTATTCCTTCCATCGAATGATAATGCCACTTAAAGAAGATGATTCAGTATAGTAAGTGGCATTTACAATAGCAATGCTGATAATTTGGCCGTTGTCTCATCAGACAGCCGGCAAATTGTATATTTCTTATGACACATCTTCTTATGACACATCTTATGACACATCTTCGGGCTGTTCGCAGGCAGGACGTCGTCATTCCAGCCAAATTTCATCAGAAAGGAATTAACGCATGATTGAACCTTTTACCTTTTTCAATTCAGTTCTAGGAAATCTTGAAGAGAGTATAAAAGAGTTCTCATGATAATCAAAGCCAAGCTGCAGATTCAACAATTTTCCATTTGGGTGAGTGCATTTGGTCAGATTATAAAGGCCCCTGTTTGCAACTGGACTCTTTGCGGCAATGTAAACCAATGAGCTCATCGACTTCCATTGTTTTGAGCGGTGCTTTCTTTTTCCTCCTCAACATGGTCGTAAGATGCCTGAAAACAATTTCTTCACATGGAATGGTGAGTCCCATTTGGTATTCAAAGCCATATTCCTCCTCCGCTTTCTCCAGTAATGCCCTGAAAACTGAATGATTCAAATAAGTGGTAGGAATTATAAATCTACTTCGTTCACTGCCAACATACACTGCACAATGCCCTTTGGGTACATCTTTTGGAAGATCAGTGCCTGGTTGCGTGATCTCATCTTCAAATGCAAAACACCACCTCTTCTTCGGAGAAAGTACAGACCCAACTGCCTTATCGACATTGGCAAACCTGCGAATCGCCTTAGTTATCTCCTTCAGAAACTGAGCCCGAGGCTTCCCCATCTTTTCAGGTACTGAATTCATGACAACACAATTACAAATCAATTCGAAAGATGAATTACCCGCTGAGAGACTTTGTGCTAAGATATAGATTTGTTCTATATATATCACAAATCAGGAGGAGAAAATAAAGTG
>JASDQU010101217.1:76576-94706 GCA_032191745.1 Picea mariana | reverse complement strand
CTAGTTCCTTGCCCACTCTGTGGACGCTCAGTCCCCCATCACTCTTTCATCGTGGTCGGTCTGCACTGGCGGTATGTACATTTTATTAATTGACCTGCATACATACAAGTATATCACAGGCTCCTGGCCTTCAACACTTAGGCTCTCCTGGCCTAACAAAACTCATAAGCCTACATCTTATTCAAAACTTGGCTCACCAGCCTATAGAACATATTTACAATTCTTTTGCATATAACATGATCTGTAACGGGGCTCAGCCTTGGGGACACTACAGGTAGAGAGAGAGGTAAATGTAGGAGAGAGGGGTAGATGTAGGAGAGATAGAGGGAAGATAATGGTACCAGGGGGAGAGAGAGAGGGATGGGGGGAGGAGAGAGAGTGTGTGTGGGAGTGTTAGAAGGGGAGAGAGAAAGAAAATTAGGAGGGTTAGAGACAAAGAGGGAGGAGGGGGGGGGAAAGATGAAGAAAAATATGAGGGGTAGAGACATAGAGGGAGATGGAGGAGAGGGAGAAAGATAGGGGAACCACCACCCCCCCCCAGACCACCCAGATCCACAAATGAATAGAAATTTGGATCTGCATTCGATCTCACTTGAATGACCCCATCTTTTCTCCTGAGGATAATTTCAGTTCCAAACTACGGTTCAAACACACATGAGGAGTATGACATGCTATTATGCCTTGAATGATCCACATCTTCAGGTCAGGTGTTGATGAGCACGTTGAACTATCCATGTGGCTGAGATCCTTCACATCCTAGGTACAACGATGTGATTATCAAAGGCATGCTCTACCACTAAGATAATAGTCCATCATGCAGACCTCCTAAGGATGGAGGCATGCCCCTACATCAACACAAATATATAAAATGAGATAATATACCTTCATTGTGCAGGCCTCCCAGGGATGGAGGCCTTGATATATGATGCAGGAGCATCACCAGCAACATCAAGCGAGCCAGCGTGGAGTCGAAGACAGCTGGATGAGCCAGCACACATTTTGCAATACTTTGAAATTGTTGCGCAATCTTAAATGAATCACTTAAGAGATGACGCACTTGTATTGTAATGGACCTTGATCTGATAACTCTCGTCCTTAGGTAGATGAGGCATTTAAGATAGTTAATGTAAAGTAGATAGAATATTTAATTCTAGATTTGATAGCTTAGAGTTCGAGAGGGAAATGGGATATAGACACCCTCCTTTGTACATTGTATTATTCATTATCAAGCATTCATAAGAGAGAAGAGCATGCAGAGAATTGTATGAAGAACACCCATGTACAAACATTTGAATTAATAGAGAGAGCTTTGATTCAAATTCATGGTTATGTGTTATTTTTCTCTGTGTATTGATGTTATGCTTATGAATGTTTGCTTTCTGTTATACACCTGCTTTTAAATGTTGTGTATGTGATTTCATGGTTGAAATGAAGTCTGTGAGAACAAGGATTTAGTTTCAATTGTTTCTCTATCTTGAACCAGAGATTCCTGCAAGGAGTGCATTCGAATTGTCCGCAAGGAGTGCGTTGACAGAAGGGTTTAGATAGAGGGAACTTTTGTTCTAAGTTCTCAGAAGTGCAGATTTGGCACTGGAGCCATGCAAGGCATGTGCAGGCTAAACGAAGCCTCAGAGTTGCGATTCTGAGAAAAAGGATTGAAGGATTTCTGCTGCAGGAGTGCACAGGATCGAAGACTTCATCACTTAGTCGTGATTGAATATTTTTCGCAAGGGGTGCGTGCAAGAGTTTCTTCTTGAGGGATTTGAAGTTGTGAAAGATCAGGAGAGATAGGCCTTTAAGTTTGTTGAAGGACCAACATAGAAGTTGCGTGAGCAGGTTGAGAAGAAGCGTCGCGGGTTGGCGAACAAGTCTCATGGAGAGACACTTATTGTTTGTGGATTGCGCAAAAAGAAGAAGAAGAGTGGATGGTCAGTATTCTCCAGGGAGAATCTGCGAGTTTCGGTGAATCATTGGATCTCTCGGAGTTGCAGGAAGGTTACAGTGCAAGCGTGGAGAGGTTCAAATCTCGGGAGAGAAGGAGCCATCGATTGGGATCATGAGGAGCGTTGGTTCTACTCGTGGATCGGCATATCTGGAGTTCGTGAGACAAGACTCCAACTCTTCGAAGCAAAAGCCGCGATATAGCGATACGGAAAGTCCTAACAATTGCATGGATAGTGTGGGCCACAGNCGTGGAGAGGTTCAAATCTCGGGAGAGAAGGAGCCATCGATTGGGATCATGAGGAGCGTTGGTTCTACTCGTGGATCGGCATATCTGGAGTTCGTGAGACAAGACTCCAACTCTTCGAAGAAAAAGCCGCGATATAGCGATACGGAAAGTCCTAACAATTGCATGGATAGTGTGGGCCACAGTAGGGAGGACATGACAGGTGATGCGAGAAATCGATGTTTCGACGTCTCGGGCATCGGGAGTCGAGGAAGGAGTCGTTTGGTCACGTGAGTGGCGAAGTCGTAAGGGGGCGAGATCGCGAGTTTTGGAATTTCGGCGCATCGGGTATTGGAGGTTGGAATTCCGAGTGGTTGGTGTCACGAATTGTGATAATGCGATAGAGTGAATTTCTGATAGCGGAGAGAAAAATTCAGCGATTGATTGGCACATTGGGTCTCGGGAAGTTGAGAGTACATTGAGCATACGTGAACTCGCAAAGCAGCGAAGTTCCGATCCTCCGATAAATAAGTAAAGAGGATCGCGAGACAAGAAATGTGGGTGCAGATCTTCTGATTGGGAGATAGAAGAGTGTTGACGCTCTTCGGGCCACAAGAGAAAGAAGGTCCTGAGGAGAGCCATCATGCTCCGAGGGGTGCGGTTGGCAGCAATATATCCAAAATAGCAGAAGAGAAACCTTGTTCTTTTTTTTCCTCCCCGTGTCTTTGGCTGGGTGGCAACATGGGGAGGAAAATGAGAGATGGGATTATATCAACTTGTTTCGACCTGGGATGATAAGATCATGGTATCACTTCACTATTGAGACTTGAAAGAATAATTCCATATATGAGCTTGAATTAGATGTGATTCCTTTTGGATGTAGTGTCAAACGACTCAAGATGCCAAAAAACCACCAACTCTCCCTGAAAAGGCAGTGATCCAGTCGCACCTTCTAGTATGACTACCTTGTTACGACTTCACTCTAGTCACTAGCCCAACCTTCAAAATCCCCCTCCTTGCAGCTAATGTAATGACTTGGGGCATGGAAAACTCCCATAGTGTGATGGGCGGTGTGTACAAGGCCCGAGAATGAATTCATCGTCTTATGGATGACTGGTGATTACTATAGATTTCAGTTTCATGGAGGCCAGTTGCATCTTGCAATACGAGTTGAGGCTGGGTAGAGAGAGGGATAGTGAGAGGAAGGGTAGAAGAGAGGGAGACATATAAGGGGGGTAGATAGAGAATGAGAGGAAGGGGGGGATACATAGGGAGAGAGAGAGGGGGGGAATAGAGAGAGAAAGATGGGAATAAAGAGTGAGAATGAGACTAACAATGAGGAGAGAGTGAAAGGGTGGAAGAGAGAGGTGAGTGAGGGAAAAAATGGTAGAGAGAGAGAGAGAGAGAGAGAGAGATGGAGAGTGTAATAGGAGAGGGGATAGAGAGGAAGTGGGTGTGAGAGTCTGAGGCATGTCAAGGTAATGTATAACTCTAGGTATTTCCATTTATTTTCATGTCTAATTCTTGCCCTGTTTATGTCTTACCATGTATAGGAGTGAGAGACAGAGAGAGGGAGATAGAAATGGGGGTTAGAGAAGGAATGTCAGAGTGATATAGTGAGGGAGGTTATATTTAGGAGAGGGAGGACAAATATATAGAAAGAAATGATTTATGGGAGCTGGTGCACGTTCCTAGAGCACGTGCACATTCCTAAAGCACGTGTGTGCTCCTAGAACCTGTGCACACTTCTAGAATGCATGCATGCTCTTTTGAATTCAAATTGTTTCGGGCAATATTGACAAGGTGTATGCTAGCTTGGTTGGATTAGATTTAAGTTCAGGATGACAAGCATAGTGGTTTGGTCTGCAAATTGATAAAATGTCCATTTTTGTGAATTATTTTTCTATAGGATAATCAATTTAGTTGTTGATGAAACAATAGAAATAGATCGAGACAACTATGCTGAATTCAAATATAATTTTTTTTTTAAATAAATATTGTTTACTATTTTTAATCTATTTTTTTCTTCAGCTTTATCAAAATCATAGAATACATACCTCTCTTATTTCTACTATAGTTTTTTCTCAGCTTAACCATTTCTTAAATGAGTTATGGATCTAATACCTACGATCTAAAACAAATAAAGTTGTTTTGATCATGTTAACACCCTCTTAACCTGCACAAACAAAAGATGTTGTGATGCAGAAGCATTGCCAACAGCAAGTGAGTGCGGAGGCGAAAGACAGCTGGGATGAGCGCAACGCATTTTTGCACATGTTGAAAATGTTTTGAAATATTTTGAAAGACTAAGGAAGAAATATTAATGAAAGAGTTAAGGAAGGCGTACGCGCATTTATGAATAAGAGATTGAAAACAGATCTTGAGCAATCTTCTCTCATCTGTCGATGTAAAAGGCATTTATGCCTAGTTAATGAGAGTAGGTAGATTTAAAATTCCATATTAGACAGTTTTAAGAACATGAGGGAAAACGGCTATAGACACCCTCATCTTTGTATCATTGTATCAATCAGAATTAGATCATTAAGCACATTAGCATAGAGAAAGAAAAGGGAGAGTTGTAGCAGGGAGTTGAGATGAAGAACTCATTTCCAGGAGCTTTGAATTAATAATGAATCTTTAATTCAAATTCATGGTGTTATGATGTTTTTTGTTTGTACATGTCGAATGGTTTGCTTACAGTTGTTTTATGCTCTCTGCTATGCATTTTCTTTAGTACTGTGAATGTATGATTACATGTTGAATGTTTGAAATCTGAGAGAAAGAGAATGAGATTCAATTGTTTCTCATCTTGAGCGAGAGTTCCAGCAAGGAAGTGCAATGAAAGCATCCGCAAGGTGTGCATTGACAAGGTTCAGAGTTGATCTCTGAAAGCTCAGGAGGGATACCATTGTTCTCATTCCAGAAGAAGTGCAAGTGAAGCACATGAGCCATGTGAGGTGTGCACAGGATAATTGAGTCCTTAGAAGTTGTTAACTAAGGTGGAAGAGAGAAAGATTGTTGTTGCAGAGAAGGTGCATAGAGTCGAGAGTTCAAATACGCTGAAGTATTTGAAGAATTTTCCACAAGGAGTGTGTATAGGAGTCTCCTTGAAGGCTTGATTTTGTGAGGAAAACTTAGAAGGGTTAGGGCCTTTAAATCATTCAAGAGAAAGAATGAAGCTCAAGTCGTTGTGCAGAAGTTACACCCAAGAGAAGGATTGCAGAGTCGATTTTGAGCTAGATTTTCTTGAGGAGGAAATTGAATGGTCGGAATTCTCCGAGGAGAACTCCTGAAATAGCGAGGACCGTAGGATCCAGGAAAGTTGCGGGGAAGTTAGGTGTTGGACAGACCCACCTTCGAAAGGCAGGATTTAACATGGACCGTTGATTTTGATCATTGGACCATTGAGATCATTTCAACATTTCGGGGGCCATAAGTCCGAAGTGTGGACAAAACCTTTGGTTGATCAAATCCCCAAAACGCGAAAAGAGTTTTTGTGTATAAAGGATAAGAGTGACAGGGTCGGATTTTCATAACTTTGGAATTCGGGGTTTCGGAGGTCCTGAGGACGAGTGATCAGGACATAGGGGGGAGGAAAGCCCAAAATCACAAGTCGCAGCAGAATATTTGTAATAATTTTTGGAATCGACATTTCAACATTCCTATTTACAAGGAGTAGAGTGCTCCACAAAGGAAGCTCCGAAATCGCAAAACGCAAAATACCTTTGGAGGAGCGTTTCGACATTTTGGCATTTCGGGATATGGGATCCCGAGGAGACAGTGATTTGGAATCGAGATTTTTGAACTCCTAGTTCGTGAAATCCCGGGGGAAGAAAACCATTTCGACATTTCAATAATTCAGGGTCCAGAAGGTAGAGGAGGTAAAGAGTTCGATATCAAGCATCACAAACTCGCGGTACGGGAAATTGCATCAGCCGTCAGATCAAGGAGTTATCCACAACCGTTGATCTCCTTGGAAGTGAGATAGAAGCTTTTCAATTTTTGGGGGTTTGGCATACCGGGGATACTAATGAAAAGAAGCGGGAAACTGTGAAGGGAAAATTCCGAAGTCGCGAAGTGCGACAAGACTTAGAGTGGTTTCGAGATTTTGGTACTTCAGATTTCAGGACTCCGGGAGTCAAGAGGCAGAGTTTCACATCAATGCAACTCTCGAAATCGTGAAGATTGTAAAGCCGAAGTTAGTGGTGAGAAGTGTCTAGTGTTTTATATTTTTAGGTTCCGGAGGTCGAAGAGGTAAGGCGCCCAACATCAGGATTCACGAAATCGCGAAATCTGATATCCTGAAAGGAAAAGGGGAAAGTCCCAATAATAGTTGGGTGTTTATCGTGGATTTCATGCCGGTGCAAAGATCATATGAGAATAACTCAGAAGAACCTGTGAAATTCACTCAGTTGGGTGTGTAAAGAATTTTTGAGAGGAAATAAAAGAGCCAGTCAGACTCTAAGGGGCCGAAATTGAAAGATCCTGTGCAAACCTCGATCTGAGGGTTGGGGGTCTACATCAGTTGTGTATTAGAGCGAGTAAGAGTTCTTTTCTTTTTGTAGAAGAGAAAAGAGAAAAGAATTGTAGCCATGCTGCCGAAAAGGAGAGAGAGGCCAATCCCTGATCCATCAGTGGAAAGGGAAATGTGTGAACTACGTGCTAGGCTTGATTCCATGGAGACAACACAAAGGCACACAATCAACACTGGGGATATCAGAGAGGATGAAAGTGAAAATGAAGTTGGAAACGAGGGAGAAGTAGTTGCAACAAAATATGAAGTAGATGAACGCCTATTCAGGGTTATTGCAAGGATAGGTGCTAGAGCAAAAATGGACATTCTAGTATATGAAGGAAACCTGGATGTTGAAGAGCTTCTAGAATGGATTAGAGCTCTGGATAAGTATTTTGACTATGAATATGTCGAGGAACACAAAAAGGTCAAACATGTTGTCACAAGACTTAAAGGACAGGTAGCATTGTGGTGGGAAGAACTGCAAGCTGACAGATGTTGTAAGGGCAAGAAGAAAATCAAGAGTTGGGAAAGAATGGTTGCGAAGATGAAGGCCAAATTCATACCCAAGGATTATCAAATTACTCTGTTTCGGAGAGTGCATAATTTGAGACAGAAGTTGAGTTCAGTAGAAGAATACACTGAGGAATTCTACAAGATAAACATCAGAGCAGGTCATTGGGAAAGCGATGATGAAAAAGTTGCCAGATACATGAATGGTCTGAGATATGACATTCAATATGAGATGAGCATGATAACCCTTCGAACTGTGGAGGATGCTTATCAGATGGCTCTGAAAGCTGAAGAGAAGCTGAGCCAAAAGCAAGGTCAAAGAGGCCGAGGCAGAAGTCAATCCAGAGGCAAAACAATTGCATAGGACATAAATCAGAAACTTAAAGAAGAGTGGAAGAAACCTCAAACTCAAACTAAGAGAGGTGGAAGCTCACAGAGAGGACAATATGCTAATAGAAATACTTTTCCTTGAACCAGAGGAAGAGGAAGAGGCAGAGGTGGAGAAATAATATTTTTTACCTGTGGAAAAAATGGACACAAATCCTATGAATGTCCAGATAGAAAGAAAGAAGGAGGTGAAACTCACATTGCCAAAGCACAAGGATAGAATGTTGAGGCAGAATATGTTGAGGGCGAAAGATCACTGATGATGAGAAAAATTCTCTTAACGCCATAGAAGGAGGCGGAGAACCCAACCCAAAGGAATAGACTTTTTCGGACTGCTTGGAAGACCAAAGATAGAGTATGCAAAGTCATCGTGGATAGTGGTAGCATAGACAATCTTGTTTCTACAAAGACGGTAGAAAACATGGAGCTAGAGACTATTGAACATCCAAGCCCATACAAAGTTTTGTGGATACAAAAAGGACATCAGGTAAATGTCACTAAACAATGTTTACTTGAATTTAAAATAGGAGGATATAAGGATGAAATACTATGTGATGTCATTCCCATGGATATTTGTCATCTATTGCTAGGTAGACCGTGGCAATATGATAGGAATGTGATTCATGATGGGAGAAAGAACACATACACCCTGGAGAAGAATGGGAGGACTCACATGTTGCTGCCAATTAAGGATAAAGAAACGAAACCAGAAGTGAGCAACACTATACTTCTCATGAGTGGGAAGGAACTTCTTAAGGAGGTTAATAAGAAGGAAGATACACAATTCATTGTGGTTAGGAAGCCTAGAATTGTTTTAACCAGTACAAGATTGGATGATTTACTAGAGGAAATCCAGAAGTTGCTGGACGACTTTGTTGATATAGTAGTCGACGAACTACCTTGTTCATTGCCATCGATCAGAAGTATAAGTCATCACATCGATCTTATACCTAGAGCTAGTTTACGAAACAAAGCAACATACAGATTGAATCCGCAGGAGAATGAAGAGGTCAAGAGACAAGTCTAGGACTTAATGGACAAAGGGTTGATTCGAGAAAGCTTGAGTCCATGTGTTGTTCCAACAGTGCTCAGCCCAAAGAAAGATGGAGGCTAGAGGATGTGCACAGACTCGAGGGAAATCAACAAGATTACCATCAAATATAGATTTGCTTTGCCAAGGATGGATGATTTGATGGATTACTTGAGTGGAGCAATATTTTTTTCAAATATTGATTTTAAAAGCGGATATCATCAAATTTGTATGAGAGAAGGTGATGAATGGAAGACAACCTTCAAGACAAATGAAGGGCTATATGAATGGCTTGTTATTCCATTTGGCTTAACAAATGTGCTTAGTACTTTCATGAGGTTGATGAATGAAGTCCTGAAGGAGTTCATCGGGAGATTCGTCATTGTATATCTTGACGATATATTAATTTTTAGCAAAACAAAAGTAGAGAATTTGAAGCATTTGGCTACAGTGATGAAGACATTACAGCAAGAGAAGTTGCTGATAAATATGAAGAAATCATCATTCATGAGGACAGAGCTCATTTATTTAGGGTTTGGTATCTCTACAGATAAGCTAAAAATGGATCCAGATAAAGTGGAGGTGATTAAGAATTGGCCATCGCCGAAGAGTATATTTGAAGTTAGAAGCTTTCATGGATTGGCTAGTTTCTACAGGAAATTTATCAGAAATTTCAGTGGAATTAGCACACCAATGATGGACATGGCGAAGAAAAGACACAAATATTTTCATTGGACAGAGGAAGTAGAAAAAAGTTTCAACCTGCTGAAGAGGAGGATTACTGAACAACCAATTTTGGTGTTGCCAGATTTCAGTAAGACATTTCAGGTCAAGTGTGACGCTAGTGAATTTGCAATTGGAGCGGTCTTAAGCCAAGATGACAAGCCGATCACATACTTTAGTGAGAAACTGAATGAAGAAAAGGTTAAGTACTCCACATATGACAAAGAATTTTATGCAGTCATACAAGCGCTGAAGAAATGGAGACATTATTTGGTTCCTAAATAGTTTGTTTTGTAGAGTGATAATCATGCCTTACAATTCATGACTCAACAAGAGAAGTTGAACCAAAGACATGTTAAATGGGTTGAATACATGCAGAATTTTACTTTTGTAATTAAACATATTTCTGGAACTGCTAACAAAGTTGTTGATGCTTCGAGTAGGAAATGTTTGCTTATGCAGGAATTTAGAATCAAAACTTTGGGTTTTGATAATCTCAAAGAAATGTACAGAGACGATCCAGATTTTAAAGAGGCATATGAGGCATCTAAGAATCCAATTCTCAGGGACAGAAGCCAGTGGACCAAATATATGATCCAACATGGATTATTATTCAAAGGCAATCAATTATGTATTCCAAAATGCTCCATGAGGGAGAATCTGTTGAAAGAAAAACATAGTGGAGGATTGGCCAGACATTTCGGTCATGACAAAACGTTCTCGAAATTAAATGGCTCATATTTTTGGTCAGGGATGAGGAAAAATGTCAAAATATTTTTGGACAGATGTAGAATTTGTCAGCACACAAAAGGAAAAGGCAGAACACAGGGTTATACCAGCCATTACCCATACCAGGGAGGTCGTGGGATGCAATGAGCATGGATTTTATATTGGGCCTGCCAAGAACGCAAAGAGGATTTGATTCAATCTTTGTGGTGGTAGACATATTTTCAAAGATGGCACATTTTATACCATGTCAAAAAACCAACGACGCAACTCATATTGCAAACCTGTTTTTCAAAGAAGTCGTCAGACTTCACGGCTTACCAAGAAGTATAGTTTCTGATCGAGACACTAAATTCGCGGGACATTTCTAGAGGACTTTATGGAAGAAGCTGGGGAAAAATTTGTCTTTTAGCTCAGCTTATCATCCTTACATGGATGGGCAGACAGAAGTTGTAAACAGAAGTTTGGAATCTTTTCTGAGGAGCCTAGTGATTGAACACCACAATCAATGGGATCACATTCTGCCATAGGCGGAATTTGATTACAATGATTCAATCAATAGAATCACAGAGCAAAGCCCATTCCAAATTGCATATGGAATGCAACCCAGGGGAGTTTCTGAATTGAAATATTCGGAACAAGATGAAACTAGAAGTGCTTGTGCAGAGGATTTTGCAGAGGCAATGAAGGAACTTCACAGCCAAGTGAGGGAACGGTTGCAAAATTCGAGTCAAGAGTATAAACGCAGAGCAGATCAACACAGTTGAGAACTTTAGTTTGAAGTTGGTGATCTGATTCTTGCACATCTAAGGAAATAAAGGTTCCCAAGAGGAACATATAACAAACTGAAAATGAAGAAGATTGGACCATGCAAGATCGTAAAGAAATTTGGGGAAAATGCATATGAGATCGAATTACCCGATGGGATTGAAATTTCACCGATATTCAGTATCTCAGATTTGTACCCTTACAAAGCTAAAGAAGCAGGAGCAGATAGTGAACAGACAGAGGTTCAATGGACTAAACAAATGCATGTAGCTGAAAAGCCATAGATGGAAAGTATACTTGACAAGAGAATCAACAAGAGGACCAAAAGAAAATAGTATTTTGAATACTTGGTCAAATGGAAGGGACATCCAGTTGAAGATGCCAGTTGGGAGAATGAAGCAGAGATTTAGAAGCATGGATAGACTGTGCAAGAACTCATGAACAGGATTCCATGAAATTTTTTAAGTGAGGGAGTATGATACAGGAGCATCGCCAGCAGCAAGCGAGCGCGGAGGCAGAAGACAGTTGGGATGAGCGCAACACATTTTTGCACATGTTGAAAATGTTTAGAAATATTTTGGAAGACTAAGGAAGGAATATTAATGAAATAGTTAAGGAAGGTGTACTTGCATTTATGAATAAGAGATTGAAAATAGATCTTGATCAATCTGATCTCATCTGTCGATGTAAAAGGCATTTATGCCTAGTTAATGAAAGTAGGTAGATTTAAAATTCTAGATTAGACAGTTTTAAGAACAGGAGGGAAAATGACTATCGATACCCTCATCTTTGTATCATTGTATCAATCAGAATTAGATCATTAAGAACATTAGCATAGAGAAAGAAAAGGGAGAGTTGTAGTATGGAGTTGAGAAGAAGAACTCATGTACAGGAGCTTTGAATTAATATATAAATCTTTAATTCAGATTCATGGTGTTATGATGTTTTCTATTTGTACATGCTGAATGGTTTGCTTACAGTTGTTTTATGCTCTCTGTTATGCATTTTATTTAGTACTATGAATGTTTGATTACATGTTGAATGTTTGAAATCTGAGAGAAAGAGAATGAGTTTCAATTGTTTCTCATCCTGAGCGAGAGTTCCTGTAAGGAAGTGCAGTGAAAGCATCCGCAAGGTGTGTGTTGACAAGGTTCATATTTTATCTCTGAAAGCTTGGGAGGGATACCATTGTTGTCATTCTAGTAGAAGTGCAAGTGAAGCATAGGATTCGTGCAAGGTGTGCACAGGATAGCTGAGTCCTTAGAAGTTGTTAACTAAGGTGGAAGAGAGAAAGACTACTATTGCAGAGAAAGTGCATAGAGTCAAGAGTTCAAATACGCTAAAGTATTTGAAGAATTTGCCACAAGGAGTGCATGCAGAAGTCTCCTTGAAGGCCTGAGTTTGAAAAGAATACTCAGAAGGGTTAGGGCCTTTGAATCATTTAAGAGAAAGAAGGAAGCTCAATTCGTTATGTAGAAGTTACGCCCCAGAGAAAGATCACAGAGTCGATTTTGAGCCAGAGGTTCTTGAGGAGGAAATTGATGTTGAGTTTTGTACCTGAGGAGGTGTTCCCCGTGTGTTTTGTCCTCCTTAGCACATGCGGTAAGGTTTATAGCACTTTTTTCTAGTACTTTATGTCTATTTGTACTTTGACTTTGGATAAAGTACATTTGGTCACTTTTTGGAAAAAGTGAACATTAAATTACCTTTTTGGTGATTTTGAGGGGACATCAGTAGACTTAGGGAACTTAACCCAAAAGTGGGTTTTGGATTAGATTTATGTGGAGTGATATCCTCCATTGATTTGGAGTGATCTCATCCATCCAAATCTAGGTTACCCTATTCTTTCCTAAAGAGGGGCAAAGGAGCTAAAGGAGGGGCGCATCGTTCATAGGAGGCTTTTCCTCATGAGAGGAGAAATACTTCAGCTATGGATGTGAGGTCAGATGAATGAGGAGGATAGGAGGAGGCCGATAGCTTTGCATGAGAGCAGCTTGGAGCAGCATTCACCTATCATTTATTGGAGGGATTCTTCATTTGAGGAGGGCGCATGGCTTTGGCAGGATGTTTGCTACCTGGAGGGATTTCTAGCCATCAGTTTTCCTTGATGTCAGTTGCAGAGTGAGGAAAGCAGCAGGAGGATCATTCCTGTGGAGGGGTTTTCCATTCTGACATCTCAGTGGATTGCTGGAGCAGATCTCGCAGTTTCAGAGGGGGCGCACCATCCTGGAGTGCTTCTGGCAGTTAGAGCTTAGATATCTTCTTCATATGGAGTTGCTATTTGTATCAGGTTCTTCTTGTATTGTGATTACTGTATCTAGATTTTCTCTACCTCATTATATACATCATATCTCAAACTGGTTTTCCCCGGGGGGGGGGGGGGTCTTATCCAGGGTCATGTTGACCAAAAATACCTGTGTCTACACATGCATTTTAGTGTCTATTATTAGCTCTTAGATCTGTCCATATTTCAACAGAAAAGATAGTTTAGGTGTGTTGTTGTTATTTGGCATGCATGTAATTGTTTTTCCTAACACTGAAACTACTTGCTAGAGCACCCAAACAGAGACAACAACCATAACAATCAGCAAAACTAAAAACTATTGTTGGCTGTTATAAAACAACAGAAAATTAAATTTGGAACAACAAGAAACTTAGAGTCTTAGCTTGGTCAAAGACAGACCAAGAAGACAGCTGATAGGACCTGGAAAATTCTACATGGTATCAGAGCTTCGTTTGCTGATTTTCGGGACAGTTTGGATAGCGATTTGTGTGGCTTCCATATACCTTCATTAGGCATATTTTGAGGACAGCCATTGACTCCTTCAGTGGCTGACACTTGGTAGAATTTTGTAGTGGAGTTTTGGGCAGTTTGAGACACGTTGAGATCAGTCTCTTTTCACACCTACGCAGTAGGAGTGAGGCTGATTTTGTTGGCCTCTTTTCACACCCATTCTATTGGGAGTGAGGTCAGTTCAAATTGTCTCTTTTCACACCCCTTTTTGACAGGAGTGAGACAGTGTTTTCCTTGGCAGAGTAGCATCAGTTGGAGTTTGCATATTGGCAGTGATGTTAGCATCTCAGATGTGGGTTGAGGATAGGCTAGCTAGGGCTAGCAACTGGTCTTCTTGGAAGGCCAGAATGGTCTTCATTTTGGAGGACTTCGAGCTATGGGATATAGTCGAGGCGGTTGTTCCTATGATTCCTTTGACTGCTCCCATCTTGGTGGCATAATATAGGAAGAGGAACAACAAGGCGAAGAGGACCATTTTTGATGGAGTCCGAGATCACATCATACCCCATGTGATGGGGAAGGCCCATGCATATCATATGTGGGCAGCATTGACCAGCCTATATGAGAGCTCGAATGAGAACCGGAAGATGGTTCTTCATGATAGACTCAGGAGCATTCGCATGCTCAAGGATGAGTCAGTTTCTTCATTTCTTGCTAGATTCACCCAGATCAAAGACGAGCTTGGAGCTGTCGATGAGGTGATTGTGCCCAACTCTTTGGTGAGGAAATCTTTGCATAGCTTCACCAAACCTTGGGGTCCATTCATTCAGGGCATTGTTGCCAGGGAGCATTTTCCCACATGGGAGAGGATGTGGGATGACTTCGCTCAGGAGGAGATCATATTAGCATCAAAGTCTTCTGGGCAGAGGCAGTAGCAGAGTGGTCAGGGTGGTGAGGATCTTGCTCTTTGGGCAAAGGGCAAGAAGAAGGCCGGTCGGGGTGGTCGGCAAGGTCCCAAGACTAGGGGCTAGCCTCAGCAGAGTGGAGGAGGAGCAGAGAGTGGCAGTGGTCAGAGTGGCAATGGCCAGAGTAGTGGTCATGGCAGTGGTCAGGGAAGAGATATGAGCAAAGTGAAGTGCTTTGTTTGTAAGAAGTTCGGGCACTATGCGGGACAGTGTCCGAACAGGAAGAAGAAGAAGGGTGGTACAACAGCTACAACAGAGGAGACATATTTTTAGACTCAGTTTTAGTAGGAGTGTGCATTTCCAGTTTGTTGCAGTTCGGTTGAGTATTCACCAGATATCTGGTACATTGACAGCGGAGCATCGAGTCACATTACTAGTGTGAGAGAGCATTTTTCTAATCTCAGAGACACCGAGGTTAGGATAGATATCTCACTGGGAGATAACAGGATTGGCACAGTTGTTGGGATTGACACAGTTACTTTTAGGAGAGAGGACTTGCCACCGATATCATTTACTGATGTTCTCTTCGTCCCGGGGATGAAGAAGAACTTGATTTCAGTCTCCACCCTCCAGGATAGAGGTTTTGAGGTCACATTCAGGGGCATCGAGGTGCTTATTTATCCTCGAGGTTTCTCTATAGACTCAGGACAAGTGATTGGAGTGAGAGAGGGAGACTTGTATTGGTTACTGTTTCAGCCACTACATGCATTGGTGGCTAGTAGCATCAGTAGTAGACAGTTGTGTGAGTTGTGGCATCGTAGGATGGCTCACCTACATCATGGGGCTCTTGGAGGATTGGAAGAGATTGTGACCAGAGTGCCACAGATCAGTATTGAGCATCAGGATGTTTGTAGAGGGTGTGTGCTTGGCAAGTTTGCCAAGGATTCGTTCCCCAACAGTGACAGCAGATCAACTGGGATACTGGATTTAGTACACACGGATGTGTGTGGGCCCATGTCTCGGAATTCCTTGAGTGGTTGTGAGTATTATCTCACATTTATTGACGACTACTCAAGGAAGACCTCGATCTATTTCCTGAAGGCCAAGAGCATGGTCTTCGCACGGTTCCAAGAGTTCAGAGCTCTTGTGGAGAACCAGTCAAGAAAGAGGATCAAGGTCTTGCGGCCGGACAATGGGGGAGAGTATTCCTCGAGACAGTTTGTGGACTTCTGTGCCCAGCATGGCATCAGGAGAGAGATGACTGTACCCTACAACCCCCACTAGAACGGGGTTGCCGAGAGGAATAACTGGGCTATAACTGGTGCAGCAAGATCTATGCTGCATGATCAGAGTTTGCCTTTGTACTTGTGGGCAGAGGCATGTTCTATTGCAGTCTATCTACAGAACAGGAGTCCCCATAGGATTTTGGGGAAGATGACTCCTAAGGAGGCATTCACTAGGAGGAGGCCCGATGTCGAGCACATCAGGATTTTTGGATGTTCGATGTTCTCGCATGTCCCCTTGGAGAGGAGGATGAAGCTAGACCCCACAACTCAGTAGGGGATTCTAGTTGGATACTCAGAGGTGTCAAAAGCCTATCGGATCTACATTCCGCCACTTAGGAAAGTGGTGGTGAGCAGAGATGTCAGATTTGAGGAGGATAGGGCTTTTGCTAGATCACTTGAGTCGAGCCGAGCATATGAGGTTGATGCAGAGTTGCCAAATCTTGCATCTTCAGAGGGAGCATAGCCTCAGCCATCAGGTACACCATTTTCAAAGGTGACAGGGTCACCATGCACAGCTTCAGAGTCACAGGTTCAGCATGTTCAGTCAGATGGGGCACAGACTTCAGAGAGAGGTCAGACTTCAGGATCGCAGA
Organism: Picea mariana; assembly: GCA_032191745.1. NCBI lineage: Eukaryota > Viridiplantae > Streptophyta > Pinopsida > Pinales > Pinaceae > Picea > Picea mariana. The sequence continues at coordinate 78,361 of JASDQU010101217.1, read as the reverse complement.
GTGTTGCGGCGAGTCCTGAGGCCATTACTCTTGGGCGGAGAGACCTTACTTCTCCATTGACCACTTCAGAGAAGAGGAAACCGAGATGGTTTCAGGAGACCCTGAAGGAGGCCATTGAGAATGTAGGGGAGCCCAAGGATCAGACCAGACAGAGGAGGCCACCAGTCAGATTGGGAGCATACTTGGCACTAGTGACTACTGTTAGGGACAGTGAGCCAGAGACATTTGCGCAGGCAGTGGATCATCAGGTCTAGAGAGAGGCCATGGTCGAGGAGTATGACTCCATTGTGCGCAATGATGTCTGGGATGTTGTTCCAAGGCCTCTGGGGAAGTCCGTTGTGACTTCTAGATGGCTGTATAAGGCCAAGATTGTTGTAGATGGCAGCGTGGAGAAACACAAGGCTCGATTTGTGGCACGGGGCTTCTCTCAGATTAAGGGAGTCGATTATGATGAGACATTCGTACTAGTTGCGAGATACACTTCCATTAGGACTATTATTGCTATAGCAGCAGAGATGGGTTGGCGCATTCATCAGATGGATGTTAAAACCGCATTTCTGAATGGATTCATTGAGGAGGAGTTGTACATCGAGCAGCCACAGGGATTTGAGGTGAGTGACAGGGAGACTCATGTGTGCCTTCTGAGAAAGGCACTTTATGGTCTGAAGCAAGCTCCCCGAGCTTGGTACTCACGGATAGACACCTATTTGCTTCAGATGGGCTTCGAGAAGAGTGATGCTGATCTGAACCTCTATTTCATCATTAGAGGTGAGGACATGTTCATTCTCATACTGTATGTGGATGATTTGTTCATCACGGGAGCCGAGGATCTCATAGCTGAATGCAAGCTGGGACTTGCATCAAAATTTGAGATGAGTGACATTGGATTGATGCACTATTTTCTGGGCATGGAGGTATGGCAGGAGGATGGTCACATATTTCTCGGGCAGGGGAAGTATGCAACAGATATTCTGAGCAGGTTTCAGATGGAGGAATGCAGATCTATGTCGACACCTATGATCACCAACTGGAAGAAGCTCAGTGCTTTAGATAGCCAGTTGGTGGATGCCACAGTTTACAGGCAGTTGATCGGTTCATTGATGTATCTGGTTAACACCAGACCAGATATATGTTTTGTCGTTAACAGTCTCAGCCAGTACATGGTCGAGTCGAGGAGTGTTCATATGGTTGGGGCAAAACACGTCTTGAGGTATGTTGCTGGGACAGTGGACTTTGGCCTTGATTATGTAAGGGGGGATGGAGTTAGTTTGGTTGGCTACACAGATTCAGACTGGGAAGGATGCGCTGTTGAAAGGAAAAGCACCTCAGGGTGCTGCTTCAGTTTGGGGTCAGGACTTGTTTCCTGGTTCAGCCGGAAGCAGAAGTCAGTTGCTTTGAGTTCAGCCGAGGCAGAGTATATGGAAGCCAGTCAGGCCAGTTGTGAGGCCATTTGGCTTCGCAAGATGCTGGTTGGGTTATTTGGACAGGAGATGGCTCCGAACGTGATTCATTGCGATAATCAGAGTTGCATAAAACTCTCTGAGAATCCAGTGTTTCATGGTCAGTAGAAGCACATTGAGATCAGATACCACTTCATTCGAGACTGGGTACAGATAGGGGCAGTTCAGTTACAGTACATTCCGACAGATGATCAGGTTGCAAATATTCTCACCAAGGCCCTGTCACGGGGCAAGCATGTCTTCTTCAGAGACAAGATGGGCTTGGTGAGGAACACCTTCCTCGGTAAGAGGGAGTGTTGAGTTTTGTACCTGAGGAGGTGTTCCC
>JASDQU010101217.1:61370-76526 GCA_032191745.1 Picea mariana | reverse complement strand
CCATGTGTTTTGTCCTCCTTAGCACATGTGGGAAGGTTTATAGCACTTTGTTCTAGTACTTTATGTCTATTTGTACTTTGACTTTGGATAAAGTACATTTGGTCACTTTTTGGCAAAAGTGAACATTAAATTACCTTTTTGGTGATTTTGAGGGGACATGAGTAGACTTAGGGAAATTAACCCAAAAGTGGGTTTTGGATTAGATTTATGTGGAGTGATCTCCTCCATTGATTTGGAGTGATCTCATCCATCCAAATCTAGGTTACCCTATTCTTTCCTAAAGAGGGGCAAAGGAGCTAAAGGAGGGGCGCATCATTCATAGGAGGATTTTTCTCATGAGAGGAGAAATACTTCAGCTATGGATGTGAGGTCAGATGCATGAGGAGGATAGGAGGAGGCCGCTAGATTTGCATGAGAGCAGCTTGGAGCAGCATTCACCTATTATTTATTGGAGGGATTCTTCATTTGAGGAGGGCGCATGGCTTTGGCAGGATGTTTGCTACCTGGAGGGATTTCTAGCCATCATTTTTCCTTGATGTCAGTTACAGAGTGAGGACAGCAGCAAGAGGATCATTCCTTTGGAGGGGTTTTCCATTCTGACATCTCAGTGGATTTCTGGAGCAGATCTGGCAGTTTCAAAGGGGGCGCACCATCCTGGAGTGATTCTGGCAGTTAGAGCTTGGATATCTTCTTCATCTGGAGTTGCTATTTGTGTCAGGTTCTTCTTGTATTGTGATTATTGTATCTATATTTTCTCTACCTCATTATATACATCATATCTCAAACTGGTTTTCCCCAGGGGGGTTTTATCCAGGGTCATGTTGACCAAAAATACCTGTGTCTACACATGCATTTTAGTGGTTGTTATTAGCTCTTAGATCTGTCCATATTTTAGCAGAAAAGAAAGTTTAGGTGTGTTGTTGTTATTTGGCATGCATGTAATTGTTTTTCCTAACACTGAAACTACTTGCTAGAGCACCCAAACAGAGACAACAACCATAACAATCAACAAAACTAAAAACTATCGTTGGCTGTTATAAAACAGCAGAAAATTAAATTTGGAACAGCAAGAAACTTAGAGTCTTAGCTTGGTCAAAGACAGACCAAGAAGACAACTGATAGGACCTGGAAAATTCTACAATTGAATGGTCGGAATTCTTCGAGGAGAACTCCCGAAATAGCGAGGACTATAGGATCCGGGAAATTTGAGGGGAAGTTAAGCATTGGACAGACCCACCTTCGGAAGGCAAGATTTAACGTGGACCGTTGATTTTGATCATTGGACCATCGAGAGCATTTCGGCATTTCAGGGGTCATAAGTCTGAAGTGTGGACGAAATCTTTGGTTGATCAAATCCCTGAAACGAGAAAAGAGCTTTCGTGTATAAAGGAGAAGAGTGATGAGATCGAAATTTCAGAACTTTGGAATTCGGGGTTTCGGAGGTCCTGAGGACGAGTGATTGGGACACACCAGGGAGGAAATCCCAAAATCACAAGTCACAATAGGATATTTGTAAGAATTTTGAGAAATGACATTTCGGCATTCCTGTTGACGAGTAGAGTGCTCCACATAAGAAGCTCCGAAATCACGAAACGCAAAATACCTTTGGAGGAGCGTTTCGGCATTTTGGCATTTCGGGATCCGGGATCTCGAGGAGACAGTGATTTGGAATCGAGAGTTTCAAACTCCCGGTTCGTGCAATCTCGGGGGAAGAAAACCATTTCGGCATTTTGGTAATTCAAGGTCTGAAAGGTAGAGGAGGTAAAGAGTTTGAGATCAAGCATCACAAACTCCCGGTACGCGAAATCGCATCAACCGTTGGATCAAGGAGATATCCACAATCGTTGATCTCCTTGGAAGTGCGATAACAACATTTCTATATTTTGGGGTTCAACATACCGGGATACTGATGACAAGGAGTGAGAAACAGTGAAGGGAAAATCCCAAAGTCGCGAAGTGCGATAGGACTTAGAGTGGACTTTCGGGATTTTGGTACTTCAGATTTTGGGACTCCGGGAGTCAAGAGGTAGAGTTTCACATCAATGCAACTCTCGAAATCATGAAGAGAAGAAAGCCGAAGTCAGTGGTGAGAAGTGTCTAGTGTTTGATATTTTCAGGTTCTGGAGGTCGAAGAGGTAAGGCGCTCGACATCACGATTCACGAAACCGCAAAATCCAGTATCCTGAAAGGAAAAGGGGAAAGTCCCAATGACAATTGGGTGTTGATCGTGGAGTTCATGCCGGTGCAAAGATCACGTGAGCATAACTCAGAAGGACCTGTGAAATTCACTCAATTAGGTGTGTAAAGAATTTATGAGAGGAAATAAAAGAGCCAGTCATACTCTAAGGGGCTGAAATTGAAAGATCCTGTGCGGACCTTGATCTAAGGGTTGGGGGTCTGCGCCACGTTGTAATTTCAAGAATATGTTGACTTTGATCATTTTAAAAAAATATAAAATTAATATTAAAAATTATCAAAAAATACAAGCCACAAGAAAAAGGGGTTCTCTACAAGTATACAAGTTTTTGGAATGAAATTCTATCGTTAAGATACTCAACACCTGCATGAAAAAAACATATACCTTATATTTTGTTGGAAAAACAAGATACCGTTGTTAGAATAAAAACAAATTCAACCAAGTTATTCACAATGTTTATGAATATAAGTTCTATATCTGGAAAGCTAATTCAATTTTCTACGTTTCATCTTCTTACACCATATTCAAATTCATTGTAAACGTACCTTGAATAATCCCTCCAAGTTAACATATTTTTTTTTCTAGGTCTGCATTGCCACTAACACGTCATGAGAGACCATCATTAGCTTGCACTCACCCGTATGTATGCCATCTTACTATAAGGAAGAGTTTAACATTGAAGAATAAAGGAAACACTAGGCTAAGGTTCTAGCCATGGAGAATTCCAAAGAATCTAATTTGTTGAGAAAGTTCTTGGGGTGGGATGCTTCCCTACAAAAAGCACAAAATGTTACTATAGATGAGTGTTGGAAGAGGATGTAGAAGTGAGAGAGGAGCTTGGAAGAGAAAGTGGCCACCAAAAATAACCTAGGAACAACTTATGATGAGAGACCAGAGATGGAGTAGAGCCAAGGGAGATAGGTATACAATAATTTTGATCCAGGTGGATATCAGTGGCCACCCACCTTTTCCGATTGGCTCAAAACAGTTTTCTGACAATTTTGACAATTTACTATTTTTAGCAGTTTTTAACTTCCACAGCCATTTTGAGGGCCCAAATGAAGGTTTTTCGAGATTGAGGTTATCAACTATATTTAAAAGCATGATTGAGCCCCCTAAATGAATCTCCCCGACAATACCTTTCCAATGAGCTATCATATGCCTAAAACGGATATCGTATGCAAAAGTTACGACCTCGGGAAGTTGATGTACTAACTAACCCAAATGCGTCCCACATGACTTTTGGCGCTTCATCTCCTAGGGTTAGGTTTTTGGATGTCTATGGTTTTTGGCATTCCTTCTTGTTGTAAAAAGGCCTTAAGAGCCTCATTGTAATCATCTTCTTGTGAGTGCGAGTAGCCACCACATCTCTTCTCAGAGATAAGATGCCACCATTCTAGGGAGTCTTTCACTCTGTATTTTTACAATCTCTATACATTTATTTCATTAATAGAAATCATTTATTATTGTATATCTGTGTTTATGGTTGCATCTATGATATATTTCTGTTATATTATTGGATATACGCGATATCTCTGTGCATTTCTTTATTATATCTCCGCTCTCATTTTGTGCCCAAAATCATCCGGATCAACTTTGTTGTGTGTGGTGGGAAGGTGGCATCCAAGAAAACTTAAATGATGCTTAACTTAGTAGTTTGGGTGGGCAATGGGAGAGGAGAACTAAATATATTAAATGTTTTTGAAGAGAATAATGTTGGATAGGCATTAAGCCAAAATAACTACATGAATGCAAGAGCAGTTGGGATGGAGGATAAACCTCAATGAACCCAAACCTAGAAATAAAAAAGATTAAAAAAGATGGTGTTGGCTAAATGTTCTACATTTTGAGTTTTTTGTCGAAATCCGACGATGTAAATTTCGAAAAAATCGCTATTTTTTTTGTTTAAATTGCATTTATGAATGCATTAATGGATTCAACTTGCTGAGAAACCATTGGGCCACTTGGATTATACAAACTTAGTCACTCAAATCTGCAAATCCAACCATTCATCACTGGATTTCGGGCAAAATCAAACAAAAAAAGTTGTTGAAAAACAACCAAAAGATAAAACGTTTAAATTACTGAAAAATAAATTACCTATATTTATTCATTTAATCAAAAGATCTTTTATAGTTTACTCTCAAACTAAACTAATTGAATTGATTAATTGAAACAAACAATAAACTAAACACAAAAATTTATAATGTATATAAACATTGGGAAGATTGAAACAAATGATACATAATGCAATTCATAGAGCTCAATCATTAAAATATACAACTACTCTATTGAATTTCTTGGGGAATATGCTATCCTGAGATGGTGCCTTTAAGGGTCTATTGAGATAAAAGAAACCCATGTTTCCTATCATGTTTGACATAATAAAAATTGTATAGATATAATATTAGTTTTTTCCCAACAACCCATGGAGTTATCCTCATTAAAATTCAACACGCTGAATTTTAATGCCATAAGAGTGCATATCATGCCAAGGCATACGTGACAATTAGCTCTCCATGTCATGTGGAAGGCGAGGCAGCTCTACATGAATGAGAAGCTTAAATTCAATTTATTCATTCGGCTAATTATCCATTTCGATGGGCTTCATGCATGACATACATGTCAAAATAAAAAAGGGTCTGTTAATTTTTAAAGTTCTCGACTCCAATTTTTTTAAAATTTTATGAATAATAATGTATAATTATAATGAAAGTTTCTTTATTCAAAGTTTTTTAAGTCTTCAGTGTAAAAGGTATAAAAGAGATGTGGAATTGCCTTATGAAAATGAGACTTTATAAAAGGGGTATATTGATTTTTAAATGAGACTTTATAAAAGGGGTATATTGATTTTTAAAGTTCTAGATTCCAATTTTTTTCAATTTTATGAATAATGTAGGATCTTGTATAATTATATTAAAAGTTTTTTCATTGAAAGTTTTCTGGTCTTTAGTATAAAAGAGATGTGGAATTACCTTATGAAAATAGACTTAAAAATAATAAAGTATTAATAAAAAATATTATTTTAAAATTCATCAATTTATGAATAATGTAAGATTTTGTATAATTATATTGAGAGTTTATTTTTACACTTTAATATAGAAGAGATATGGAATTCCAATTTTATATGAAAGCAATATTTAAAAAATAATAAAGTATTAAAAAAATATTATTTTAATATTTATTAAAAAAATTCTATTTTATTAAATTTTAAATAAAAATAAAAATGTATAATATATTATATAAAACAATATTATGCATAAATAATTAGTCAAAAATATTATAGGTAAATAAAAAAATACTTTTAATTTTGTTTACATTTTAATATATAAAAATTTATAATATTTTTGAGATTTTTTTTTTAATAAAATAACAAAATGATACTAGAAAATAAATTTAAATAATAATAATAAATAAATAACATACCTTAAAAAAATATATAATTTTTAGGTATGAAAAAAATTGTGTCCTATAATTTAAAATATATTTATTTATAATAATAATAATAAATAAATAAATAACCTATGAATTTTTAGATATAAAAGTATTTGTGGATTTGTGTAGTAAAATTTAGAATACATTTATTTATAATATTTTTGTTTTGGAGGGCCTATGTTAATTACAATAGGCGTCCCTATATATTGGAATTGTGGTTCCAAAATATTAACGATATAATTAATAAATAATAAGTTGGATGGTCCAGATTTAATAATTCTGGAATATTTTTTGTTTTCCTCAAAAAAATGAAGCATGAGATTAAACTTAAACCCTACATAGTTGCAAATTCGTTGCTTCATTTTTTGAGGATTATTTTAAAGAATTGTTAAGAGGTGTCTTCATCTACATGCCACGTTTGGATGCTCTGGCCATAAAATAATCATGGCCAAATCTCCCCAAAAAAATAAAATAATAACGACCAAATGTCTGTTTGCTTTGGCCACGTTTAGATGGTGGGCATCGTTGGGATGGCATTTCGGTTTTGGAACTCATGAGAGAATGTAAACAGATCGATTCATTCCACACCTTATAAACAGATCACACTCATTGTTGTAATGGTGTAATTGCTCTAATGGTGTTCGATTATCGATACTGCACATGGGCAACTAAGCCCCACGTTTTATAACAAATATTGTAAGGGTGTTGTCAATAGTTTAAGATGCGGTGAAGTAGAGAGAAATGCATGGGGTCACTCCTCAGGTTCAAACAATCAGGTCTTTCCTCAAACAGGGAAACCACGAACCTAGTTACACAGGTAAACAATAAATTCTTTGCTCTTTAATACTAGCTTCTTCCTTAATTAGTTCAAGGCCATTAATCTTATTAAAGGCGCTGATATATAATAAAAGCAGGGACACCTTGCTCTAGAGTACGGTGGTGGGACAATGCAAAGGTCGATTCCAAATGAACTGTTGCATATAGTGTTCAAGTGTTCGATCCCTTAATGGAGGCAACGTATTTTGCTTTTGCAATAAAAGTATGGTAGGGTTTACAGAGAGATTTTTCTCGAGTTATACAGAGATATATCATGACCGATTGTTCTTGCTGAGCTTCATCTTATCAATTTTGGTACTTGTGTTCGCAAGGGGGAGATGCATGTGAGTCGCAGCTGAAAAGTTTAGTGCATGGACTGTTGAACCATAGATCGTTCCAGACTTCTTCTCACACAGTTTATGGTATGCACCCAATATAAGTTATATAAGTTGAGAAAGTCGTTTCTATACAGATTACTTTAGATCCTTTATAGTTTGTATACAGATTAGGTTAGATTTTTTTTTTTATTTTTTTTTCAATTTTATATTGTTAGATAATAATCATTTCATCGCCTATATAAACGGTGGCCCATCGGTGGCCATCTTGACCCTTCAAGACTTGAGGATTAAGCACCATTTTAATTGATTTGCTCTAAATTGTAAGTTATGGACACCTTAATCTTTGAAGGTCACGAGATACCATTACTGCCTTAATTAAATTTTTTTTTAAGATCAATGGGCATTTTTGTTAGTGTTTATATAAATACCTGAAATGGATTGTAATGGTGTGTGCTTGAAAGCACATTGAATATAATTTTGTATTTTGTATTGGAAGGTGTTTTCTCCATTTATACTCTCTTTTTATTGAGTTTGTAAACTCGTCTCATTCCTTATCGAATTCGGTATATTGTTTTCAATTTGAGTAAACGTTGTAATTATTTGGTTCCTTCGATTGCGAATTGATTCGGAGCATAGCTGGTCGGGGTTTCTTTTTCAGGTCATCCACAGGATTGTGAGATAGACCCACTGAAGTTCAAAACTCCGAACCCGAAGTGTTGGGCCCACATCCTGTTCGCGTTTCACGATTCGAGAATAATTGTTTTTTTTGTTGTTGTTGTGTTGGGTGTTCATAAACGTCGAAACCCGAACTCTGATTTTCGTTCATTTTCCACATTTGGTATCAGAGCCTGCATTCCATCCTTCTATTGCTTAGTTCAGTGCAAATAGTTCTTGTTGGTGCCTAATTTTACCCTCTTATTTTCTTGCGCGAAGGTTTATTTGATTCCTTTCAATTTTTTTTTATAAATGGCTATGTCTGGTAGTAGTTCTTCTGAGGTTCAGGTTCTTTTCTTGAGCGAGAAGTCATATGACTCTTGGTATATTTGAATGATGACGACTTTTTGTTCTTAAGATTTATGGACCTATGTTATTGATGGTTATGCTGAGCGAGATGATGCAACAACGAAATTGGCTCTCTCTAATGCGCAACAACGAAATTGGCTCTCTCTAATGCTGACTGTGTTTTGTTGAAGGAAAACATGAAAAAGGATAACAATGCTCTTGGATTAATCCAGCAAGGATTAAAATGAATACATTTTTACGAATATTTATAGTACTGCATCTTCGAAGATGGCTTGGGACATCCTTGAAACCTATTACCAAGGTGTTTCCAAGGTGAAGACAGTCAAATTGCAGAACTTAAGAAGGGACTTCGAAAATCTGAAGATGAAGGATAATGAAAGTGTTGATACTTTCATGACTCAAGTGATGAGTGTTTTGAACCAGCTCAAGCATTATGGAGATGATTTTGAGAATAAGAGAGTTATTGAGAAAGTTCTGAGAAGTTTACCCAAGAAGTTTGAACCTATAGTTGTACCCATAGAGGAATTTAAAGATTTAAGTCAAATGCATATTGATGAATTAACTAGTTCTCTTGTTGCTCATGAATCTAGGATATCTATATATGAAGAAGGATCAATGGAGCAAGCTTTCAAATCCCAATTGCAAGTTACCATAAGTACAGGTAGAGGAAGGTATTATAATTGTGGTAGAGGAGGTCAATCTTCTGGTCGAAGGGACAACATAACTGAATCAGTGTCTAAGGAGAAGTCCCAGCAGAATCCTTCTAATTTAAAAGGGAGCAACAACAAACCCTGAAAATAAGAAAATTAGAGGTATGATAAATATAGAGTACAATGTTATTATTGTAAGAAGTTTGGGAATTTTGCTAACAAATGTTGGAAGAAGCAGGCAGATGATGGAAAGCAGTCTGCACATATCACAAATGCGTCTGAGGATGATCAACATCCTGTGTTCTTGACTTGTAATGTCACTCAAGAAAGTGCTAATGGTATTTGGTTTTTGGATAGTGGTTGCAGTAACCACATGACTAGTAATAAGGATTTATTTTCTTCTATTGATACTAGTATTCAGTCTGAATTAAAACTGGGAAATGACTGTAAGGTTACAGTTAATGGTAAATGTGTAGTTCCAATTTACACTAAGAATAATCAGAGAATAAATATTGATGATGTTTATTTCGTGCCTGGTTTAAAATGCAACCTTATTAGTGTTGGACAACTAATGGAGAAAAAGTACAAAGTGTTCTTCAATAACAAGGTATGTACAATCTATGATAAATTACCCAACAAACAGTTGATTGCAAGAGTAGAGATGACAAATAATAGAATGTTTCCACTTGTTATGAAAAATGATTTGAGTGGTTCTTTGAATGCTTATAAAGGTGGAATTTTAGATGAATCTTGGTTATGGCATTTGAGATATGGTCATATACATTTTGGTGTCTTAGATCTATTATAGAAGAAGAAGATGGTAAAGGGGTTGCCCTATATTCAACAACCTGCAAGCTCTTGTGAGAGTTGTATACTTGGGAAGCATTACAAAGAGAAATTTGTTTCAGGTGTTTCCTACAGAGCAAAAGATCCATTGGAAATTGTCCACACGAATTTGTGTGGATCTATGCAAACACCTTCTTTGAATGTTAGTGTTTATTTTATGAATTTTATTGATGATTTTAGTAGGAAGACTTGGTTATATTTGTTGAAGCAGAAATCTGAAGCCTTTGAAGTTTTCAAGAGGTTTAAGTCTATGGTTGAGAATGAGAGTGGTCAAACCATTAAGATCTTTAGGTATGACAGAGGAGGTGAGTATAAAATGATTGAATTCATTGAATTTTGTGTTTTTCATGGAATTAAAAGGTAGTTTACTCCACAGCAGAATGGAGTGGTTGAAAGGAAGAATCAGAGCATCATGGATATGGCTCGAAGCATGTTGAAAGAGAAGCATCTTTCAAATGAATATTGGGGTGATGCAACTGTTTTCTCTGTCTATATCTTGAATAGAAGTCTGACCAAGACCTTGAGGAATCACGTACCTCGGGAAGCCTCGGATGGTAAGCCTTGCAATGTTTCTTATTTCAGAATTTTTGGATGTGTAGCATATCCACATGTACCTGAAGAAATGAGGAGGAAGTTGGATGACAGAAGTGATAGATATATCTTTGTTAGATACAGTTAAGAGTCTATGGAATATAGACTCTACAATCCCATCACTAAGAAGTATTGAATCAACAGAGACATTGAATTTAAGGAAGAGGAAGCATGGGATGGAAGTATTGTTAAATCTATTTGAGAGGGAGATGTGTTACCCTGTGGAGATGATGATGGAGATGAGCAGGCTAAAGGAGGTGGACATTTGGTTCCACATGCACATAAGCCTGCAGCGAGAAGTCCTATAAGGGAAGAACCAAATATCATCCCATCTCAATTTAGAATGCCCAAAACTCATGAGCGTGGTGAGCCATCTGGACATGGTGGACGTCAAATAGATTCACAGGTAAGTAGTGAATTGAATCCTACTTTTGCTTCATTGAAAAACAGATTTAAAGGTCAAAAGACTAGAAGCTTAAGAGAATTATATGATCAAAAGGAAGAAGTAGATCAAGTTTCAAATTTTGCATTAATGGCATATGATCCTATAAGTTTTGATGAAGCTTCTAAAGAGGATGTCTCGATAAAAGCAATGGATGAGGAGATTGATTCCATTGAAAGAAATAACACTTGGGATCTTGTCGATTTACCTAAAGGTAAGAATAGTATTGGTGTTAAGTGGGTTTATAAGACTAAGCTGAATGCAGAAGGTGAAGTTGAAAAGTACAAGGCTAGACTTGTAGCTCAGGGGTTTAATCAGCAACCCAGTATTGATTACAATGAAACCTTTTCTCCTGTAGTAAGAATTGACACATTAAGGATGGTCTTAGCTATTGTAGCTTAGAATAAATGGATCACGCATCAGATGGACGTTAAGTTTGCATTCTTGAATGGATGTTTCGAAGAATAAGTTTATGTAAGACAACCTCCGGGTTATGAGATTGATAAGCACAGAGATAAAGTTTACAAGTTAAGGAAAGCTTTATATGGATTGAATAAGGCATCCCGAGTTTGTTATAGCAGGATTGATGTGTACCTGATTAGTGTTGGATTCAGTAGAAGTCCAAGTGAACGAACTCTGTATACAAAGGTAAACCAGGAAGGTAAAATGTTGATTGTATGTCTGTATGTTGATGACTTGATTTTTACTGGAGATCTATCTATAGATGATTTTAAAAATGCCATGAAAACAAAGTTTGAGATGACTGATTTAGGATTGATGAAATATTTCCTTGGAATTGAAGTGGATCAATTTGATGATGGCATTTTCATTTTTCAAACTAAATATGCAAATAAAGTATTGAAAAGGTTTAGAATGATGAATTGTAAAATAGCTACAACACAAACGACAACTGGTACTAAACTTAGAAAATATGATGAGGGATCATATGTTGATCCAACTCTGTATAAGAAGTTGGTTGGAAGCTTTATGCATTTAACAACATCAAGACCTCATATTATGTTTGTTGTAAGTTTAATTTCCAGATTCATGGAGACTTCGAAGAGTACTCATTGAGAAGCAGGAAAGAAGATCCTGAGATACATGGTTGGAACAACTAATTTCGGTATGTGATACACATAAAACTTGAAATTTGAGCTTATCGGATATACTAATAGTGATTTTGTAGATTCAATTGATGATAAGAAGAGAACATATGGTTATGTGTGCAGTCTTGGATCTGGAGCAGTGGCATGGGCATCAAAGAAATAACCCATAACGACTTTATCTTCTGCTGAGGAAGAGTATGTTGCAACAACTATAGTTGCATGTCAAGTTGTATGGATGAGAATAATCTTGAATGAATTATTGTATGAACAATATGGTGCAACTCAGATTGTCTATGATAATAAATCTTCCATTGCACTGTCAAAGAATCACGTTTTTCACAAGTAGAGTAACCACATTGATATGAGGTATCATTTTATTAGAGAGCTGGTAAATGGTAAAGAAATTTTTATTTAGTTCTGCAGATATGAAAAACAATTTGCAGACATATTTACAAATCCTTTGCGAAATGAATTGTTTAAAATTCATAGAGATAATATTGGGGTCTCTAAGCTGTAATGCATTGTTAACATCAATCTTGTATTGCATGTTTCAGTTTGTTTTGTTTTGAAATGATTAAGAGGGAGTATGTGCGATAATAATCATTTCACCACATGTATAAACAACGCATTGGTGGTCATGTTGACCCTTCAAGACTTAAGTATTAAGCATTGGTTTAACTGGTTTGCCCTAAATTGCTCAAGCGGTGGCCGCCTTAACCTTTGAAGGTCATGACATACCATTACTGCCTTAATTTAATCTTTTTCTAAGATCAATGGGGCATTTTTGTTAGTGTTTATATAAGTACCTGAAACGGATTGTAATGGTGTGTGTTTGAAAGCACATTGAATATAATTTGCTATTTTGTATTCGGAGGTGTTTTCTCCGTTTATACTATGTTTTTATTGAGTTTGTAAACTCGTCTCATTCCTTGATCGAATTCGCCATATTGTTTTCAATTTGAGTAAACATTGTAATTATTTGGTTCTTCAGATTGCGAACCCTGTGCCACATTGATTCGGAGCATAACTGTTCGGGGTTTCTTTTTTGGGTCATCTGCAGGCTTGTGAGATAGACCCACTTACGTTTAAAACTCTGAACTCGAAATGCTGGGCCCACAGCCTCTTCGAGTTTTGCAATTCGAGAATAATTGCTTTTTTTGTTGTTGTGTTGGGTGTTCGTAAACGCCGAAACCCGAACTCCGATTTTCCTTCGTTTTCCACATATATAGATTCCGTTTCTTTTAGTGCACATAAAATTAATTTATATACGAACTATATTTTGTTAATCTGCTTAGTTCTTTCGTTCAATGCAGTGAATCATATGCAGGTGCAAAAGTGGCGAAAATACTGGGGCATTATAATGCAGCAAGGATAAGTGCAATTGAAGATATCAACGACCCTAATGCTCGACGCAGAATAAAAGATTAGGGTTTTGTTATCTGCTCGGAATAAAATATTAGGATTTTGTTATCTGCCAAGAATAGTATAATGATAGATTAGGGTTTTGTCCTCTATGAGAAATACTGGACTCTTAGAGTACGAACTCTGTTGTTTTGTTTTTTATTTTGAAAAATGTCAATTCATCTTATGATTCCTATACGGGTTCACCATCCACTCCTTATGTGGATGTGCTAGTGAAAAAACTGGGGGCATTATAATGCAGCAATGATAAGTGCAATTGAAGATCTCAACGATCCTAATGCTCGGGGTAGAATAAAAGACTAGGGTTTTGTTATGTGCTCGGAATAAAACATTAGGGTTTTGTTATTTGTTCGTAATAAAAGATTAGGGTTTTGTTATTTGCCAAGAATAATAGAATGATAGATTAGTTTTTTGTCCTCTAAGAGGAATACTGAACTCTTAGAGTACAAACTCTTTGTTGTGTTTTTTTATTTTGAAAAATGGTCAATTCATCTTATGATTCCTATACGGGTTCATCATCCACTCCTTATGTGGATGTGCTAGTTAATAAATAATATATAGATGGTTTAAAGAATATTCTTGGTAGTCTTCCAATAGTCCTCCAAAAATGAGGGATGAGATTAAACTAGTACAGTAGCAAAGTGGCTGGTGTTGCGGTTGGTGAACGGCGAAAGTTATCTGGACGAACAACACTCTGCTGAATTGAAACCCACAGACAGCTGAAATTCAAAAGTTAAGACAGCTGAAATTCAAAAGTTAATCTTAAATGTGGTAATTGTGAAGGTTATGGCAATCATACGGTGGTACAGTAATTTCTTAATATGATTAGGTAAATGTTAAAAAGTAAACAGGTTAACTGATGCATTCAAAAATACAAGAAAGTTATGAAGAGTAAATCACATTCATTTATTTGGGAGGACGACTAAGAATATTCCATCATTTTCAATTGTTAACCATCAGATTAATTGTGCCCATCTCCAATAGATATAAGCCTTTCGGTGTAACTAAAACCATACATTTGAGTCGCAAATTCGTTCCTTCATTTATAAATATTTTAAAAAATTACGACCAGGTGTTTCCTTCCACTTGCCACGTTTGGATGGTGCGTAAACTTGAATTGCAAATTCGTTTTTTCATTTTTTAAGGATTATTTTAAAAGATTATGACCAGGTGTTTTCTTCCACTTGCCACATTTGGATGGTGCGGCCATAAATAATCATGGCCAGATCTCCAAAAATATAATAACGGCGAGATGTCGGTAGCCATGTTTGGATGGTGGGCATCGGTGGGATGGCATTTCGGTTTTCGAACAGTTTCATCTAAAAAAGTATCGGCCAAAAATTATCAGTAGAGACTGTAAATAGATCGATTCATTCCACACCTTGTAAACAGATCGAATCGATATGCACATGGGCAACTAAGCCCCACAATTAATAACAAATCTTGTCCAAGGGTGTTGTCAATAGTTTAAGCTGCAGTGAAGCAGGCGGACGCGAAATGCAGGGGATCGCTCCTCAGGTTAATACAATCGAGTCGTTTCCTGGAACCAGGCAACCATGAACCGAGTTACACAATGGTAAACAATAATTTTTTTGCTCATTACTACTAGCTTCTTCCTTAATTAGTTCAAGGTCATTAATCTCATTAAAGGCGCTCATCTATATTAAAAGCAAATATATTAAAAACAGAGACACCGTGCTCAAGAATACGGTGGTGGGACAGTGCAAGGGTCAATCCCAGATGAACCGTTCCATATAGTGTTTGAGTGTTCGATCCCTCAACGGAGGCAACCTATTTTTCTTTTGCAAGAAAAGTATGGTAGGATTTACAGAGAGATTTTTTGAATTATACAGAGACATATCATGACCGATCATTCTTGTTGCGCTTCATTTTATCAATTTGGGTACTTGTGTTCGAATGGGCCATGAATGTGAGTCTCAGCTGCAAAGTTTAGTGCATGGACAGTTGAACCATAAGTCGTTGCAGACTTCTTCTCACACAGTTTATGGTATGCGCGCAGTATAACTTGATAAATTCGTTTTTATACACATCACTTTAGACCGTTCATAGTTTGTATACAGGTTAGGTTAGATTTTTTTTAATAAGTTTATATACATTCCCTCTTCGTTTAGTGTACATAAAATTAGTTTATATACGGACTATATTTTGTTAATATGCTTACTTCTTTCGTGTTTAATGCAGTGGATCATATTAGGGTTTTGTTATCGGCACACGGAATAAAATATTAGGGTTAAGTTTTGTTATCTGCGAAGAATAATAGATTAGGGTT
>JASDQU010101217.1:28897-43180 GCA_032191745.1 Picea mariana | reverse complement strand
CTCTGATACCACTTGTTGTACAAAATAAGATAAATCACACATATTTAATTAGCAAAAATTAATCAAATATACAAACAAAAACAATCACACAAGAATGAACACCCGATTTACGTGGTAAAACCATTCACAAGGGAAACATCCACGCAGAAATGAAATTTGGTTTATTATGTTCAAGGGAGAATTACAACAACCAACATGTACATCAATCCAACCCCTCAACCATGCACATCTATCACTCTATATGGCTTACAACAATTAGATACAATAAATGTGCCTCTAACCAAACATCTATGTTTAGTTGATTTGTCTCAACTTAAGGCTAAATGTTAGGATTTGAAAACCTCCTACATTCCATGTTGGAAAATTCATTGGCACCATTCAACACACAAACACGCTAATGGAACACACTTGTTACAAGAAATACTAGATTTCGGGTAGCGTTTTTTCTTAACATCTCGCTTGATGTCTCCCCAATCATTATAATTTACAACAATGAGCCAACTGGTCAAAAGATAATCCCTAGTGCCATTACCATCTCCATCAAGGTTATACATAGCATTCCTTACATCCATCGAAACCACAACATCAAGACTACTACCACTGGGAAAACAAGACCGTTGGCATATCCTTTCTACTGAGAGAAGACAGTTGGCATTATCTTAACGTTTGACATTCCTCTCTATCTCAAGACCATTTCCCTCATGACCCATTGCCTGATTTTGATCATTGGTTAGGATTCTTCAAGTGATTTGTATCACTACTACACATTCAACAAAAAATGATAAAGGAGGATATCAGGGGTTAAGCAACAATAACAGTAATGGGAGTGGTAATGGAGGGTATGCCATCAACACGAGGGTCGATTCATACATTGGCAATCTCATCGGCTTGACATTAAAGAGAAAAATACATTACAAGGGAATTCTTTACATGATCGACACCCAAAAATCCAACATTTCTCTACAAGATATGTGGTCCTTTGGGACAGAAGGACGAAAGAAATATGGTCCTCAAATTCCTCCTTGTGACAAATTTTATGATTATATTACTTTTCATTGAAGTGATATCAAGGTTTTCCAAGTTAAATCCTCCTCTCCAACTCAAAATAATTCTTAGATACATAGTGACCCAACAATAATCTCCCTTTAGTCACAATCTTCTCAGTCATCTCAAGTATCCAATGTATTTGGTTCAACTATAAGTGGGTCCTTAATAGATCTTGTTTCTCATGGTGCACATTCAAATGTACCCATGCTACCATTTCAAGGTGGCACTCCATTGTACCCAACTCCAAGGAACTTAGTATTATGGTGTTCCTCACCTATTCCTCCATGTGAGAATGGAACAAGTCTTGCAATGCGAATGTTCTAGCAGGGATACCATGGACCCACAACTCATCTTCCTAATGTGAAACAAACCCCTTTGCATTTTCATCCACCCCTTGGAATGATACCTATTTCACAACAACATTTGCATCGATCTGTCATTCTTTCATCATTTCCTCAACCACTTCAGAGTTTATCAATTCTTTCTTTGAAACTGTATTACATTGACTATTTGAAGTCCCTCAATTTTGATTCTTTAGTGGAGAAAATTGCATATTGTGAGGAATATTTCAAGAATAATACAATTCATCCCACTAGAGATATTGTGTTCCTTACTCAAAAAGGGAAGAATAAATCACATGATCCTTCTAGAGTAGAAGGTAGTAAGAGAGGACATGGAAATAACTATTTTAGAGGCAAGGTGGGTAGACATAATCAAGGTGAGAGATATGATGTTCAATGTGTTCATTGTGGAAATAATGAAAATGATGCAAAGACATGTCAGGTCCCGTTATCGTGCAATATGCACTTGCCTAAATCCCAAAGCAAGTAGATACAACATTGGCATAACAGGGGGTGACCTATCACTGCCACCTTAATAGGAAACCCCTTTCTATTTAGGAGTATATCAGTGTACCCCAGGGGGGACATCCCCAATGACCCGAGGGTTTGAGAAGGCTAAGGAAAAAGTAAAATAATGTCCCCCCCGCCTCCCACAGGTCACTCAATTTCAAAGGTTCTTTTAAGTCTTACAGAGATGAAGCAAATGAGAAATATTGTGTACCTGCCTAGAATAAGACAACAAAATAGAAAAAGGGAACTTTCCAAGTGCCAAAATGATATTAATGCTCCATAAGACAATGAAATTTTAAAAAATATACTAGCTGATATAAAATTGCATCAGTACAACAGTTTACGACAACAATGATAAATTTGTAACAACCACAATAATTATGATTCAAAATGCTTGAGAAAAGACTAGAAAAAGTAGCTTTAACTAGGCAAATTGATATTATATAGTCACAAGCAAATTTAGCAATATCTAGCTAGAAATATATGTCACTTTTGAGGTCAATTTGTTGTTGTTAGATGGTTGTAGCAAACGTTTGCAACAACGATAGGTTGGTTAGTGAATTAGGCTAATCTAAGGTTAGTAGGAGTTAGTGGATGTTCCAAAGAAGATAGTTTGAAAGTAGTTTGAACAATCAATCACTAGTAGTGAATAGACTAGTGCCTTCTAGGGTAATGGAGTCAATGATAGCAACAAAAAATCTTAGAGGAAAATAACAATTATAATACTTATTCAAAAGAGATGGAGAAGATGAGAAAGGTGTTGGTAACCCAAGGCCTCAAACATCCAAGTCCTAGAGATAATTGCTAGAAAGTAAGGAAACTTAGGCCCTAGCAATTTCTCTTTTCCTTAGACAATTTGAAATAAAATATGCAATATGAAATGAAGTAGGGTGACTAGAGTGCTACAATGGTAGGGATCTAGTATCTACTTCTTGATAAGGTGCTCTTTGAGAAATTTAAACAAGTTGAAAATTATAGAGAAAAAGATAATAACTTTTGTCTTTCTCCTAGGGTTTCATGAAAAAAATTTCATAATCTTTAATATGAAACAAGTAAATTCACCATAAGCATTCATTCATAATAAAGAAATGCATATTTCTACTTACTTCACCAAGAATAATCAAGCTCAAGCCCTAGTTGAAGATCTTGCACCATGAAAATAGCCAAGAAACACAAAAAATTATCCTCCTTGAAGAAGTGCACCTAAAATTTCAGCCAATAACCCTAAAGAGGACGCAAATTTCAGACTTCACCACTTGTGTGATGAAATGATGATGAAAAAATGAGAGTTTTTCTCTCTTATTTATACAATACTTATGACCTTTAATTAAAATTAGGTCATCAAAAGGCCGACATGGGAAAATTACATTAAAATCTAGTTTTTACA
This sequence comes from Picea mariana, assembly GCA_032191745.1. NCBI lineage: Eukaryota > Viridiplantae > Streptophyta > Pinopsida > Pinales > Pinaceae > Picea > Picea mariana. Next base: position 39,895 of record JASDQU010101217.1, on the reverse strand, counting down.
TAAATGTCATTAATTAAACCCTAAAATCAAATCCAAAGGTGACGTCATGCCCTTCTAGGGTGACTTTACCCCCCTAGGGTGGAACACTAGGCTTCAGATGCAAAACGTTTGGCCTCCAAAGGCCCCAAATGCTTCCACACATACCAAATAGCACACAACCATCCTCATAAATGAAAACCATGATTGGATGATGTCTCGGGTCAAAATTATGATGTCATGGGCCTCTAAGGGTCAACATCCAAGATGAAATGCAAGAACCCCTTAGGTCTACGTCTGCCAGAGTGTCCTTGGTGCAACGCCCTTCTTTCTTCCTGGTGAAAGTGGTTTCTCTTTTCCCTCTTGTGGGGTTACAACATCAATCAGTTGGGATTTCAGCCCCATGGAGGTCTAAATGATATAGGTTGGTATCGGTGGCCACCCACCTTTTCCAACTGGCTCAAAACTATTTTCTAGCAATTTTGGCAATTTACTAGTTTTAGCAGTTTTAACTTTCGGGGCCATTTTGAGGGCCTAAATGAAGGTTTTTCAGGATCGAGCTTCTCATTGATAGACAAAGGCATGATTGAGCCCCCAAAATGAATATCTTCGACGATACCTTTCCAACAGGTTATCATACGCCTAAAACGAAGATCGTATGCAAAAGTTACGACCCCGAGAATTTGATGTACTAACTTACCCAGACGGGGCCCACATGACTTTTGGCGCTTCATCTCCTAGGGTTAGGTTTTTGGATGTATAGGGTTTTTGGAATTCCTGTTTATTGTAAAAATGCCTTCAAAGCCTCATTGTAATCATCTTCTTGCGAATGCGAGTAGCTGTCACATCTCTTCTCAGAGATAAGCTGCCACCATTCTAGCGAGTCTTTCATTCTATATTTTTACAGTCCCTATACATTTCTTTCATTAATAGAAATTGTGTATTACTATATATCTGGGTTTATGGTTGCATCTCTGATACATTTCTGTTATATTATTGAATATCTACGATATCTCTGTGCATTTATTTATTATATCTCCGCTCTCATTTCGTGCCAAAAATAATCTAGATCAGTTGTATCAGAGCAGGTTGCTCTTGATCGTTTTTTTTAGTGCATGTCCCCGACGAGGTCCGAGTATAGAAAGTTGGGTCTCGATCTTGTATCTCTTGAGGACATTCTCTCTCGCACACCCAAGAAACCATCAATGGCGGAAGAAAATAAAAACGACGGAGCATACGATCCTATCAGTCTGTTGCTTGAGCAAGCTCTCACGCGACAGAGGGACGAAATGATGGAGAATTTTTCCCACTTCCTTCAACACCTACCAATAGAAACATATGCATCTTCATCAAACAACCACTTTGGAGGCACCTCACCTTTCAAGGTACAAGTCAATTTTGATATTCCTATATTTGAAGGACAAATAGATGCATAAGCCCTAGACAAATGGTTAAATCTGCTAGAAGGTTATTACTCTATTCACAATTTTTTTGATAGAGAAAATATCACCTTTGCACTCCTTAAATCTCTCCCTCATGTCAAAAGTTGGCGGGAAACTTACTGGGAGAAAAGTTCCACAGAGGAGTTTGGAATATATGGGGCCGAGCCCACTTGGGATTTTTTTGTGGATGCGGTAAAGGAACAGTATTACCTTGTTGGCAACTATGAGGACCAGTACATGAGACGGACCACACTACGACAAGAGAGGGGCCAAGTAGTTCCAGAGTTCACCAATACCATCCATACCTTGCACACTAAGTTGGGTATCAAAGACTCTGAGCAACATTTGGTTCTAAAATACCACGGGGCTCTACATAGATACATCCAGATTGAAATGAATTTTTTGGACATCTCATCACTCGGTTCTACTTATCAATATGCTGTTAAAATTGAGTAGAAGTTTAAGCACCAGAACAAACGGGAGTTCAGATATGAAAATCCGCAACAACAGAAGTATGAGAAAGATGGCCCTAACAAAAAACTTCCTGAAAACCATTCTAAACCATAGGAAAAGAAGGGTCACAGAAAGACAAAGAAGGACACTGAAAAATGGTGCGATTTCCACAAAAGGCCTTGGCACAACACCGATGAATGTCGCTCAAAACAGTCATTGGTGGCTGAGATCAAAGACAAGGAGCTGAACCCTGATTCATAATCTGATTACGAAAATAATGGTAAAATACAGATCATTGATGCAGACCCCACTGCTATTGTCACGACCACAACAATTCAACCAAACGAATCAACAGATCCTGAAGAGGGGGAGCACCTTTTTCATTCACAGATGTGGGTGAAGGGGACCCTACTGTATTTTATTATTGATAATGGAAGCCAACAAAACATCATCTCAGCAGAGGTCGTCAAACAGTTGGGATTGTCGACAACACCACACCCACAGCCATACAACATCGGGTGGCTTTGCCAAGGACGAGATCTTCGTGTCAGCCAGTAGTGTCGATTGTCATATGACATCTATCCCCTCAAGGATGAGGTATTATGTGATGTTTCCCCACTGGATGTCTGTGATGTTATCTTGGGCAAACCATATATGTGGAAGCCCCATGCTATTTATGAGTCTTGACCCCATAGTGTCATTGTTACTTTGGGGGGTCATCTCTACAGAATACCAGAGGTAGTTCAGACTATTGTTCCACCTAAAGAATGCTACAAGGTAGTATCTCATACTGCAAAATTCAGCTTCTTCACAATCTATTCAAAAGGGGAACAAAAGGACACTGCAACCACTACAGCCTCACCCCAAGCACCTTCTATCCAACATAAGCAGGTCGACAAGGTTGCAACAAAGTGCAAAGATTCCTTTTGCACACCGTCCTCTCATGTAGCTCAACTTGTTGAACAGCCTTAGCCTCAATAGGTTCGTGATAGACTTCCACAAACTGAGCAACGCGACGTCTCCAGCAAGGCAAGCAGCTCACTAAGATGCAGATTCAACAAACACTTTTCCCTCTCCCCCGGGAACTCAACAAAATGGAGAAAATTTCTTCCTAAGGAGGGAGGATTGATCCAGTTAGATATCAGTGGCCACCCTCCTTTTCCAACTGGCTCAAAACAGTTTTCTGGCAATTTACTATTTTTAGCAGTTTTAACTTCCAGGGCGATTTTGAGGGCCTAAATGAAGGTTTTTCAGGATCTAGCTTCTCAATGATATCCAAAAGAATCATTGAGCCCCCAAAATTAATCTCCTTGATGATACCTTTCCAATGGGCTATCATACGCCTAAAACAGATATCGTATGCAAAAGTTACGACCCCAAGAAGTTGATGTACCACCTTACCCAGACGAGGCCCACATGACTTTTGGCGCTTCATCTCCTAGGGTTAGGTTTTTGGATGTCTAGTGTTTTTAGCATTCCTGTTTATTGTAAAAATGCCTTCAGAGCCTCATTGTAATAATCTTCTTGTGAATGCGAGTAGCCATCACATCTCTTCTTAGAGATAAGCTACCACCATTCTAGCGAGTCTTTCACTCTGTATTTTTACAGTCCCTCTACATTTCTTTCATTAATAGAAATCGTGTATTACTGTATATCTGGGTTTATGGTTGAATCTATGATAAATTTCAGTTATATTATTGAATATCTGCGATATCTCTGTGCATTTATTTATTATATCTCCACTCTCGTTTCATGTTGAAAATAATCCGGATCACCGACCTAATCATTCCCCAATATGCACCTGTCCATTGGGAAAATTCTTGAAGGAAAAAAAAGTACGCCCTCCATGGGCTCATAATTCACAAGGATCATAGCAATGTCAATCACATCTAATAATCAAATTACCCAAACATGTGCATCAAAGCCCCCTTTACCCAGACAAATGCTCAAAGACGTTATGTAGTTCAACAAGTCAGGTTTGGAGAGGGTCTCAAGATGTCCTATTGGGATAATCCTCCTTAAGCTTGGGGTGTTCCCCAGGTGATAGCCAATATAGGTCATGTAAGTGTGTGAAATGGTGTAGGGGAAGTGTTTGGGCAGAGGGTGCAGTTATAACATGGAGATGTAGGTATTTCCTGTGGGTGCCTCTGTAGAGGGCGAGCTGCACCTTATTGTTGGCCCTTGACCAAGTTTTGAGGAACACTTGGTCATATTTGACCGTTTTTGGACATCGACACCCTGTCAAATATGGAGCGCTAGGAGAAGCAGAGATCACGGGATCTTGGCCCACTTTTGGGGCCCTTTTAGGGTTTTGGGTTAATGTAATGGGAAAGGGATGTCAGCCCATGGGTTTACCCAAGTTTTAGGCCTATGATGTAAAGTATAAATAAGTAGCTAGGCAATGTAAGAAGTGTTGATGGCTTAGTGCTAGTAATTAGTTCTGTGTGATCAAATGTAAATGCTCTGTGCATAATTGTAAGAGGCTTTCAGAGCTGAGTGCAAGTGCTATAAGTGCTAAGTGCATGGATTGTAAGAAGGCTCTGTGCTAGATCTACTCAGGGAAGGAGGATCTGGCGAGGTGCGCGCAGATCTCCTGTCCTATGTGGAGTACAATTTAAGCTCTGTGATGTAATCAGATTGACCAAAGCTAATAAAGAAGAAGAAGACTTTGTGGATGTAGCCCCAGGGTGGGGGTGAACCATGTAAACCTATGTGTCATGCTTTGTGCTGTTGCTTCCTTGTGTTTTCACTATCTTGCTAAGTGTTATGCCATCATTAGATAGATTTGCTTATGCTTTGTGATTCACTAGATGTATATGAATAGTATACCTGATGTATATGAGGATGCTTAGTGCTGATCTACATGATCCAATATGTTTTGCAGTTGCTAAGAACTGAAATATCTTATATCTGAGCAAGTACTGCGATGTTCTATCTTATCTGCGAAGTACAATAAGGGAGAATAAGTGATGAATGAATGATGCTAAGTACTTTGTAAAGGATATAATCACAGATCTGTGTCCTAGCTAAGGTTGCAGACACTTGAGTCTTTCAACCACCCCTACCTCTACCTCGGGTGAGACTTCATTTGCTTCAAAGGTGTTGCCGAAAGAGCCGGTAGTTAGGGCTTTGTTGGTGCTCTCTTGAGTGTTGAACCCTGGGTCTGCCCCTGTGCCAACACTTGTCAAGGATGCTATTGTTTCTTATCCCATTCAAATGCATTTTATTCTTAGTCTTATTACTTTTTGGTATTTTCTTCTTTTTAAAAGAAAAGATTGGGGACACTATCATGACGTGGTGACTAGAGGTGATAGTGTTACCCACAAGCATTTCACATAAATGAGAAGGATGGATCGTGATGGGACCCCCTTTCCCTTGGCTATGCCACCAAGAGTCACTACCATGGTTTGGTGACCAGATAGATGGTAATGTCATACCGCTACATGCCCATGGACCTAATAGGTTGTCTCATGATGAGACCTTCCATCCACCAACTAGTACCTTTAGTTTTGTTTCATGTTACAGGTCCCCTTTTCTTACTGAGAAGCCTTTTACTGCTTTCTCGGGAATCCCTGGGTGAAGCATCTCAAAGGTTTCATTTTGACTTTTAACTCTTTCTAGCTACTTTTACCCTCTGGGAATTTAGCCCCTTCTTCCCACAAGGAAAGGTACAACCCTTCCTACAGTGGTAAACCCAATGCCCGAACCAAGGTAGGGGGAGATGAGAGGAATAATGATGGAATGATGGAAAGTGGTAAGTATGGAGGGAATGGATGATGAGATTTCATAGACCCAAATAGTGGAAAATCATCCTAAAGGGGAACCAACTTACTACTGAATTATGTCACCCTCCGAGGTATGAACAAGTTAAAGATCATAATTTCCAAGAAAACGTTATGAAATGAAGGAGAGTTCAGTGAAACATATTCAAGTGCTTCAAAAAATAGAGTGACACATATCATGATACCCAGACTTATTACCTCATGGAGAAAGACTTAATTCTACCTTAGAACCAGGCTGGTGGGATGGATGCTGCTGCTACTGATAGGTGGGATGTATTGAAGAAAGATTGGCCCTCTAGGGCCATGCTCAAGTCATCTGGATCTCGACACTCCATGTCAAGGACCTGTGGGCCTTGAGACATGATTTCCTTAGTTATCCATAGGATTGGGGATAACATATGGCTCCATCTCGGGGACATGTGCTCACCGTAGAGCACATGAGAACCTCAACATCTCTGGCATGACCTATATCTGCTAGATCTCAAAAAAATGAATCAACAATACCTAGGGTGGTGATATCACCCGTCACTCATATATGATATAGTGAAATAAAAATAAGCATGCATATATACAAAATGAAAGAATACAAAATGAAACTACAGTACACTAGCATGACATTCATATGGTATATACAATGGATGAAAATCCTAACTTACCTGTAGTTACCTGTGAAGTCAAGTATCCAACCCATGGTGGGGTTTAAGGAGGTGTCCACTAACCGGTAATGGGCGTTTTCTTCCTTCCAATGTGGATAAATAGTAGGCATCATTGACCGACTTCATTCTAATTCTGAAAGGTCCAAGCCAAAAGTGTGCATTCCCTTTAACATTAGTAGGTTCTCCTTTCTTCGTGTCCCACATCCATACCGTATCTCCCTCTTAATACTCTTTTGCTACAAGCTTGGTTGCTTCTTATATAACCCTAGTATATTGTCTTGAGGGAGGAGAGTGGGATTCAACTGTAAGGAATTCTTGTTGGCTTGGTTTGATCAATATGTCATCATCACCCTTCTTTAGTAATTTAACGGTTCCAACTTCTTTGTCCTTATACTTATCTAATAGTTGTTGATATTCTGGCCATTGTATCTCATCAAACTCTTCCTCTAAAGTGAAAGGTAAATCCTCTGGAGAAAAGATAGGAAGGTTTTCCTTGGTTAGCTCATGTGTTACATTGGTTTCAACATCATTATTAATTTCTTACACATGGGTTTTGTCCATTGGAATATTTGGAAGGCGTTCAATTGTCCCATTTTTCATAGGCACATTGATGTAGGTTAGGTCCATCTCTAATGTTCCTCCCAACATTGCAGCAAACTTCCTAGAAAAAATCATCCCCCACACATTAGGGGCATCCACCACAACAATATCCATGTGGATCTCTCTCTCAGGATATCTGCTATGGCGTACTTCAACATTCTCAACTACACCATGAGTGGGTATGACCCTGGATTCAAAACCACATACATTCCTATAAGTTCGTGTGGCCTTCATGCCTAGATTCTCCATGACTCTCAAAGACATCATGTTAGCACCTACTCCCGAATCAAGCATACAATTGTTAAGGCATTTGTCATTTACTAATAATGTCAGGAAGAAAGGTGGGTGTCCATCATACTGAACCCTAAAATGGTTTGCTTGTAACATGATAGGAGGATCCATTGGCTCATCTGATAATTTGAAAAAAAAATTGAACCTTTCTTTTATAGATGGAACCTTGATGAATTTATTTAGTGGAATGGTCACGTGCATATTGGCCAATGCACCTTCAAGGTCAAAATTCAAATCAACCTTGTCAAATTTGGGAGCATTTCTAGAAAAAAGCATGTTCATAGGTGGAGGTCTTATTTGTTAGGTTGTAGGTCCAATAGAGAGAGGTTGGTTCATTTTTTTTTGCCTAGTATACACTTGGAATTCTTGTTTTTTCAACTTTTCTCTCGACTCTTGATCAAGGTTATTTATCACCTCCATTATGTCCTTCTTGGTTGCTTCTTTTATACCTTCTTGATGTTATTCTGAAGTGACATTAAGGAAAAATTGTGAGCCCTCAATGGTAAGATCGATAATATTGACTTGGTAATGTTCACCATTGTTCATGGGACATTCATGTTCCCAATGTGCGTCTCTACATTGAAAGCACCAAGGGTTTTCATCCACTATGTTTGTGGGGGATAAAGTATTAGTGACTTCTTGGTCATTATTTTGTTTGAAAGCTTGAGTCCCCCTTTGGAATTGTGCTTTATAAGGAACCCTAGGAGCTTGTTGCTAATCTCTTTCCAAGTTGACAATCCTATTCATCATCAATTATTGGGTTTTTACCATCTACAACCAATTGTATATTTTCCAAGCTAACACCAATGTCTGATGTAGTTTCAACATTATGGACTACTTTGGGTTTAACATCTATTTTGACTCTTGGGGCGGAGAAAGGTTCAATTTTGGATGATGATAGATTGTCTTTAATATTTTTAGCCATCTCTTGGGATTCTTGGATTGTCCTAGGGGATTTGTCTCTGAGGAGGAGGCCTATTTTTCCTGTAAAGGCCTTAGTGTAAATAAAGAGAAGGAAATTGTATGGAGGGTGATGGCTCACTAGGATCTTGTGTACCAACCTTTCAAATTTATCATGAAATTCACTAACTGTTTCATTCTCAGGTCTTGTGATGTTATTCAGCCTTATCGATAGCATGTTGGGGTCTTCCTTGACACTCCATCGTTTGAGGAACACTTCCTCCAACTTGTCCATGGTTGTAATACTAGCATCAGGGAGATCGTTGAACCATCGTCTAGTGCCATCATAGAGGGTAGAGGAGAACAACTTCATAGCTAAATATTCAACATCATCACTAATAGGATGAAGTTGAAAGAAGGCCCAAAAATTACTCATATGATCTTCAACGACTACATCATTACCAGTGAAATCAGGCAACCATTTCTCATACCTAGCAGGAATTTGCCTAGGGTACCCTGGAATGTTTATCATGTATAACGATTTGAAAAGTTTGGATGACCATTGTTTCTGGTTATTATATTGATTTGGATTAACGGTCTGAGTCTAAGTGTTAGACATTGTATTTAAGGGAAGATTGCCTCCAAACAATGATTTTACTATAGGAGAGTTTTAGGGAGGTTTTATTCTATAAGACTTGGGAGGATTGGTATACCTCCCTGAGCGTTGTGGAGTCGCTAGATAATTTTCTTGAAACTATCAAAGGGATGAGGGGATTATCCTTAGTGGAGTCTCCAGGTAAGCTTTGTAAGATAAAGGATTTGAGAAAAAAGGCTTACCAAAAAAGTGTCGTCTTGAGGAATATTGACTCAGTGTTCCCTGACAAAGGCGCAAAAATGATATCACGCAATCTGCACTTGCCTAAATCCCAAATCAAGTAGATACAAGATTGGCGTAACAAGGGGTGACCTATCACTTTCACCTTAATAGGAAACCCCTTTCTCTTTAGGAGTATATCAGTGTACCCTAGGGGAGACGTCCCTAGTGACTTGAAGGTTTAAAAAGGCTAAAAAAAAAGTAAAATAAAGTTTCCCCACCTCTCACATGTCACTCAATTTCAAAGGTTCTTTTAAGTCTTATAGAGATGAAGCAAAAGATAAATATTGTGTACCTACCCAGAACAAGACAACAAAATAGAAAAGGGCACTTTCCAAGTACCAAAATGATATTAATGCTTCATAAGACAATGAACTCTTGAAAAATATACTAGTGATATAAAATTGTAGCAATACAACAATTTACGACAATAATGATAAATTTGTAACAACCACAATAATTATGCTTCAAAATGCTTGAGAAAAGACTAGAAAAGGTAGATTTAACTAGGAAAATTGATATTACATAGTCACAAGCAAATTTAGCAATGTCTAGCTAGCAATATATGTCACTTTTGAGGCCACTTTACTGCTGTTAGTGTTGGAAACACCTACCACACTTAGAGGTGGGGGGTGAATGAGTGTGGGGATCTTTTTCCCAAAACATCCCTCTTTCACAAAACTCATTAGTTAGCATTCAACATTTACTCATTACTCATTGCTGTCATTTATAACCAGTTAGATGTGAACACATATCAACAACATATATCAAAAATATATCATCAATAAGTCATCACCACAAGGAACACAAAAAACACAAGATTTATGTAGAATTTGATTTTTATTATAGACTACAATCCTTGGGGTTTTTCAGCAACAACTGAATAGAGTACAACTCTACAAGAGCACCAAATCTATAATGAAAGACTAAAATTACATCCTCATTACCAACTGCGATGAGGAAACAATCCTCAAAAAATATCAATCTGCAATAGGTACGTGACCTGTCAGTAGTGCAGCCCGCGTCTGTACATGCCCTGGCTCACTACAACCCGCGTATATACGTGGACAGGGTATACAACAACTTGCGTATACCTTCTGAGCTATTAGGGGTTATCCTTCAAGATTAACTCAGATCCTCTGCAACCAATTTATCATTCTCTTCTGTCTCTCGCTGTGCATACTGACCACCAACAAATCACAACACATCCAATCTCTCCAATATCTTACTCATGCTCCACAACCAATCAATATGAATGCTAACTCAATCATGTATAAGCAACTAGTATACCATAGAAATCATATCACAACTGAATCACAAGAGTACTTCTCACTCCAACCAAAATAAACCACATCACAACAACCATGCCAAGAATGCCCTGAGAATTCACAACACAACAAGTTATACTATCCACCAAGACAATAATGTAATCATACCAGTGTCTCAGTGACAGATCTGAGCCCATAGACTGAAGATCTGGAACCTGCTTTAGTATTCAACATCTTGTCATCAACTCAACCACAAATCTCCATCATTTTATCCACTATACGCTCCCTGTACACTGACATCCCGTGTACTGTATGCACCCTGTACACAGACAACTCACGTATACACACCCTATACACAGACATCCCACGTACGCACCAAAAAATAGGGTTTTTCTGTAATTCCGAGAATTTCGCCGTCATGATCTCAGACTTGCTGAAACTTCAATGCGTCCATGATATGCTCCCAATATCCTCTCCATTAGAATAGATCTTCAATCATGCTCAATAGATCCACACCAAAATGCTCTCACAAGAAGCTCTCCATCAATACTCCAAAAGATATTCTCACAAGAAGCTCCCCATTGATCCACAAAAATGATGTTTTGCAAGAGACCATTGCTATCTTATTTATACTTTCATCCTCTAGGTCACTTAACCCATTTCTAGGTCACTTAACCTATTTTCCTTTTTTTAGGGTTAACCACTTTCCATAAATAGAAAGTTCTCTAATACTTTATCATTTAAATATTCCTTCTT
>JASDQU010101217.1:2646-25362 GCA_032191745.1 Picea mariana | reverse complement strand
AAGTAGCAAACTGAAAAAGAACATAAAAAAGACTGAGCCTCGTAACATACAACAGAGCACTCAAATTTTCAGGAAAATGGTGAAACTAATACTAACCAAGGGCCGATGGATGAGTCAACTTCCCTTCGAGAACAATTGATTGGAAATCAAACACCTGAAAACAATCATGGGAAAGATACTGAAAAAAAATACAGAGAAATATTTCGAGAAAAGCCTTGAGAAAGATCCTAAGAAAATCCCTGAAATAGATCATGAAAAAAATTATGATAAAAAACCTAAGAAGGATTCGAAGAAGGATATGGAAAAATACATAGAAGACATCAGAAAATAATAATGATTTGCAGCAAAAACAATCAAAATCAAAAGGAAAGAACAAAAGAATGAAAAAGAAGATGGTCCACAACAAAGAAGCCACATCCACTATTACAACATTTACAACTTTCAATCCCATCAGAGCAATTGACCCCATAGAAGAAATGGTATTTGACCCCCCCATAACATCCAACTATAAAATTTTTGATATGTATATTGAATTCACGAAAGAGTCTATAGCAAGATGGAAACACACGATGAAGGATGGGGATAGGATGACAAGGAGAAAAGATAAAGAACATGAAACATTGAATTTTTTTTGTATCATAATATAAAGTGCATATTGTTGGTCTCCCTACGAATTTGTGTTTTCTTATAACTATGTATATGTTTGTGCTTGTATTGTAGTGCGTTGTGTATATTTCTCTGTGTGATGAACTAGTGGTGACATCTACATACTTTCCCTATATTACAATAGGAGGCCTCTTCGGCTCATATAAATGACATCTAATGCCAAGGATCAGTTGATACTCACTCTCTCCATGAATTTAACTTCAGAATTCCCTTTTTTAAAGTTTGAACTCCGACCTTTAAATTACTAATTTGAAATTTCCCTCTCTATCCCTTAATTGCTTCATTTAAATTGGTCTCTTGTCCACCATTTGATCTAGTTTCAAGGAGGAATGATAATACAAACATCAATAACTTGACTTTGAATTTCAATTCCTTCCCCATGTCAAAACTACAAACATTTTTTATGTTGGAAATCGTTTCCTTTTCCATCCGTATAGGAACACATTCTATCCTCGTCCACAAATACAAAATCATGATCTCGTTTGAAGGATGGAACTATGCTTTCTTTGATTTGGTTGATGATTCTGTTAATTGGCCACAGGGCCACCGAGGAAACATAATAAATGCACTTTTTAAAGTTTCTTCCATTCCAGTTGATGGACTTTACATAATGGGAACAACAATTATTCTCTATCAACAGAAGGCTCTGTTAACCAGGCACCGAACCAACGGGAGAAATAGGATCACCAAACCACCAGAATGTAAAGCTACCAAAAATTTTAAGACGATCGAGCCATTAGAATAATAATAAGCCACCGGGCCACTGGAATATAAAACCACCATCCATTAGAATAATGTAAATCTACTGGGCCACTAGAATGTTAAGCCATTCGGCCATTGACACAATACTCATCCAACTCCCTTTTGTTTATTATGAATCTGGTTCGGTTTAACCGCTTCATTTAACCAGACATCAACCACTGAGAAGTTTAGGAATTGTCTTTTTGAAGGATATAGAGCCAATCCGATTGAACTCGAAGCTATGATAGTTGGATATGGACGTCGATATTGAAACCTTGAGATCTTGGAATTGTGTGAATGGATGCACACCGATGTTGGAACTATGCGCTCCACATTCCTTCCTTATCAAAACATGTTATATTAATATGAACTCTACGTACCATAACCTTGAAGCATGGAACCTTGTGCACACTCTGTAATTCCACTTCAATCTATCCCTCGATCTTGACTTTGATTTGGCCCGATTTACTCACAGTTTCACAATTAACATCACAGTCTCTAACCTCTTCATTCTAATTTTTCAAACACACATTACCAGGGTTTGTAATCTTTCAACATACAAAAATGGATTGTGCTAATGTATAGGCATTAATAAAAGTTAACTAGAGAAAGGAGAATATCTAAACAATAATTGGGCATGCAACTTTATAACTTTATTAACAATCTAGAAATATCCTTCTCTGATACAACCCACACTCTACACACACTCTTTTCTTTTTGTCTCTCATACTCCAACTCCAATCTCTCTAATATTTCTATCTATCCCTCCATTTTCATGCTTACACTAGCTCATTTTATACAACAAATAGGAAAATGACTTGAACCTTTAAGATAGGTTCGTACCTTGTTATAGAAAGATTTACCTCACACTATGCAATATTGCACAAAAGGCCTTTTTCCATTTCCCCATGAAGACTTATCATCCCTGTTTGTAAATCTCAGAGCTAAAAATACATATTTTTCCACATGTACACACCTTTCCTACTATACAACATGCGTATACTCAGGTTGCACCACTACAACCCGTGTACATTGGGATTTGTGCCAAAAAATGAAAATTAATATCGGGTTTCCATGTCACAACAAGAGATCTATGATCCTTGGCCTTCCATATACTGGAAACGTTCTGACTCAGCCTTTCAATTCCATTTGAAGGCTATAAATGGGACAATTTTGAGCTATGGAAAAGAGGAGAAATAATTCAACTTTAAGAGCAAAGTTACTCAATTTGAAGTAAATAATTTCCCCAGAGCAACTTTGCTCTCAAAGTTGAATTCTTTCTCCTCTTTTCCATAGCTCGAAATTGGCCTATTTATAGCCTTCAAATGGAATTGAAGGGCCAAGTCAGAACGTTTCTAGTATATGGATGTCCAAGGATCATAGATCTCCTGTCGTGACATGGAAACCCGGCATTTATTTTCATTTTTGGGCACAAATCCTGATGTTTGCGGGCTGTAGTGGTGCAGCCTGCATATACGCATGCTGTATAGTATGCAAGGTGCACACATGTGGAAAAATATGTATTTTTAGCTCTGGGATTTACAAACAGGGATGATAAGTCTGCATGGGGAAATGGAAAAATTCCTTCTGTGCAAGATTGCATAGGGTGAGGAAAATCTTTCTATAACATACCTTACATTCTTAGATAAAATGCTAACAAACTCTTGTTGGCTCTAAAACTATTCAACTTCTCTAAATTCATGTAAAAATAAGATTTTTTTTTATATTACATGGAATTTAAAAGGAAAACAAACTTTCCCCACATACACCAACCTAGAAACTTCTAAAACCCTATTACAAACTTAGGAAAAATAAAATTGTACATGATGCTCCTACATTAGACTCCTAGGGAATAAAAATTTTCATGGACTCTTTTCCATGAGTTATTCAATATTCCTATCATTTATGTAGCTTTCACTCGAAATTCAGAAATAAACTTAGGTACAAGTGGAAAAAATAGAATGATTTCTTCAAATATTTTCCTCTTGGATCCCAAGGTCTGCACGCTATATGTAGACCTACTTTTCTTCTTAATCATACTTTAGTGCTTTCATCTTGAAACTTGATTTCCTTGTGAACTTGATTGTCATAAAAACTTAATAATCTCTTATGCATAATTTAAGTCTTCCCATTATTCATTTCTTTAGTTTTCATCTTCAATCTCTCCTTATCTTCTTTTATCAAGCCTGCACATGAAACAAACATATTAAAGAAAACAATTTGTTCATTAGGCCTTTGAATACCACTTTCAACCACAAAAATGACTACCATATAAATAACTAACATGAAAAATTGATAGAAAGTTCTCTTCTCTTTCTTTCCTTTTTTCTTCCTTTCTTTGATATATGTACAATTCACTACCTCATTTTGTGCCTGATATGAATGAACTTGTACCCGAGTCACTTGTTTCTTCTCTTCCTTTATGGAACCCACAAATACGTTTCCTTCCACACTATTCTCACAACAATATTTACCCATACCATTTTCAACATAAAATTGAGGTTTCGCGCACAAAACCTTCTTGTTGTCTCTTAATATAACCTCTTGCTCTTTATCCTCCTATCGTTCACTTGTTACAATTTCTTCACTATTGTATTACATCACAACTTCTTCTGTAAAATTCTCTTCTGCAATAAATTCCTTTGCCTCATCTATGATTTTTCTTGTCAACACTTCATTAAACAAATCATTATTTATCACATGCTCATGCTCATGCTCATTTAATTTTTTTTTTCTAGAGGCAAATCAATTACCTCAAAATATGCAACAATTTCTTTTGCTTTTTCAAATAATTTAATTGTTGAGAAAATGTTATCATTGATGTCAAAGTGGTAGTGATGTTGATGATGTGGGAGTGAAAAAGGGAGAATGTTTGAGTATTGAAGCCATGAAACCAAGTGAAGAAGCCTTGAATCCATGAAGCCAAGTAAAGAAGCCTTGAATCCATGAAGTCAAGAGAAGAAGCCTTGAATACATGTTGATGAAGCCTTGAGAAGTCAACATGAAGTAGTAAACCCATGAGGACAAGTCAATGTGAAAGAAAATTGAAGAAGCCCCTGAAGCAATGATGATGTGCCCACTTGAAGAAGCCTTGAAGAGCCTTGACATAAGTCTATGTAACTCCAAAGTGGTCCCCTTATGGAATATATTTTAAGAATGGCCCTCACAAGATGAGATAACATTTGGTTGCTTCCACATTACCATTTTGAGTTATGCATAAATGAAGCCTTGAAGAATCCCTAAAATCATGTGAAGAAGCCCCTAAAAGTCAAGTGAAGAAGCTCCTAAAACCAAGAGAAGAAGCCCCTAAAAATGGGTGGGAAAGACCCTAAGGACAAGATAAGAAGCCCCTAAAGTAAAGTAAAGAACCCCTTAATGTTGACCATCCTTAAGGAAGAGATGTGACCCAAAAGTTGTGACCCTTGATCGCACCCCCTCATATGGAGAAGACTCATATAAATAAGAGGAGCCTCATTTGACATTTGAATCACATCAACTTGACCTAGCCAAGGAAGAGGAGTGAATTTTAGAGGGAAGATGAAGTGAAGAAGGGTGAAATTACAAGATAGTAAAACTTGGGATTTTTATAAGACAAATCAAGGTATCTATGGTATGAATTTCATCTTTCAAGTCATTCTACTTTTGGAGATACACTCCATGGAAGATAGGGTTTTTGACTAGTCCTATAACTAGTATCAACCATACGTTCTGTGGACGATTCAAGGAGAAAAACTTGGAGGAATTTCAGAGAAGATACCAAATAATATTTTGTACAAGTTTCATATCCCGATTCATTATATATTTAAGAAGTGATTTTGGGATTGTATTTAGAGGTTGTGATGCTGCCATATGCTCTGCTATGGAGTTGTGATGTTGCCATGATGTTTATGTGAGTGGATGTTTCCATTAATGGACGTTATCATGAATGGATGTTACCATCATTGGATGTTGTTGTTAGTGATTACATTCTGGGAATGATGCTATGAGGCTTTCCAGGGTTTGAAGGATTGTCTACAGGATGAAGCATGCTGGTGAAATCAAAAGTACTCTGTGTATGAAGATCTTGGATTGGTGATATCTTATTGAGTTGGTGCCCAGTTGAGAAGATTGGTGTCTTCATTTAACATGTTGGTGCATGTGTTTTAAGGAGTGAGTGCTTCCTTCCAGTTGGAGCTGGTAAATCCAGGGGGTTGGTGCTTCCTTCCAGTTGATGTTGGTAAATTAGGGAGTTTGAGATTCCTTTAGGTTGGTGCCTATAAATTAGGTGGTTGGAGCCTTCTTCTAATTGGTGCTGAATAATGTTGGAAGTTGGTGCTTCCTATGAATGTAATATTAACATGATATAAGAAAATCATTCCATGGTTTTCTCCCGTTTGGGTTTCCACGTAAAAATCATTGTGTTCTATGTATGGTTTTTGTGATGATTAATGGAATTGTTAATGGTTAATGTTTATATGATGTGATTAAGGTTAAAAATGGTAAAAAGTGCTCAATACGGATTCACCCCCACCCTCTCAGTATTGGTGAATATTCCAACATATTCTACATCTTCTTTTCCATGTTTCAAAAACTACTTCTCACTCATAATCAATATTTGATTACTAATCTATGTTTTTGCACCTTCATCCTTCACTGGTAAAAAAGTGTCTCTCTCACCATTATTTTCAAAGGAATACATATTTTTTCTCCCATCATAAATTACTCTTATATCATATTGCCAAGGTCCTCCCAACATAACATGACAAACATCCATGGTTATTACATCACAAAGCACCTCATCTTGATAGATGACTATCTTAAACTCTATTTTCATTATTCATTTACTAAAATATGATGTCCTTTGTGTAATCGTGACACTCTATAAGGTGTAGGATGAACAAACCCTTTCAAACTCAATTTCTCAACCATTTCAAGAGATACTAAATTATATGTTCTACCACCATCAATTATCATTTTACAAAACCTACCTTTTGAATTGCAAGTTATCCTAAACAAATAGTTCTTTTTAATTTTCTCTTTGATCTCCTTACTTGGCTTGAGAAGCACCCTTTTTAACAACAATGATAATCCTAAACGTTTTTCATATTAAGCTTGTATAATCTGATTAGTATGATCTTCATGTAGAGAATTTGGACATTCATAAGATCTATGACCATATTCATTACATTTAAAAAACTGAACCCAAAAATATTCACCTTCTGAATGTGATGTTCTTCTTTTGTATGAATGAACTTTCCTTGATATTTGAGTTTGGATTAGATGAATTGCTTCTCTTCCTTCATAAATCAGGATTGAATTTTTTTCATAATGTTGTCTCTTAGCTTTGAAATAACTATTTTTGTCTTCTGAATACTAAATTTGTTTCTTGGAAAATGTTTGTTCTACTTTGAGTGAAAATTGATAGGCTTCCTCTACTATTTTTAGAGATAATAAACTAATCTCATCCTAGATGTTGAACTTTAAACCATTTATATACCTTGCTACATATTCTGAATCTTCTTCTATGTGAGTTGCCCTTATATTGAACTTGTAAAATTCCTCTATATAATCTTTCATACTCATTTCCTCCTATCTCAATTTTTTAAGTCTCCTAAAAAACTATGTGAAATAGTCCATTAGCATGGATTTAGACTTTAACTTAGCTACCATTCTATCCCATGATGTGATATTTTTATTTCCTCTCTTTCTTCTATCATTCTGAATGCTATCCCACCATAATGAAACATGTCCTTCCAATCTAGTAACAACATAATTGACCTTTTTGTTATCTACTACCTCCTCATAGTCAAAATAATTATACATGGATGCAATCCAATCAATCAATTCTTATACATTAATACTTTCTTCATACATAGGAACTTCTACCTGAGGTTTTGAACTTACTTTCATGATTGCCTTTATGATCCTTTTTCTACACTTTCTTGTTCTTCTTTTACAGCCATATCCTTTGATGGTTCTTCTTCATTACTCTTATCACCTACTTCAATTCCTCTTCTATGAGCTACCTCTATGGATTGAAAATGTTCTTGTGTTTTCCTTATCTATGTCATTAATGCCTCTATTATTGGTTCCCTTCTATGACCTCTTCTAACACCTCTGATTTTAAGTTCCATCCTTGCAAGATTCTTTTTCATAGTCTGTCGTCTTTCTTAGATCATTGGTCTTTCACTTCTTCTATGGCATACCCTTTCACTAATCCCTTCATTTGAATGTCCATAGTCTTCCTTATAATAATTACTATTCTCATTGTGGGTTTCAATAAGCCTCTTCCTCTATAACAACTCTTTTTCACCCTCCTAAAACAATACCTCACCAAGGTTTCTCTCCTATGAACCTGACCTATTGGTATTTCTTGTTATTTCCTCTTATAACCTTCCTCGGAGATTCCTCTTCTCTTCAGTGGCAATACATGTAAGGATTGTGCACCTTTACACTTTGTTAAGAGTCTATGCTGCTCTTCTTCCTTCATTTTTCCATCTTCAATAGTTGTAGTGCTTATTCTGGGCACCAATTCTCAGTCTTATGAATAACAAAAATCATACATTCTCCAACAGATTTGCAAACGCCAATGTTTTTTGTACACTTGTCTCTCATAGTTCCTGCAATATTTTTATCATTTCATTAACACTTGCAAACACAAAAATATGAAACTTTTCTTAGAAAATATGGACCATCTACAACCAGAAACAATATTCTTCAAGATGTACAACACAATAATCAATTTTCAACTAAAACTTTTACAATCTCTTTTTCATATCATCCTATGCTCTGATACCAAAAATGATTCCAAGGATCAACTGATACTCATTCTCTCTACATGAATTTAACTTCACCATTCCATTTTTAAAGTTTGAACTCCAACATTTAAATTACTAACTTGAAATTTCCCTCTTGTTGGAACAAATTTTGCCTCACCCCTTGCAACTTGCTTGGATGGCCTTTCTTTTCCCTATGCAGACTTGAAGTCCCCTTTTGTACCTTCCAGAGCCAAAAAATAATATTTCCCCACATATACGCACCCTATCAGTTAGACAACAAACATATATGCAAGTTGCTCCACTACAACCTGCGTACATCGGGTTTGGTGGTCAAAATTAAAAATTATGTCGGGTTTCCATCCCATGTCATGAGATCCATGATCCTTGACCTTCAATATAGTGGAAACGCTCTGACTCGGTCCTTCAGTTCCATTTGAAGGCTATAAATTGAGCCATATCCAAGCCTTGGAAGAGATAATTCAACTTTGACAGAAAAGACACTCTGGAGAAATTTCACTTCATATTGAGTCTGCATCCCTTTATCCTTGAAAGTATGAACCCCTTGTTTAGCCCCTTAGCTCTTCCTTCTTTGTGATGGAGAATCTCATTGTCTCCTTTATATGAGCTTGCCTTTGGTGGAGGATGAAGTGGTGGAGGCCCAACTGGAGGGACTTAGTTTCTTGGTTCTAATATGTGCCGTTACAAATGCTTTTCACCTATATACTTCTGCTGATCATTTTAATAGAAATACTCTTTTCTCATCCAATTGATATCTTGCAAATATTTGAATTATTATTCCATGGGAATATTTGTCATGTATGTTAATGAACTATGATAATCTATATTATAACATTATATATTGTCACCATATGATTGTATACCTTGATTGTTGAGGACAAGTTGCAAGTATAAATCTTTGAGTTGCGTGCTCAACGATGGTATTCAACAAACATCTGGACGAGGTAGGATCTTGGCCTTGTATTGTTAGCATTTCATTTATATATCATATTTGGGATTAGATTTGATTTCTACGTGTCATTCTATTTGTTGTGGTTTACCCCATTCCATAGAGAGATTTTCCTCATAACATAATTGGCGACCATACTGGGGATTGATCTTATTTTTTTGGGGTTTGGAGTGTGTTCTCCTTGATTTTATCTCTCTTAGCCTGAGTTTCCTTGCCACCTAATTACTTGAAAGCCTATTCTTTACTTTGCATCTAAATTTATTGGTTTAACCCTTGCCTTGCCAATGTTTTAACATATATACATGGTTTTTCCCTTGACAGACATGTACATACACGAGTTGTCCTTCTGTAGGGTGTGTATATACACGAATTTTTCTCAAACAGTCCCATACATCATCTCTTTAGTATTTTTGGCTTAGTTTGGTGTTTTCTGGGTGAGTTTGGTTGGTTGCTGAGTCTTCTTGGTCTCTGTCCTGAATGTTAAGTGCTTACAAAGTGATAGGAAACCTTCTTATTGTGGAATTTTCGGGCGATATTCTTTCTTATCATATTTTTCATTGGTTGTCCTTGCACATTGGTTTGAGTATTTAATTCGTGGTATCCTACTTGGATTATCTCTTTTTGCTTGCAGTAGGGTCTGCATGTGAAGCTACTATTCATTCCTTGCATTTTATTTTCTTTATATCGAAAATACAAAAAACATTTTCTCATGTTGCATTATGGAATTTTCTCTTTTGATTACTTTGCATTGATTTTGACACATGTGGAGAGATTTCATTTCATTTAAATTGTAGAGATTGCATTGAAAAGTTGCATTTAGAAGCATACCATCTCTTTAGAATTCAAGATTAGTACTTAGCAGTGTTTTTATATTCACTTATTTTATATGTTGAGTCACAATACCATCAATTTCACGACCACACCTCTTGAGTAAGCATAAGACATTAAAAGTAACTACTAACGTTGATTAATTAAAATTGATTAGAAACGATTTTATTTTTCATGGTACACAAACAAGTATAGGACATAGGGCCTTGTAACAGGATTTTGTGAGTAAAATTCTCCAAGGCTATTAAACTAAACATGTGTGTCTAACTAGGGAATGGTGAAACCCATTGTGTAATTAGTTACGTCAGGAGGCTCCACTCACACCAGATTTAAGCACGAGGTTGCACGAAGTTGGTTGCAGAGATAGCCCTCTAATACCTTCTTAGCATCATAGATATTTTTGGGGTTCTATTCGTATTTGGGGGTCTTTCTGGTACCTTTACCTCTGTGAGAGGCTATTCTTTCAATATTTTTGGCTTTGTTACCCTGCCCATACAGTGGACCGAACTTACAATTGTTCTCTTGTGCATTGGTTATATTGTGGTGACTCTGGTTTCTTGACATAGGTAGCCACATAGGTTACTTGAATGGGTTATTCTGTAGGTACCCTGAGTCATATAAGGGTTGGAAAACACACAACGTTTATGGAGGATTACCTCTCCGGGGGGATCTGATCGACTATGCTGTTTAGCCCATGAGGGCCCTTAGAACTGATTCTGATACCTCCAATCTTTTGAAGGGAGTCTCAGGACCCTCTTGGGTGATACATACCTACTTTAGTGAGGGAGGCCCCTTTTCAGCCATTATATCATGTTTTTGTGCATTTGGCCTTTTTTCTTTACTTCGGTGCACTCTCTGATTGTTAGTTGGCCCTAGGATTTGGTTTTGAGTCATCGTGGAGAAAGACCAACTTCCTTGTAGGTCTCACTACTTGTTGAAGTTACCACTGCATATTGATTCTTTAACAAATTTTCCTTCTAAAAGACGTAAAGTTAATAAATGTGGTACATATATCTCCACCTCCCATACGTGTTATTATCGAGTTATGAGTATTGAGTCAAACCCAAACGTCACCGAGAGTCCCTCGAATCCTATATCTTCCGTGATTAGTGGTATTCCTTCGACTCCTTCAACCTCGATGGTAGGGGTGCTAGATATCCCCGCCCATACTACTACCCAACTTGTGGGTTTTAATTGACCCATAGGAATGAACCCCTTCAGGTCTCTTTTTGGTACGCCAGGATACAATTCTCAGTAAATACCTTCAGTCTCTAATTATTTTTCTTTTGGTATGCCCAACATGATGTTGCAACTCTCATCCTCTATTCCAGTGAATAATGAAAATCCTAGTTTTGGACTTGGGAGCATGGCTCCTCCGTATGATCCTCTCTCGTTTGGTGGAGGCCATATTCCTCAAACGAATCCTATGGTTGGAGGTTGGACTCCTTTTTCTTCTGGGCCTAATCCTAGTCTCAATGCTCCTAGATGGAGTGCCCAATTGGGAAGACAATTCACTTCCTATATTCTATCATTTACCCCTTCTTCCTCCATGCCGATTCCTAAAAATGCATTTATTATGGTGAATCCCCCTTTGTCCTCCATATTTCCATCCAGAGGGAGTCAATTTCATGCTATGGGAAATCCCCATCCTGGAGCTGCTCTGGCTGGGGGCAATGTATATAACCCTCATTATGCTGCTTCCACAGGTATGCTTCCCATACAACCTTTTATGAATCAGTTTGGAGGAGGATATTATCCTACCGAACATGACCATGGTATATACTAGAAACCTAGATGGCCTACAATCCCTCAACAAGAATATTTCTCGAGAGCATGGGCTCAGACACTGCAACCCCGACTCCCTTTTCTGGCCATGCTTAATATTCTAGATTTGTCAAAATTAATGAATGAAATTGTGTGTCATGATCCATTATGGCCTCCCGTCCCCACCAAGCTCCCTTCCAAAATTCCAAAGTTTGAAGGAAAGAACGGAGAGGATCTGGGTGATCATGTCACTACTTTTCATATTTGGTGCTCATCCAACTCCCTTAATGACCATTATATTCGTTTGAGGCTATTTAAATGCACCCTCATGGGGGTCAATGCGAAGTGGTACATTGAGCTACCAGGGGAAACATACATAAAATTTAATCATATGGTTTTGGTCTTTCTCAACCACTTCTAGTTGTTGGTTCATTACGATGCCGACATAGAACTTTTGTCGACCTTCTTCCAAGATAAAGCCACACATATCTTGAACCATATATAAGAGTGGCGTAGACAAAAGAGGTTGATCAAAGCCTACATTCCTCCATAGTTTATGTTGGAATGGTTCCTTAAGTCCTTATTTCCTTATATTTCGAAGGATGTCTTTACATCTAGAGTAGCATCTGAGGAAGGAGCTATTTTCAAATCCCGACAAATGGAACTCTTATATGCTCAATCTAGGATGTTGTATGAAATTATTACTGACGCACCACAGTCAAACTATGACCCTAGACAAAAGCTTGGGCCTCATGTCGATGGAATCATAAGCTCCGCAAATGATAATTCTATAGATTTGGTGATGAACTAGTTGAAAGATTTGTCTCTAAGCCAGCTTGTAGTAGGACAATCTTCGGCTTCGTCCTCCACTCCCACTCAATTGATAGATGTGCATTCTGTACAGTCTTTGACCAACCCAAATGGTAACCAACAACCAAGAGGGAATAGAATCAAAGGACGAGGTAATAATTGTAAGGGTGGGAAAAATAATAACAAAGCCAAGGACGACACTAACAATGATAGATCGAATAATAATGCTGGTGAGGGAAAGAAAGAAAAAAAGAAGGTAAAGTTTCCTTGTAAACTTTGTAAAGATGATCACCTTACCCACCTATTCCCCAAAATCGAGGAAGCCTCGAGGCTCTTATCAAAGCTTCCCACTATGCTGAAAAATCCATTTCCACATAATCAACACATGGTCTTGGGGGCCCCAACATTGGAAATGCATCAAGCAGGAGTAAAAAACCCTCAATACACAAAGGTGTCCATCTATGTGTCACTATAGTCAAGTCTCAGATTGATGTAGCCACTCGATCTCGTGATTATGGTTCTTCACAGACTATAGTATTTCCATAGTTTCCTCCTCCTTCGAAAGAACCCTTGCATATCAAAAAGCCATAACCTCTGCCTCGTATTTCGAAAGGAGTACTAAAACACTCTGACCATAATTGTAATGCCAGAGCTTCCCAAAAATATTTGATTGTCGAAGATCTGGGTGAAACCCCTTGTGCGATGTCTACTTTGGAGGTGCTCTAGATGTGTCCTTCATAGAGGAACACCTTTTTATATGCTTTAGGAGCTCCAAACCCATGTGGATTGAAGGTTATTAAGTTTGACGTCATGAATGTTAGGCCTCACTTACCTTACCATGTGGCCTTTCAAATCAGTGTGGAGTGCATGAAAATTACCATCAAACGCACTGCAATTGATGAAGTTGTTGCGACATGTGTGATGTCCCTAACTTGTTAGAAATCCATTGGCTCTCCGAATCTATCTCAATCTATGACTGTGTTGACCACTTTTGATGGGAGTTCATTCCAACCCCACGAAATTCTTACCACTTTTTCGGTCTAGTTAGGTGGAAAGATAGTGGAGATTGATGTCGAGGTGGTGGATGTGACACTTGAATATAATTTACTACTAGGGTGTAATTGGACTTATGCCATGACAATACTCATGTCGTCTATTTTCTGAACTCTATGTTTTCCTCACAAAGGGAAAATAATGACGATTGATCAATTTTCCTTTGCGCATTCTAGTCCTAATGCATCAGTTGGACCTTCGGTCCCAATGATTGACAATTATCAACAGGAAACTAAGGATGTTGGTTTCAGAATGTATTCCTCTCTCATGGGTAGCTTTGATTTTGTGGCACCAATTCATCACATTCATGCCATTTCTAATGAGTCTTCGTCGTCAATGAGGTCTATTCCTTTCCGTACTTCATATTTCAATGATCCTTGGAAACTACCTTCCCCGACTATGCCATACAAAGGTCAGTCATACATTGGGATGGCAATGCCACTTTTAGTGACAGAGGTATCATATTAGGCTATTATTAATGCTACTGCTGACCTGGATCCTCTGCCCTCACCGACGAATGAGGAGGATCCTGTTCTAGAGCCTGTATGGGCCGCCCAATCATCTTGTTTGCATGATTTCCTTGATGATAGTTTACCTTCAGATGAAGCCATATTAGAGGCCATGTATGATCTGTATAAGCCTTGGGATGACATGCATCATCGCTCTTTTTTTCTCCCAGAGCTTGTTAGGATCGAACAAGATGACTTTAGATATACCTTGAGAGATATGGTTGGTCACACTATGGTTCCGGTAGATACACATGATATTTATGCTGAAGGAAACATGGAGAATATTTCTCCTCCCTTCATGATCGAAATATCTCGAGTTCCTGGAAAAATTGAGAACGTATATATCGGTGCATATTTTTTTCTTGGAGAAATTCAGATCTACACCAATCTTTTCAAAGAATTTCATGATGTATTCACTCGGTCGTATGAAGAAATGCTAGGGATTGACCCCAACATTGTCAATCATGGGATCCATACTTATCCAGAGGCTATACCTGTTCGACAACATCTTAGATCTGCTAATCCTAGGAAGGCCCCTGCTATTAAGGAAAAGGTAGAGAAGTTACTTAATGTTGTCTTCATCTACCCGGTTCCCTTGACTGAATGGGTGTCCAACCCTGTTCCCATGAATAAAAAACAAGGAACCATCCTCTTATGTATGGATTTTCGAGACTTGAACAAGGCTTGTCCTAAAGATAATTTATTGAATCCTTTTGTTAACCAAATTCTTGATGAGTGTGCGATAAGCGAAATATTTTCTTTTATGGATGGATTTTCAAGGTATAATCAAATTCAAATCAAATTCGAGGATCAACATAAGACGACGTTTATTTTTCCTTGGGGTACTTTTGCATACTGGAAAATGCATTTTGGCCTTAAAAATGTTGGATCAACCTTCCAACTTGCCATGACCTTTTCTTTTCACAAACTCAAGAATATTGTCCAAGCTTACCTCGATGATCTCTCTTCTCACTCTCGCAAGAGAGTAGATGATTCCACCCAACTTCGAATAGTATTTGAGAGATGTCGTTACTATCGCATTCGATTGAACCCTCACAAGTGCATCTTCTGTGTTAGGTCTGGCCATTTTTTAGGATTCTTAGTATTTGAGCATAGGATCATGGTATATCCTATGAAGGTTGAGGCAATACTTTGATTGCCTCCCCCACACAACATTCGACAACTTCAAGGTTTACATGGGAAGGACAATTTATTGTGTTGGTTCATAGTGAACTATGCTGATTTAACTAAGGATTTCATGCATCTTTTGAAGAAGGATACTCCATTTATATTGGATGAGTGAGACGAATAATCCTTTGATGCTATTAAGAAATATTTGGTATCGACACCTTTGCTGAAGCCTCTAGATTACAATAGAGACTATTTTATTTATGTCTCCGTGTCTGAAGGGACAATTGGTATGGTTCTGGTTCAGGAGGACGATGAGATCCATGAGCACATTGTCTACTATCCTAGTCAAAATCTGGTCTGTCCCGAACTTAAATACTCTCATGTAGAGAAACTACTCTCGACCGTCGTAAATGCAGTTGAAAGACTACATAATTATATATTACTTTGAAAAATTACCATAGTTGCACATATCAATCCATTTCAATACGTACTAACCATGCGTATCATAGGGAGGAAATATAATAAGTGGATTGTTATTTTGCAAGAATTTTATCTCGATTTTTCTTTGGTGAAGTCTAAGAAACTAGTTTTTTCCAAGTTGATATCAGACTTCCCTCGACTAGATGAGGAAATTTTTCATGACGATTCGTTCGCGGATGAACATATCTTTCTTATCTCATCTTTGGACCCCTGGTATGGAGACATTCTAATTTATCTTCAAACCTTGAAGCTATCCCAACATATGTCGAGAGACGATCAATGACGTATATGTCACCAGGCTAAAAATTACCTTATTATCGACGACACTTTGTATCATTGAGGAATAGATAATATTTTGTGTCAATTCTTGACTCATAGGGAAGATGAGTCGATTCTCAATGACTGTCATAGTGGGGATTTTGGTGGTCATTTATCTGGGCTTGCAACATCCCAAAAAATATTGCAAGACGGTTAATTTTGGCCATTAATTTTTAAAGATTGTGTTGAAGCAGTCAAGAAGTGTCACCCTTTCTAGGTGTTCACTTAACAAATGTGATCGCACCCAACCCCTATTCACTTAGTCATCACCGTCGGTCCCTTCACAAAGTTGGGGGTAGATTTTATGGACTGTAACCTAGATTCGTCTGGGGGGCATCAACATATCATTGTGGCTGTGGATTACTTCACTAAATGGGCAGAGGCCATGCCTACTATTAAATCTGATGGTAAGACTGCAACATTCTTCGTATTCAACCAACTTATAGCTTGGCTCAGAATCCCAAAAGATATTGTCATTGATCATGGTAGTCAATTTCATAATGAAATGATGAAAGAGTTATCATCAAAACTGGGGTTTAAGCACAATCATTCTTCCCCTTATTATCCCCAAGAAAATGAAGAAGTAGAGGTGATGAATAAATCTCTCAATACCATCTTGCAAAAAACTATCAACTAGAGTAAGTCTGACTGATATCTGATGCTTTACCCTGCACTTTGAGAATATCAAACCTCGGTAAATAATTCCAATGGTTTTTCTCCTTTTTAGTTAGTACATGGTGTGGATTCGATTCTTTCGATTGAATGTGAAATCCCTTTCCCCAATTTGGAAATTGATCTCCTTCCTTACACATACGATATTTGAGAATGCCTTGTGCACCTAGATTGTCTCGATGAGCAGTGTCGATATGCCTCTACATCTATCAAAGCGAATAAACGACGTGTTAAGGTTCAATACGATAGGTATGTCTATCCTTGAAAGTATGATGAGGGTGACTTGGTTCTCCTATATGAACAAGCCAAAGAACCGTTGGGGGACGAAAATTTCAACTCCATGCAAGACGGTCTTTATATCGTGCAACATGTTTTAGAGAAAGGAGCCCATTAATTAGAAGATTATGGAGGGAATATGCTGGATGAGCCCATAAATGGGCTCTACCTTAAACGATATTACGTATAAGCCCTCTAGCTTGAGTGTGGACTTTTATATACTAGTGTATGTTAGTGTATATATATCTTTCCCTTTGTGTCATTGGATTCCTTATCAAGTTTTCCCTTGTTTGGAAGATGTCAACAGAGTCTTTAGTTTACTTAGGATTCGTGGATAGTGCCAGTCGTCATACGTGGAACATGGCTTCTGCTGCTTGGTTCATTTACTCACCTGAGGGTCAACTGGTGTCTTCAGGTGGCATTCATTTGGAGCCATCAATGAATAATGTGTAGTATTCCAGATATAAAATAATATGGAGAACATAAATATTTTAGCTAGAAATGGCAGAGAAGCAATGATATAATCAAAACAATACCAGAATAATACTATAATAACACCATAAAGAGCACTTTGATTACTAATAGCAATGTTCACTTGCCTCTTCGAGGGGGAAACCTCCAACAAAGCAAATCTCTATTACAATAATATCCAAGACAAAACTTCTCATACCCTCTACTCCTATTTATACTAAATATGTCTATCCAAAAGAACAATCTAGAGGAATATCCTTATAGAAATGGAAGCTTCTATTAGGTCTTCTTACATTTGACTTATTCTTCCTTATTGCTAGGCCTTATTTGACAATGTAAAAGTTTAATATAACCAAAGAATAAGGTCCCTCTTGTACACATTCTCTCTACATGTTCTCTCTCTTACTTTGACTCCAATCTCTCTAATATTTCTATCTATCCCTCCATTTTCTTGCTTACATTATCTTATTTATACAACAAAGAGGAAAATGACCCGAACATCTAAGATAGGTTTGTACCTTACATTCTTAGATAAAATACTAAAAAACTCTTGTTGGCCCTAAAACTATTCAACTTCTCTAACTTCATGCTAAAATAAGCATTTTTTTATATTACATTGCATTTAAAAGGAAAACAAACTTCTCCCACATAGACCAACCTAGAAACTTCTAAAACCCTATTACAAACTTAGGAAAAACACAAYTGTAMATGATGATGCTRCATCCACATCACASATTATACAAATACATCAAAGTTAGTATAAARTGAATACATGAATATGAATTTAAATGCAAATGTACAAGTAAATTAAATAACAAGTGTGTTAGTGAGCTTAATGAATGTTTAATTAAAAACACACAAAGCCACTCTAATTGTTCCCTTGATTGTATAAATAATCATGAATAATAAAGAGATATTGGTTGGTTATCCTTCCCATACATATCTTGAGTATTATATGGTTTGCATGATATATTCCTTTCTTGAATGTATGTTGAAACCTTAATTTCAACACCATGCTTCCTTTTATGGCTTTCCCTTCACAAACCAATTCTTATCTAATATTGTTTTAATATATATTGTTGGAGTTATTTCACACACATCTAGGATTTATTTTTCCTAAGGTTATTCCTTGTTTATTAGTCATAATTAGTCATTATCCAGTCTCCTATATTTTAGGGGAGAATATTCCACCTAGAAAATATTCTCTTTCAATTGACACTTCAGTTTGACTAGTTGAGTTGAGTTTATATGTTGCATTGGTTTTGTCACCATGCAACATTGGGATCATCACCAACTCACTACTCTTTGTTCAGTCAGTTAACTGAAGACTAGTTGACTAGTTAACTCAACTAGGTGGCAGTTCATTCCCGTAACTGCCTGAGAGACTAGACTAGGTGGCAGTTTACTCTTGTAACTGTTGGTGTGTGTCCAGATCAATCTAGACCACCACTATGGCTCATTAGTTACTCATTTATCCTATATATATTGTAAATTATTCACTCTTTGAGTGTGGAATGCGGTTAATGAAAATTCTTCCATTCTTTCTATCTTGCTTCTTCTTTCTCAATTTCTCTCTGCAAATCTGTGTAGTATTTTCTAGCTGGATCTATTATGTGCAGGTTCAACACATTTACATATATTAATTTAAAATGTCCAATGTCAAATTTTAATTCATTTTCAAAATATAGGGACCTGTTATAGCGCAAGTTGTAGGTTGGGAAAATCCCGACCCAATCAAAAAATAAAGTGCTACAACTTGGGAATCCTACACCCAATATCACATCGATGTAGGTCTCACACTTCAAGGGTGACTAGGTCACTCTAGGGAGGCAATCCTGATGACCCTAGGGGGAATGAGATGGATATGGATAGAGATGGAAGTGGGCCCCTAGAGGTCAATTCTAAGTGGAGTGAAATGTGTGGAATTAAGTCTTGGGAAGGTCCATAGGTTTCCAGGTATGTTGAGTAACCTGTAAATGGTGAAATACCTTCCCGATACACAATAAAAACCACTTTGCAATGATGTATGTTAGTTGGATCAACAAGTTAAACTTGCTGTCCCTAATTTGTAGCAATATATAACAATATATATCAGAAATAATATGGTACTATAAGTTGCTCAATAAATTCTAGTGATCAAGTAGAAGATACAAGAGAAATACTAGTTAATGACTAGCTAAACTCAAGATGAATAATTGATATTCTAGCATAAAAAGATAAGGCTATTGTCAACACTTGTCTGCAACAATTATATCAGCCTTATGGATGTAACATTCAATGTATTACATCAATAAAATAAGCCACTAAAAATCCCTCAAACGTTTCCAAAAAGTGCGCTAGACCAAGAAGAATAAGTGTGCAAACTTTGAGCAAAATCCAATGGTTGATAAGAGAGTTATTCAAGCAAATGAGTTAGGGTTTATGCAACCCTAATGGATGAAGATGTAATTTTATAATGGAAGCAATAAGTATCTCCTTGACGGGGAAGCCCTAGTGGCTATGAGGTGCCCAAGGCACAAGGAATACAATCCACTTTGCAAGAAGTAAAAATGACCAAAAATCACGTTTCCCAATGCAATATTTTATTTCTCCAATGCAATAATAAATGACTAGTGCTCTTAATAATTGGGTTAATGGGGTGATGCAAAGAAAGAGCTAGAGAAGCTACCTCCTTGGGGGTGTAAACCCTCTTACTCCCCAAGGCATGTTTCTCTTGCTAGGGTTTAAGCTAAGAGGGTGTATGCCCTTATACTTCTCTTAGCAAACCCTTGTTTAACCAATAACATGAAGCATAAAATGATGAAGATTATGGTGGGGGTGTATGCCCTTATACTTCCCACCCAACTCCTATCAAAATAACCTTGGATTGAAACAAATTATATCAGGAAAGTAAAGACCATACCAATTCAAGGGAAAATGCCAAGATAATCCACCACAATAGCAAGAGATAAGCCTTCCAAGGCTAGCGCGCCATTTCCATTAACCATAACATCAAGAGAAACATAAACAAGATCCAGGAGAGACAAAATTTCCAAAGGTAGCGAAAATTTCAGACCAATACTTCTCACAAGAGGGAGAGTTATATCCAAATGAGATCTTATGATCTCTTATTTATACAAAATGTCACTAAGGTGACTTGTCCATAAATTAAGGGGTAAAACACAAGACTAGGGGTCAACAACCTTAATATTCCCCCCTTTAACAAAGTAATATTAAAAAATTCATTTAAAGTTTCACTTTTGCACAAATACACACTAATTTTACATGGACGTCTCCCCTTTAGGGGACATTTTTCCACTTAGAAGAAGTCATTGGTGTTGGAGAAGCATGTGTAGGCCTCCAAAGGCCACATGTCAAACATCTAGGAAATATCCTCATGGTGAAGACCTCCTCCTCCTCCAAACTTCCATGTGTCAATGAGTAGCTACATCACCACCAAGCCCTAACCCCCTAGATGACATCATGCTAAAAAAGGAAACATTTTGCCTCTCATAGGAAAACAATTTGGCATGTGGGGGATATGATACATAGTCCACGTCATCTTCAAGGAATTTCAAGTTTGATCTTCTTTATCTGACATGTGGGCCCTTGGCAGCCAACCTGTGGGCTTGCAACCCCATGGAAGCCCAAGCTAGGCTTTTTCTCCCAAAAGTTTCCACCAACTAGGTCCTGCAAAGAAAAATGAGCACACCCTCCAAGGATCTCAAGTCATAACATCATGATAAGTGAATCCAATCAATAAATTATCCACCTAAGCATGTGCATAAAATATCACTATATCAAACAATTAATTTCTCAAAGACACTATGTGACTTGTCAATATTTAATACGACAGGGTTGACGAGGTGTCATATTGGGTAGGTTTTTCCCTAGGTCAAGGAGAGTTTCCAAGAGATACCTCTCTAAGCCATGAAAAGTGGATGAAGTGGTTGGGGTAAAGACTCAATGGGAATAGGGCTCATGACATACAAGGGGTCATAGTGTCTCATTCATGGATGCATTTGTAGAGGGTGTGTGGTACCTCCATCCACAATGCATTTTTTCCAAGCCCATCAATTTCCATTCATTTATTCTTTCATAATTTTAAGGAGAGGTTGAAGGTCGTTTCCTTGTCATGGTGACCAGATAATAGAAATGTCACCCACATGGCACAAACCCCTAGTGGAAATGAGAAGGTTGGCTCGTGATGATACCCCCTTTCTCTTAGCCATGCAACTAATAGACATTACCCTGGTTTGGTGACCAGATGATGGAAATTTCATACCACTAGGTATTCATGGACATGATAGGCCAACTCATGATGAGACCTCCTATCCTTCAACTAACCTTTTAAGCATTGTTTATTATATTGTGGGTCCCCTTTACTCCAAGATAAAAATTTCATTGCTTTCTTGGGTGATCCCTGGGCGAAGCATATTGAAGGTTTATACATGGCTTTTATCTTTTGCCCAACATCAATCCCTCTGGGCCTTCAGCCCCTTATTCCCATAGAATGAGGGACAACACCTTCTTGGGTCAATACACCCTAAAACCCCAAGAGATAAGAAAATGGAGGGGAAAAATGATGGAAAGTGGTAAGTATGGTCGGGAATAGTACAATGGCTCTTTAAGGGAATTCCTAGTAGCAAACCCATCCCCAAGGAAGACCACTTACTAGGGCACAATTTCAATGACCAAGGTGAAGCAGGGAAAAATGCATAATGTCCAAGCATATATCATGAAATCTAGAGCAATATATGATACAACATACTTAATTAACTTAAATATTGAAAGAATGCTCACGATAATACTGAATTGTAACTCATGGAGCAAGGCCCACTTCCTTCCGGAAGCCAGCTGATGTGGTGGATGCCATCTGGAAATGTGTTACCATCCGTGGTGGTGAGAGGGGTTTCCAACTGTGAAAAAAGGGTACTTCTGGCCACGTAATCTCTCAACACTCCATATCTGCAACCTTAGGGCCTCAAGACATAATCTCCTTAGTTATCCACAAAATGGGGATAACATGACCCAAGTCAACCTTGGGATTAGTTAAACTTCAAGAGTTAAAGTAGTGAACATAGTTGTGGATAATATTTACGCTAATTTCCTTTACTTTAACTTACATCAACCTCTCTATTTATTAATATAGAACCTTCCACATGAATATGGGATTAGATTGACATATTTTTTTTCATAAGAGTTAACAAGATATTTTTCATATTTGAGGACATCCTTGATTATGTTGGGATAAGTGAATATCATCTTAATTTGTCTCCTTAATATCTAAGTG
>JASDQU010101216.1:481635-491994 GCA_032191745.1 Picea mariana | reverse complement strand
ACTTGTTATGGTACAGGTTGAGGTACTAGTTGATGCACGGTACAGGGTGGTACTTGGTTGAGACACATATCTTGTGATGGTATGTGGTGATCTTGGTACATGCTTGGTAGAGGCATGCGTTGGTGTTGTTGAGCATATGGTTTGAGTTATTCGCTTGGTAATCTTGGCATGAGTTGCATGCGGATGAGAGTGGATCTGGTTTCGTGGATGAGACAATGATTGGTTGGACAGGTTGTTGTGACAGTGGTTGATGTGACATGGACAATGATAGTGACAATGAATGATGCATGCACTTCTTCCTAGTCACCATTTCCACTGGTTGTTCTATGCATTTAATTTGGGGGATTGGCATTTTCTTACAATCAATACCAAAATGGTGTTACTCATGACAAATGTTGCACTTGAAAGGGAGTTGTTTATAATCCAATTTTTGAAGGTGACACTAGCTATCTAGGTTCACTTGGATAGCCTCTAGAAACCCCTTTCTTTAGATCAACTTCGACATATATCCGAGGGTAAGGGTATTAGCAAGCCTTCGCAACTACGTTATCCAAGGATTTCCCAATGCCCCAAGAGGTTAGGTTTTCGATGGAAAATACGCAGTTTGGGTGGGAGAAAAACCCTCACTAGGACCATCTTGAAAATCTGACTCAATGACCTATGAATTAGAAACCACTTCAAAATATCATTTCTTTATCTTCTTTGAATGTAAATGAAAACACTATATAACCTCAACCTCACTCTAAAAAGAAATTTATTTACCTATTCATGATCACATAGGGCAATACACTTCCAATGAAAAGCTCGAGAACGCTAAAGCTCTATCACTGCCACATAAAGGTCTTAGTCTTGAGAGAAAGAGTGGAGATGTTCACCTTCACACAATTTTCCTCATAAAGTGAGTGTTTTTAAGTCTATGCTTTGAGGTCGCAACAACAAGGGTTTGGAATGCCGATGCTTTGCATCGAAGCTAGAGTCTCTAGGAGCTGCCATGGCATCGATTGTGAGAGTGTGGGCACTTTATCGAATGGGGTTGAAGCCCTAGGTCCATGTAGAAGTTCGGCTCTTCATTCCAACTCTCCTCTAAGTGATATTCAGGTAATTATTAATGAAAATTTACTAAAAATAGATGATCATTCTTACTCGATTCGATCTAGGAGTGGTTTTTTTGGCTTCCACCTGTTGGGACGGCCGACACGTGGAAGCATTCTCAAATGCTACTTATCCCCTGAATGAGGCGTGGATTCAAATCCACTATGGGGATGAAACTCGTTTCTATTTTAACTACTCTCACTATTGAAAAGATAGCACGCGAAATTCCACTTTGCCTTGGAAATTGTCGAATTTGAAAGGTCCCTGCACGATAAGGTTAATAAAACCGGCCTAATTCAGAAGGGCATTTGGTCTAGTGGTATGATTCTCGCTTTGGGTGCGAGAGGTCCCGAGTTCGATTCTCGGAATGCCCCAACTTGTTTACTGTTTTTCGACAAAATGAAAAATATCCAGTCGTGTAACGCGGAAACAGGAAGACTTGGTTTACGCTTAAATGGAAGCGCATAATGGCTAACGGTTTTTTAAAAGAAATTAGCTTGTTTTCTACTTGCTGAGAGGCCTTCTTTAGGAGCAGGGTCAATTCATAAAACAATGCTTTATTCTCATTCTGTCAAACTGATTAAATAATGATTTTTTCAGACAATTGATTTTCTCTCCGTGTGTAACGAGTAAGTCTGAAATGTTCAGACCAGAATGCACAGCCGAAATGGGAAGAGGGGCATTCCGAGAATTGAACTCGAGACCTCTCGCACCCTAAGCGAGAATCATACCACTAGACCAAATGCCCTACCAGACGTACATGTAAGGAATAATGATACTTGATTCCTATGTCAGAAGTGGAACTTTTGATCCTGACCAAATGAAATTTGTATTGCAAAAGGTTTCTACAATTCATGAAAACAAATGAATTTGTAACGCAGAGACCTGTAAAGTCAAATGAGGTTTAAGCCAACGACGCCTTGATGGGCGATCGGCTCAAAAAATGGGGTTTAAGTAAAATGTAATTTCAAAAATCTTTTCAATTTTGTAAGAATAAAATATCAGAAAATAGCTTAGTTTCCTATAAGCACTAAGCTACATGTCTTATAACATGCAAACACAATTGCACCCCTAAAAATATGACCAAAATCATCTCTATGCTCGTGAATAATGGACACTAGTTCTCCAAATTCCTCCATTTTAGGGTTCTATATTCAAAAAAAAAAAAAAGTTTTATGGGCTAGTCTACAACAAAATATCATTTTTGAGATTATTTGTGTAGAGAAAGGCATTAATGCATGATCTATATTCCATGAGTATTAGTCAAAGTAATAAATTTCTCATGAGATTGAATAGTCTAATTACCACCCACTATGTCGAGTGAAATTTTTCAAGAGCTTGAATAGTCTAGTTAGCACTCATTCCACTAGGTGAATCACAAAAGGGAATACGTGAGGTTGAAACTAGCGAAATGAATCACATAGCATCAATCGTCACCTTCAAGGCTTGCACCTACTAACCAATACTTCTTGAGAAGGTCAATTCCCATCCGAGCACACTTAACCATGGAGTTCTTTCCTATAGTGAAAAACACTCAACTTGCTACCCTATTTGAAAAACCATAGCAAGTATTGTGCTTTATGAATTATTTATTTAGAGCTCCCTAGGGTTTTTCTTTAACAATTTGTGAGTCTTTTGTATTCCAAGATATGAAAAATCATTTTTGGGATTATCTACATAGAGAAAATCATTAGTGCATCACCCATCTACCATGAGGAATTGTCAAAATGATTAACTTCTCATGACCTTAAAGAGTCCACTCAACATTCGTTGCATTGGGTGATAGTATGTAAAAGTGGAAGTCCCAATATATGATGACATCATGAAGGTTGAATCCCTAGTAAATTGATTGGGAAAAATAGAATGTTACTTTGAGTATGAGAAGGTTGAATATCCTCAAAGAACAAAGTTCACAATCACAAGGTTGAAGAGACATGTTGTATATTTAAATTGTTTATGATAAATTATTGTAAATGGATTCTTAATAAAAACAGAAAAGATACAATGATACACAAACACATTACACATAGATTTTTACTATGGAAACTCAAATCAGGAAAACCAACAACCTGTTTAGAGTTGTACCTCTAATTTTTTTTTATCATTTTCTTCATTGTTTACAATACAATATATATAGGATCTCGCGGAAGCCAAAAACCCTAATCCATTGACCCAAATTAGTCAACAACCCTAATTCCTTAATTGGAATTAGAAAACCGTCAGCAAAAACCATGTGTTGATGATGAATGGGAATGAAAACATAATTTAGCAATAAAAAAGGAGGAATTATAACTTCGTTCCCGTGTCAGAAGTGGGACTTGAACCCACACCCTCTTATGAGGACTAGAACTTGACTCTGGCACCTTATACCATTGGGCCATTCTGACTGGAAAAAAAAAATTTATTGCAAAAAGTTTCTATAATTCATGAAAAGAAATGAATTTGTAACGCAAAGGCAAGTGAATTTTGTGCAACAAAGTCAAATCAGGTTTAAGCCAATGATGCCTTGATGGACAATCAACTCAAGTCATATAGAAGAACATCGTAGACGAACACCTGATGACATGATAAGTGAAATCTTCTTAATTAAAATTAGAATTAATTACATTTAAAATTAGAATTAATTACATTTAAAAGAGCTAATTGAAAAGACTAGGAGATTGTAAATATATTTCAGCTAAGGGGTCGATTTGATGGACTTGGRCCATGAAACATCATGACTTGGATAATGAAAATTTATAATTTTGCATCTCTTAGAACATCTCCACATTGCATATTCAACAATTTAAATATATAATTTCAAAGTTTCGTTAAAAATCTTGCCAATTTTGTAAGGATAAAATATTAGAAAATAGATATTGTTTTCTTTCGGAACAACTTATTTTTATATTTCATCAAATTAGAATTTTATTACTAAATTGTCTATCTTGTTTATAATTTGCGTCTTGGTTGATTCATAATCTAAGTGATATTTTCACTTAAAAGAACCCATATTTAATATAGTTCTATATTTAATGTAGCTCGCAACTTTGTAGTCTAGTCTAATTGTTTCGAGGTCTTATTTATAACTAAGATGATTGATTAAATAAGGTTTTATTCTAATTCTACTCGATTGAATAAATTGAAATTCTATTTGACAATTGACTTGCTTGATCCTCCCCAACTTATTTTTGAACTTATCACAAATATGAGAGCATATGAGATCATGTATATTATCTTAAAAAGTTTTCAAAACCTAGTTTCCTATAAGCATTAAGCTACATTTATTATAACATGTAAATGCAATTGCACCCTGAAAATATGACCAAAATCATCTCTATGCTCCTTGTGAATAATGGACACTACTTGCTCCAAATTATTCCATCATAGGGTACTATATTTGCAGAAGAAAACTTTATGGGCTAGTCTGCAACAAAATATATCTTTGGGGATTATTCGTGTAGAGCAACACATTATTTCATGATCTATATTCCATGAGCATTAGTCAAAGTGACCAATTTCTCATGAGTTTGAATAATCCAATTACCACCCAGTGCACCAAGTGAGATTTCTCATGAGCTTGAATAGTCTAGTTTTCACTCATTGCACTAGGTGAATAAGTGGGGTTGAAACTAGCAAAATAAATCACATAGCATCAATCATCACCTTTGAGGCTTGCACCTACTAACCAATACTTCTTGAGAAGTTCAATTCCCATCCAAGCACACTTAACCATGGAGTTCTTTCCTATAGTGAAAAACACTCAACTTGCTTCCCCATTTCAAAAACCTTAGCAAATATTGTGCCTTATGAATTATTCATTTAGAGATCCCTAGAATCTTTCTTTAACAATTTGCGAGGCTTTTGTAGTCCAACATATGAAATATCATTTTTGGGATGATCTGCATAGAGAAAATCATTAGTGCATCGGCCATCTTCCATGAGCATTAGTCAAAATGATTAACTTCTCATGAGCTTAAGTAGTCCACTCAACATTCATTGCATTGGGTGATGATACGTAAATTTGAAGTCCCAATATATTATGTCATCATGAAGGTTGAATCCCTAGTAGATTGATTAGGAAAAATATAATGTTACTTCGAGTATGAGAAGGTCAAGAAGATAATCAAAGAACAAAGTTCACAATCACAAGGTTGAAGAGACATGTAACACTATTCTAGGATTTTGTGTAGCAAGAGAGAACACACAAGAACATGAAGAAGATATCAATATTGAGTAAGATGGTCCAAAAGTTGTGCGAGAAATTCTTGCCAGGGAATTATAAACATACACTATTCAAACAAGTGTAGAACCTTTGATGTAAGAAGTAGATTGTGTAGGGTGTTGATATTTGTTGTTGATATGTCGATATGTGTTGGACATCAAGAAGAAACATATTAACGAGTTTTGAGGTACATGAATGGTATGAAATTCACCATTTAAAATGAGATAATCCTATGTAAGATGAATTCTATTGAAGAATCATACYAGTCATAATTTAAGTTGAGGAGTGCTAGCACATAATTCTAGCATAAAGAATTTTGGTCAAAATAGATGTCGTGGCATGAAAAGACTCAATGAAACACACAAAGGAGAGGATGTACACGGAGAAGAGACTATTAATGTCAAAGTATATGTGTGCACATGTGCAATGCAGAGGTCACAAATAATTTAGAAGTCATGGGTATGGTCACATGCAAAGAACCATTTATTGTTACACCTAGAAAGATGAAAGGAAATTAAATTGTTTGAATGTCAATAAAGGAATGTTGTGAGGAAAAATCCAATAGACTGGTTACTGTAGGGAGAGGAGTGTAAGGATATACCATCAATCACATCAACAACACTTGAATGAGGATAGAAATCAATGATGCGTAGAGGCATGTTTGCATAGAAATAATAGATACCATTCAAAGAAACATGGTTGAGGAATAATATCTTCATAATCATTTATATAATTTGGAGGTAAGGGTTGCAAGTTCAGAATGTATTTTGTTTTCTCATAGAATATGGTCACTACATAAATGGTATAAAAGTTGTGGTTAGCAAGAGAACATCACCCTTGATTATACACCAATGTTAATT
This sequence comes from Picea mariana, assembly GCA_032191745.1. Taxonomy (NCBI): domain Eukaryota; kingdom Viridiplantae; phylum Streptophyta; class Pinopsida; order Pinales; family Pinaceae; genus Picea; species Picea mariana. Next base: position 485,838 of record JASDQU010101216.1, on the reverse strand, counting down.
TGGTTCCATAAGGGTTATGAGGCCTAATTGTTATAAATCAATGTAAAGTTTATTTTCACATATGTGAATATAGGGGTGAAAGATTGTGTGATGACATTTCCATGGATGTTGTTGTAATTTGTTTTTGGGGAGAACATGGAAATTAACGGGTGCATAGTGCATGATGTAAGGAAGATAAAACACATACACTATCATGAAGGATGGTATGTGCATAAATTCATTGCCACTAAAGGATGATGAACATAATGTTGTTGGAGACACTAAAGGAGTTCATAAGCACAATGAACGAGACTAAAGAATGCTGCATAGTAGTGCAAAGGAAAGTTTTGGGACATGTGACACAAGAGCATGAAGAGAAATCAATGGTATTGATTGTCAAGCCACAATCATGGTTTATTTTTCTTTTTTTTTATGATTTTTTTACAATGATGTATGATTTTAAGGTTTATGTATGCAGTGGTACAGATTGTCAAGCCACAATCTCAAAAAAATTGTAATATTTTTTTTTACAATGGTATCAATTGTCAATGTCACAATTTCAACCAAGTTGTAATTTTAATTCCCCCCTACCCTTCAAAAAATGGGTGCTACTAGGAGCATCGCTCTTTTATTTGTGGGTCATTTTTAAGGTTTTTGTCTACAACAGCATCGATTTTCAAGGGCATGGATTAAAAAAAGTTATAATTTTAATTCCTCCCCCCCTCCCCCAACCGACACACAAAAGAAGGAAAAAAATGGTGCTACTTGTGGGCAAGTTGTGGCACCTCTTTTCGATTCGAGGGTTGATTTTGGTGTTTTTAACCCAAAAATATGGGTTTTTAGGGATAGAGTTCTCATTTTGAGGTCAACAATTATTGTTAAGTTGGTAACATGGATGTGGATGTAATGCTTCTAAAGGTGCATATTTTTAAGAAAATGCATCTGCATGGAGGTATCCGCACCCACACTCAGATATGAGATCATTTTGATAGGCGAGGATCAACTTCCATAGAGATCTACAAAATTGGCAGATTCAAGATTTTTTTTGCACCACTCTAGGTTTTTTTTATGTGGGATTCATTACAATCATTATCTATGAAAGTATTGTGGGAACTTTCGATTTTTGTCATTGCTTGATTACCAATGATCTCCCCTTATCTGTTGCTTCCAAGCACTCGATAGCCACCAAGATCTTTCGCTTGAGTTTCAATTGGCTAGTTCTTAAAGAGAATATTTTTGTTTCAATCTTTCTAAAGCACATTAAGGATATACAAAGCATCTAGGGCATGTTTGGGCAAGGATTTCTTGTTTTCTATTATATATATTAAACAATAATTAAAACTAACAATTGATTTGTCTTTGAACTCATAGACCAAGGTTTTATTTCCCTTTGGTGCCTTGTTATTGGTGAATCTATTTGTTCATCAGTGACTTCAAGATTTCTCTTTCTCTTCACAAGCGATACAATATCTCACTAAGTAGATTGAGTATAGAGTTCATATTTTGCATTGTTTGAGTTATATAAAAATAAATTTGGAATTACACAGACACAATTTTTTTTTTTTTTTTGTATCTTGTATTAATAAGATAGAAGAATCAAGGATTATCGAGCCCTCCTCACTCCCCATAATTATCACATGTGTAAACTCAAGATGAAATAGTTGTTGCAAGCTAAAGGGATTTGGAAAATGTTAGTTGAGGCTCAACCAATGTTTTCCTCGAAAGGCTCAACCAATGTTTACCAAGGAAATCAAGAAATTTTCCTATCAAAACAAACTGGATGAAGCCATGGGTTTGATTGGATTGCATGTTTTAAATAGTTTTTTGTTTCATATTGTTGACTATAAAACTCCAAAATCAAGTTGGGACAAGTTGGCTTCCTTATTTGGTAAAGTCAATTAATTGTGTCCCTTATAGTTGGAAGAAAAATTGTCATCACATGTAGCTAATGAGCATGCATCCATTGAATATTATCTTTCCAAATTTAGGTTACTAGTGGCACAACTAAAATGATGTGACAAAAATAAATCATATGAATAGTACATTTTCCTAGTTCTCTCTAAGATAAAAGGTATTTTTCAGGTATTTTATTGTCCATTTCATTCTATTATGGATGCAATGGGAGATGAGTTTAAAATGATCTATTTTGAGATTTTCTATGAGCGTCTTACCATGGAAGATTCTATGCTTATGAAATTAGATTATTTTTATATCTCTAAGCATCAGGATCTTGTGGCTCAAGCCTCCAAAGTTAAGCAAAAAACTTGATATAAATAGAAGAAATATTTTTCTCAGGTTGTCGAGTCTCCCTCCAAGTCTCAATAGAAAAAGCATGTCTTTTCTCCATCTTCCATGTCTAGTGAGTCTTCCTCCAAGACAAGGAAGAAAATGTCAAGTGAAACTTGCAGTTTTTGTGGAAGACTTGGGCATGCTAAATCCAAACACTATTTGAAGTTTGAAGATTTGAATGAAGCCATCCAACAACATAAAATTATAGTGTCCGAAACTTGATAATTTGTTAAATAGCATGCTTTATATTCTCAAGATTTATATGCGTCTTTAGATATATGGATACTTGATTCTAGTTCATTGCACCATATGTTTCATATTTATGAGTTGTTTCCTTCCACATCCGATTGTAAAATTTCAAAAATTGCAGTTGGAGACTCTACATAAATTTATGTTTTAGGATCATGCATGGTCCAGTTAGATGATGGGTGGATCAATGATGTTCTTCTTGTTCCTGACATCTCTCCCAATCTTCTTTATATTTATTAGATCTATCATTATAGTGATGGGAAAACAATAGAGTTTTCTCCAAATGATGTAGTTATTCGAGAACTACATAATCTAGACATCATGGTTTCCTCTGGAAAAGTTTATCATAGTTCTCGATTGTATATTTTTTATTGTTTTGAGCCTTACTTTGGTTCCTCTTTCATTACACGTGTTGATTCTTTGAGTAGAATTTGACATGAAATATTTGGACATCTAAACTACACGTATTTGCAACAGTTGAGAACACAAATTTGGTGTGGTATTCCTAAATTTTCTTGCACTTGTGGAGTTTATCCAGGTTGTTTTCTTGGAAAACAACATCAAGATCCTTTCCTAAAGGAAATGCTTTGTGTGCCACATCACCTATTGAGTTGGTACATAGTGATCTCATGTCATTTCTGACTCATTAATTTTTAGGGGCTAAGTATGCACTCACATTTATTGATTACTTCTCATATCACTCTTGGGTGTACAAGAGTGAGGTATTTGTTACTTTTAATACCTTCAAGGATTTTGTTGAGAAGTGGTCCTCTATTTATATCAAGAAACTATGCATAGATAATGGGGTGGAGTATGTCAATCAACAATTCAATAATTTTTATAGAGAACATGGAATTCACCATCAACACTCTATTCCCCACACCCATAAGAAAAATGGCACTTTTAAAAGAAAGAACCAGACACTAAAAGAGATTTCAAACTACATGATTTAGTCTAAGAACATGGAACCTTCTTTTGGGGTTGAAGAATGAAATGTTCCAAATACATTAAAAATTGGATGCCTCATTGGGAAGTGCTACATATGACTCCAAAGGAAGCTTGGAACCATATTAAGCCCAATGTCTCTACTTTTGGATTATTTGGTAGTCTAGTGGGGGCTTTAATCCCAAATGAAAATCTCAAAGATATGGAGAAGAAGAGCCAACCACTGATATTTTTTTATTACCATGAGGATATGAATGCATATAGGTTATTTGATCCTATTGAAATGATTTCTTGTTTCTGTTGGATAGTTGGTTTGGACAGTTGGTTTCCATTGATGTCAACCCTTATAGATTGATGTCAACCCTTGGAGAGGTCCAGAGATGTTGGAAATTTGTATGATCGATATTGATGGTAAGTTAGTTGGGTGCATTTGATGTGTTCTACATGTAGCCCCAGAGGTGTGGTTAAGGATCCTGAGTTTGTATGTGGAATAAAGAAATGAAGATCAGTGAATTTTTAGGTAAGACTATCATAAATGGATATTACACATCGTGTTGTTTCTGGTGATATCTGGTACATCACGTATTTATATATGTATTGGTGAAGTTGGACGACCCTTATGAGTTATCTAGAAGCCCCTATAAGGTCAAAAAAGAAGTCAATTATTCTAGAAGCTCCTATAAAGTCATCAAGATGTATACTGGTCAAAGTGGTTACAACTAGGAGTTAATTATGGGTAAA
>JASDQU010101216.1:449382-462579 GCA_032191745.1 Picea mariana | reverse complement strand
TGCCATGGCCTTTACTATTCATATCAAGAAAGGTTGTTTCCTGTGATAAAGGTATGACTATTTCTACTCTCAAACCCAGGTGGCACGATCTTTTGGTAATTGTTAAACAGTTTGTGACCTGTGAAGGTCGGTATGGTTTGGTATTTCTGTATCACCTCCGGTTATTGATGAATTTCATGGGCTATCGTTTGAACATGCCACATTACTTCTTGCGTAGTCTTTACAAGATGTCTAAAGGATTCAAGTGCGAGAAGGCTGATAGTATCCTTTTTCATCACGACTTAATTAAACTCATTATCGTCCACCATTTAAACCTTAGTGGTGATAATTGGCAAGCCTTTCTATCTAGAAATGGCTTTGCTAATCCAGAGTCTGCTCAAATCGACAAGGCTGTGGTCAGTGAGACTTTGGCTGGACTAGCCGTGCCTCTGCATATCCTTCTACCCCCTGTCAAACCCTCAGTTTGCCCCGATTTGGACCTACCTGATGCCTTGGTTAACCCGTGTGCTAAGGATGATATTAAGGTCGTCAAAAGACCTGGGAGGAAGAAAGACAACAGTGATACTACTGTCGACAGAAGGGGGAAGAAAAATTCTCGATTGATATCGAGACTTGCCCAGAACAAACCTAAACAGAATATCGACCAAAAGCCCATAGTGTTGAACGAGGACTCAGACTCCGATATCAAGCATTTCCTAGCTGAAGAGTACCCCTATTCTCATTGCCTGTGCTCTAAAGAACCCTATGACTATGTCTCTAACTTACCCCCATGCCTCAAAAATGATCCTAACTACCCGGGAATCAAGTTGCACAATGAAACCCCTGGTGACTTAAACAAACCCTCGTCTGTTATGTCAAAGCCCGAGAAATCATCATGCATCCAATGTAATGCTTGGCTAGAGAGTTATTACAGCGACGTTCCCTTGTTGCAATCAAAGATCAAATTGTTAGAGGAATGGGTGACAATGTTGGTGAAGGAGAACAATAGGTTACAAGCCAGTGAAAAGAAACAAAAAATCACTGGTTCGATTGTCTTCAGGAACGTCGAAGCAGAAATGGCCTTCGTCAATTCCAAATTATCATGACCGAGTTGTTTTCTGAATTGTCCAGGTATGAATTTCAATATCAATTTTGTTTTTTGAGTTGTTTCGAATAAATAAAACCGATTGGATTTGCTTTCTATAGCTCTGTTTGTTTTGATTCAAAATGACTTTGTTTCTCTCAGTTTACCAGATCAATTTCGTTATGAATCATGAGTGGGAAATTTGTTTGCTAAACTCGAACACAGCTACAATTTAGTTAATGAGATTTTATTATTCTCAGTTTAGTATAAATGATTGATTTGTTTTTTATTATGTTTGGCTTTTTTTTGAATCAATTATGTTTGTCTGATTTAGGATAGTCGATTTGGTTTGATTTCGATTAGTTTCGTTTGTTTCTAATAGACTCAAAACAACCCTGTTGACTTCGATTTACCAGGAATGACTCTGTTTTGTATGGAATCAATATTATCATTTGGATTTTGATTACACTCGACCTGTGCAAAAGATCTATTTTCTAAAAATCGTGTAGCTGTGTTGAATGATATGATTTTGCATAACGATTGTGTCAGCTCCCAACTATTTTGATTCGTTCCTGTTTGATTTGATTTGTAAACAATTGTTGTGTGCTACGATTAGCATGATCCTTGGTATATGTTTGATATAGTTCCATTAATTTTAAATATGATCATGTTGATTTCGTTGTGATTCGACAATGTTTTTGTTAATGGATGAGGCGACATAAACTATTGCATAAATGATTTGTTTGACCTATTACAGTTTGTGTCGATTGAAATGGGTTCATGAAAATGATTTCATTGCTATTGAATTATCTAAGAGATTATGTTTACCCAAATTGGTGATAACAAATGTTGAATAGAGTGCATGTATCTCTCTTACCTTTCGATTGACCACGATTTCATTTGTTTCAAATTAGCATATAAGTTTTGATTTGAATGATTCGTTTGGTTTCCAATTAGCAACTAAATTTTTGTTTCATAGTTTGAATATAATTTTGTTAAGATTTGAATTGGTTTTGAAATGATTCTGTGTTCAATTTAGACCAGCTACAGAATCACAAGATTCTGTAGCTAGTCTTAGAAATTAGATTTTTGTCAATTTTATCAATAAAATATCCTCCAATCTTGTCTATTTTAGTCCCCTTTCAGGTGCATACGAATTACAATGATCAATGGGGCATGCTATGGTATTTTGAGAGATGTTTTTGTGATACATTTTTATTATAGGTTGTTAGTTTTAGTTAGAAATAGAGACTTGGGATATTATCCCCATATTTTTTGTAAACTGTTTTGATAACTCCCACAGGGATATTTTACCCTGTGGGAGGTCTTTAAATACTTGTTATTTTTTTTAATGAGAACCATCATCATCACTGTGGAGAGAACCAGACTATGGATTTATGATTCAGACTGAGATGAAAGTTGATGTCTTGTAACAGCTTTCGCTTTCAATATATCAAACTTTTGTTTCAGGTTTTTTGCATATCAGTTTGCAATTAATTATCGACTACTTTAGATATCATAATTCATTGCATGATTGATGTGATTTGATTTATATGTTTTCCATATCTGATATCTCTTATTTAAAAATATATCAATCACTTTAATTCAATTTAATGAATACAGGTTTATCTTTTTCATTAATTGAATTGTTTTGCACAAATTGTTGCATACAGATTTATCTAATTGTGATGGTTTGTAAATTATAAAGTTGTTGTTCTTTTTATGTCTTGTTTGTCCTGTCGTTTATATTTGAAGAGCACAGTTGCTTCTTGTTTACGAGAAGCTCGTGGATAATCTGGTGCGGGTTTCCTCCCACCGAACAGTTGAATCAACTATTGGATACAGGACGAACCTGAAGCATTACTTCAGGTCAGTTTGCTATTTGTCATTTAATAGTTAGCTTATTAGTGTTATTTAAGTAGTTTAGATAAATATATTAGTTTAGATTCGTAGTTAGAGTTATTATTTTAGTTGCTTATCTTAGATTGTTTTTATTCTATTTCTTTTTCATAAAATTATAAAAATAAAAAATAATAGTTTCGTTGTCTTAGGACAGATTACAAATTATTTTTGCAGGTTTTAATTTAAATCTGTAATTTGTAAATATTGTATATTTGTAATTAAAGCTGATTCTATTGATAATTAAACATTTACTTTTACAGAATTATAGTTGTATGATTTAGGTAATAGATTGTATATATGTAGTTTAGATTAGTTTATTAGTTTGTTTTAATTATTGTTTTTATTTATATTAGTTTCTTAGTGTAGTTTTCATTTGTTTTCTAGGACTTAGATCAACCAACGAAGCTGCTAAACCCATCAGGGTGGGTCATCCCAAATGGCTTGGGTTATTTAGACAACCTCGGACCGGATCCACTCTTCCAGTTGGCGAGCGTTCATTTTCGCCCGTCAACAAATGGCGCTAGAAGGAGGGCCTGAAATTTATTAATGGCATGAGGCGGTCGTAAGACTCCTCCACCACCTAATCGCTCACATATAGTGACAAGAATTCATTCGAACGATAACATTCCCCCTCAAACAACAACCACATCAAACAGAGATCCAGAGATCACGGTTGAGCCAGCAACCCCAAATCCTACAGGTGGTGACATACAAGATATTGTCCGCCAATCTCTCATAAGAACTCATAGTGCCTTAGCCCGTTTGAGGCAACCAAATCGACCTTTGGATCAACCTTTAGATTTATCTTATATCATAGAACAACTCGGAGGCACTAACCTCACTGTGAACCCTACAGATCCAATCCTCACTCCTGCTGCAGGGGGATCTGGAATACCTCCCTCACCACCTCCTTCATCTCCTTCTTCTTCGAGAGAAGACTCCTCTAACGAAGGAAATTCTCCTTCACAGCCTTCCACACTGCTTACACCAATGGCCAAACAGAACAACCCTGCTAGACCTTGGCTCCACTAGGATGCGGTATCCGTACCTGGAGATCAACATCCCATACCTAAACATCTAGAGAAGTGGCTTCCCAAGTTTGACCCTGACTCTAAACAAATCGCTGAAGATCACATTAAAAAGTTTATGTTAGACATAAGACTCCACAATGTCGAGCATGAAGACGTAGTCTGTAGGTTGTTCCCCTATACTTTCGAGGGAAATGCATCTACATGGTACTTTGCCCAACAACCCCATACCATCATGTCTTGGGAAAGGTTTGAATCCTTCTTTTTGGAAAAGTTTGGAGATGGTAAGCCTCCGGAAATCCTAGTCATGGACCTTTCTAACTTAAGAATGAACCCGAAAGAGAAAGTTAAAGACTTTAATCAAATATTCTTAACACTTAAAAACCGAATCCCTACAGATTCCATGCCTGTCGAGAATCTTATAATAACATACTATACTAAAGCCTTGCATCAAAGTATAGCTATTTGGGTTAAACAATCTAAGAAATCCACGTTGTTAGAATCCTTCGAAGAGGCCAGGCAAATTAAAAAAGACATACTTAGTCTAAAATATGCTACTAGCAATGAAACAGAGTCTATTTCATCTTCCAAAAAGAAGATCGAAATCCTCCCTAGACCTTCTTAAAGTAAAACACAACCTGAAAGCTCTGATTTAGAAAAATTAACTAAAGTCATTCAAAAACTATCAAATCAAGTTATAGATTTGAAAAGGACGACCGAAGAAGCTTCTTCGAGCAAAGGGCCTTACAAGCCCCCGTTCAGGAATCCTTTCCCAACCAACTGACCTAATCTGAATACTGAAGGCCTTAATCTAGAAAGTCTGCAATACGCCCTTCAAACAATTCTAGAAGCCCAGGATAACTTGATGCCTCCTGAGATTCCTGAGGAGGTTGTTGAACAAGAGACAATTCAAGAAGAAGAGTCTTCTCCAAACATTTTTGGACACTTCTTAGATAGTATCTTCCAAGCTAACTTCGAGACAGTACATCCTTACAATACCAGGAGTAAGACAACAAGCAAACCTTCTTCTGAAAACACTACGACTTTGCCCTCAAAGCAATCTAAACCAGCTAAGACTAAACAGATTCATGTGAACCCCAACTTAGATTATGATTTAGTTGAAGACCTCAAAAAGTTAAGGGCTAACATTTATGTTTATGAGTTATTGAAATTTCCATTTCTGCTACAAAAAATGTTACAGAATATCACCGAGAATAGCAAAAATGGTAATGAAAACAAGGTTATTCAGAACAAAGTTCCTCAGAAGACTTCTACTAAAAATAATCTTGATCCTAAAGACAAAGGAAGCCTTCCTGTAAATAATGTAAATAATGTAGATAAAGTAGCTTTAGAAACTGCAAGTAAAAAGCCACAAGCTACTACCCTTAGTACTCGCAAAAATGTACCTCCATTTTTGTTAACTTTCGAAATCTTTAATAGAAACGTGCATAATTGTATGGTAGACTTAGAAGCGTCATCCAATGTGATGCCATGGTCTGTGTGTCAGAAGATTAACGCTGAAGTTGAACCATCCACTTTAAAAATCATCCAGCTTGATCGAACTAGTGTTAAAGTCATAGGCGAATTAAGAAATGTGCTTATAAGATTATCGTCTAACCCCAAGGTTCATCAAGTTATTGATATTATTGTAGTGGATATTCCAGAAGTATATGGTCTATTTTTAAGCAGGGATTGGTCGGAGCAGCTACACAGCTATTTCGCGACAGATTGGTCTCACCTGTGGCTTCCAGAGAACAACAAGCCCAACAAAATCAAGGTAAATCATGAACGCTACCTTAAGCTCACGGTCACAGATCTGAATGATCCCAACGAACCATTTACACCTTCTGTCGATTCACTCGAAATACAAGGGATGGATACCTTTTTTGGCAATTTCATGGCTGAGACTTTAGCTATCACCAACCCAGAACAACAGTCCGAGATTGTAGCATATGTGCAGCCAGCAGCTTCTACACAACGGTCTCATGCACCTAATAAAAATCAAATTTGGTCTCTTTATTTTGACAGGTCAAAGTCCAAAGAAGGAGCTGGTGCAGGCTGCGTTATTATCGATCCGGCAGGTAACAAAACATTGATTTCATGTAGGCTAGAATTTGAATGTACTAATAACACAACAGAATATGAGGCTTTACTCCAAGGTCTCAGAAAAGCTTTAGACATGAACATTCAAAACTTGACTGTCTTTAGCGATTCTGAAATCATAGTTAGACAGGTAAGAGAGTCTATCCACTGTCTGTCTCTGCATCTTAAAATCTACCAATCCGAGGTATGGAATTTAATGAATAAATTTTTTTCTTTCAATATAAATTCTATTCCTAGATTGAATAAATTCGAAGCTGATCTATTAGCTAACGTAGCTTCCAAACTATTTCCTACAGAAGGCTTGTCCCCGAACGCATTCTCCATCGAACTGTTGTTCAGGCCCTCCATTCCTAACAACATCACGAACTGGAGAGTCTTCGACAACGATCAACAGATTATTAGCTTCCTGCATATGGAAGAAACTTTTCAAGGCGCGATGATAGATGAATGCACTCACGACGACAATTTGCGCGATTTCACGGTAATACCAGATCCGAGAACTCCTGAATATTCATCGGACATGGTAAATTTGATCCCTAAATCTGTAGTTAGATTAGAGAAGTTTTATGATCTTCAAGATAAATTCAAAAAATGGTCAACTGTAAAACCACTAGTTTCTCATTATCATATGAAAAAGTAAACTTAGGAACTAATGACAATCCGTAGTGCATTAATCTAGGGGTAGGATGTTCTGAATGAGAAAAAGCTGCATTTATTAAATTGTTCAAATAATTTAAATATGTCTTTGCGTGGACATATGATGACCTTAAAACTTTTGACCCTAACATCATACAACATGTCATTCCTATGAAACCCCGAACCTTACCCTTTCAACAGAAATTAAGAAAAATGCACCCTAAGCTCGAACCGACCGTCAAAAAAGAATTAAATAAGCTCCTAAATGCTAAGATAATTTTCCCTGTTAGGCACACTCAATGGGTTTCTAACCTTGTCCCTGTCCAGAAGAAAAGTGGGGAAATCCGACTATGCGTCGATTTCCGAAACCTTAATAGAGCGTCTGATAAAGACAATTACCCTGTCCCACCCATGGAACAGATCCTTCAACAGGTATCTGGTTCTGAGAGGATATCTTTATTGGATGGTTTCTTAGGGTACAACCAAGTCCTAATGTCTCCTCTAGACCAACTTAAAACTACCTTCCACACTCCATGGGGCACCTACGCTTATCGAAAAATGCCATTTGGATTAATTAATGCTGGTGCCACTTTCCAGAGAGCGATGGAAATCGCTTTCCAAGGCTTAATCAATCAATCCGTCTTAGTTTACTTAGATGATGTTACTGTATTTTCCAAAAACAAAACCGATCATCTAGCTCATTAAGAGTCATTCTAATGCGATGTCATAAATACAACATTTCCTTAAATCCTAAAAAATCCATCTTTGCAGTAGAACAGGGTAAACTCTTAGGATTTGTTGTCTCAAGCAAAGGGATGATTATCGACCCCGAAAGGACTCAATTCATCTCCAAACTTCCCCCTCCTACTTCCAAAAATTCTATGCAGTATTTCTTAGGCCAGATTAACTTTGTGAGGAGATTCGTCCCCAACTTCTCTGAAATGGTTAGACCTTTACAAAACTTAATTAAGAAAGATGCACAATATCATTGGGGACCCCTAGAAAATCAAGCATTTAATGCAATAAAAAATGCCATAATAGATGCTCCTTCTCTCATGAGCCCCAACTTTTCCCAAGACTTTATGCTCTACACTTTCACTTCTGACCATTCCTATGCTACCATCCTAACTCAAAAGAACGCTGAAAACAATGAAGTACCCATTGCCTTTATGAGATCTACTTTCAAAGGTGTGGAACTTAATTACCCAGCGGTAGACCAGCAAGACTACGCTATTTTCAAAGAAGTCAAGCACTTTCAGTCTTACCTTTTGAAATCCAGAACGAAAGTTATTGTCCCTTACCCAGCCGTCAGGAATTTGTTAGTACAGAAAGAACTAGGTGAAAAAAGGGCTAACTGGGTTACCTCCTTGCAAGATTACAACATAGAAATTACCCCAGCTCAAATAGTGAGAGGCCAAGGGTTATGCAAGTTAGTTGTTGATTCAGCAGCAAGACAAGAAGAAGAAAGCGATAGGTCAAACCTAGGACAACACGATCAAAATGTAATCTGTTGTACACAAAACTTTGTTAGTCCCTGGTATGACGATATAAAATTCTGTCTTGAACATGGGTCAGGCCCCCATCACCTGGATCCCACTAAAAGAAGAGAGTTGATATTAAAGTCTTCCTCCTTTCATTTGATTAATGGTATCCTGTTTCGTCAAAATTTTGATGGCGTACTGATGCGTTGTCTTGAAAAAGATGAAGCAGAAAAATTCTTACTAGAATTGCATGCGAGAGAAGCTGGTGGGCATTTCGGTGGTGACACCACTGCCCATAAAGTTTTAAGAGCTGGTTATTACTGGCCCACACTTTTTAGAGACGCCCATGCATTGTGTCGTAAGTGTACTATTTGTCAAAAAGCATCAGGGAGGCTACAGAAACCAGCCTTTCCTTTGCAGCCCGTTTCAGTAGACTCTCCTTTTCAGTAGTGGGGCCTTGATATCATAGGTCTAATCAATCCGCCATCCTCACAACAGCATAAGTTTATCATAACAGCCATAGATTACTTTACTTGGTGGTCTGAAGCTGCCGCATTAAGAAGTGTCAACACCAGTCAGGTAATTGCCTTTCTAAATTCGAATATTATCACTCATTTTGGTATCCCCGACAGTTTAGTGTTCGACAAATCTTCTTATTTTTTATCCCTTGAGAGCAAGTTCTCTTTAGAAAAAGGAATTAAATTGAAGTATTCCGCCAGCTATTACCCCCAGGGCAACAGATTGGCAGAATCAACAAATAAGAACTTGATTAAAATCATCAAGAGAATGGTGGCTGAAAATCACAAAAACTGGCACAATGCACTGTTAAATGCGATTTGGGATGATAGGGTAACACCAAAGACTATTGTAGGTAACTCTCCCTTCTTTCTCGTTTATGGCAGAGAAGCAATTCTGTCGCCACACATTCTTCTTCCTTCGCTACAGCTATCGTAAAAAATACAAGAAGAAGACTGTCCCCCTTTGGAAAACCGAATTAACGCTTTGATTAAGCTATAAGAGGTAAGATCCCAAGCTAAACGTAAGTTAGATCAGCATCAACTAGTAGTTAAAAGCTGGTTCGATTCTAACTCTGCCTCTGATAGGAATTTCGAAGTAGGTGATCTCATCTTGAAATGGGACAAACCACATGAGGGAAAGGGAGAGCACACGAAATTTCAAAACTTATGGCTTGGACCATTTTTAGTTGATGAGAATTTGGGTCCCATCTCTTTCCAATTGCAGAATCTAGAAGGGCAGCCAGACACCTATCTGGTGAATGTCCAAGCTCTGAAAATATATTTTGCTTGATGACAACTCTTTGTATACTATGTGCATATTTTTTCTTTTGTTTTCTTTTCTTTTGTTGTTTTGGTTTTGATTTCTCCTTTGCACTTATTGGTCTTTGTTTTTGGAAATACACATACCTGCATGCTGAGCTATTCGGACAAAGAAGACAGAAAATTCCTTCACTGAAATGACTGCTGAAAAATTGTGTAAACATCAATTGTATACTTTTGAAATTTACATCTGTGTTGGCAAAGACTGTTGTTTGAAAGAAGTTAACTGATTTCGATCTCTGAGTAAAGCCTGTCATGGTCATCTATTATCTTTTTACGCTGTCCCTATTCCTTAAGGGAATGACTCAGAAGATGTCTCCCTGCCCTAGAAAGTTGGTTCTGTAAATAAACCATCTCTGGATCTTAATAAAGGACAGTTCTAAAAAATTCTGCTAAGGTCTGAAAAAAATATGTTAAAATATCATAATTTTCAGCGTCACCCCACTCAACTATATATCTTTAAAAAATAAAATAAATCAATAAAAGAGCTGTGGGAAGTGCTTGTAAACCCGTCGGGATGCTGAACAAGTTTGTTGGCAGCGCGTAAATGCATGCATGATGCCAAGACAACTTCGTCGGGGTACTGAACAGGCCTGCTGGGAGCGAAGCAATGTCGAGTATATGAAAATTCGTAAATAAGAGACCTCTTAACCTTAACATGTCCTTTATTCTGATCCGAAACTTCTTGGCAGGATATAGATATCAGAGTGGGTTAAATGGCGACCTTGTCGAGGCTATGGATGCCTTCTGGCAGTAGTGGCTCTGTCAACAGTATTAAATATTTTATCTTTAATATTGTGGCTCACCTGTCTTAAGACTTTTATCAGTTTTCATCCTTTAAACACTGCTGGAATATTTGGTCAATAATGATGTTTACGCGATTTTCTGGTTGTTTTTGAATTAAAATTTTTCTCATTATCCAAATCTGAATTTGTTCTTTTGGTAGAGATAACTGCTTCTACCAGTGTATCACCATTTTTGGAAGCCAATTCGCATTTTATACTATCCGTATAAGCTGCCTACGCCAGTGTTTTGCAACCCTTGATTTTCGTCGTAATCTTTGAATAAAAACGACACTATTATTTCGTGCATTTGCGCACTTACCTTTGTTCTCGTTTTCAAAACTACAAGCATGAAAAATTTAATTTCGAAGTCACACTAAAATCATCACTAGATTGTTATGGTTACTCTTGTCTATGCGTTCATTGCGTTTCCAATTTAATTATAGTCGCATAGTTGACAAGACTCCAAGATCTTTGTTCATTTGGCATTTTTAATTGTTAATATGACTTCGTTTTTACAAGACTATGATGATATTCTTATGATTAATTTTGTGATGCATTGGTGGTTTGATTTCTATGTTCTTTCATCAATTTCTTTGACACATTGGTTTCATGAAAACACATTGGCGTTATGGTTATACCCTTGGTATAAATCATTTCATACAACACATATTTCATATGATCGAACCCTTGGTGTTGATTTCGAAACATTATTTTGGTTTTAAAACTATTCTAAGACTATTGCTAGCACAAATGTTTGATCCACTTATCATAGATTTCATTAATGGTTTGAATGGCATGGTTTTTAATATATACAATAGTGATTGGAATCATTATATGTGTCGTCAGTTGTACTATGGGAAATGACTATTTTGCATGGGCTGAGTTAGCTCCACCACCTTCGCACATTCTGTCATTAATGATTTCCCCCTATCTCGGGTCACCTCTGCTAGTTTTCGGGCGAGCCTGTGAGTTATCAACCCTGCGCATACTCTGTTCAAACCCTTACCCGTGCACCCTGCTCACCGTCTGCTCCCGTCTATGGCGTCGGTGGTGCACATAGAGCCAAATGGTAGTCAAGCTCTGTTACTATTTGATAATTCCCATAAGGATTTAGAAAACAGTGGTTGTCTGGTGTTTATACAGAGGTTCGAGGGTTTCAACCTTTCGGTTTCCCAACAATTCGCCCTCACCTTTGATGGGTGCAGGGCTAAATTCGGTGAAATACATCTCGAGCTGAATGAAGAATTCATAAGCTCTGCTACAGGACTAGCAGCTACAGGCAAAAGGTGGTTTAAAAACTCCAAAGTCGACGAGGTGCCATGGCCTTTACTATTCATATCAATAAAGGTTGTTTCCTATGATAAAGGTATGCCTATTTCTACTCTTAAACCCAGGTGGCATGATCTTTTGGTAATTGTTAAACAATTTGTGACCTGTGAAGGTCGGTATGGTTTGGTATTTCTGTATCACCTCCAGTTATTGATGAATTTCATGGGCTATCCTTTGAACATGCCGCATTACTTCTTGCGTAGTCTTTACAAAATGTCTAAAGGATTCAAGCGTGAGAAGGATGATAGTAGCCTTTTTCATCACGGCTTAATTAAACTCATTATTGTCCACCATTTAAACCTTAGTGACAATAATTGGCAAGCCTTTCTATCTAGAAATGGCTTTGCTAATCCAGACTCTGCTCAAATCGACAAGGCTATGGTTAGTGAGACTTTGGCTAGACCAGTCGTGCCTCTGCATATCCTTCTACCCCCTGTCAAACCCTAAGTTTGCCCTGATTTGGACCTACCTGATGCCTTAGTTAACCTGTGCGCTAAGGATGATATTAAGGTTGTCAAAAGACCTGGGAGGAAGAAAGACAGTAGTGATACTACTGTCGACAGAAGGGGGAAGAAAAATGATCGATTGATATCGAGAATTGCCTGGAACAAACCTAAACAAAATATCGACCAAAATCCCATAGTGCAGAGCGAGGAATCGGACTCTAATATCAAGTGTTTCCTAGCTGAATAGTACCCCTATTCTCATGGCCTGTGCTCTAAAGAACCCTATGACTATGTCTCTAACTTACCTCTGTGCCTAAAAAATGATCCTAACTACTCGGGAATCAAGTTGCACAATGAAACCCCTAGTGACTTAAACAAACCCTCGCCTGTTATGTCAAAGCCCGAGTAATCATCATGCATCCAATGTAATGCTTGGATAGAGCGTTATTACACCGATGTTCCCTTGTTGCAATCAAATATCAAAACGTTAGAGTAACGGGTGACAGTGTTGGCGAAGGAGAACAATAGGTTACAAGCCAGTGAAAAGAAACAAAAAACCACTGGTTCGATTGTCTTTAGGAACGTCGAAGAAGCAACGGCGTTCGTCAATTCGAAATTATTATGATCGAGTTGTTTTCTGAATTGTCTAGGTATGAATTTCAATATCAATTTTGTTTTTTGAGTTGTTTCGAATAAATATAACCGATTGGATTTGCTTTCTATAGCTCTGTTTGTTTTGATTCAAAATGATTATGTTTCTCTCAGTTTACCAAATCAATTTCGTTATGAATCATGAGTGGGAAATTTGTTTGCTAAACTCAGACATAGCTATGATTTAGTTAATGAGATTTTATTATTCTCAGTTTAGTATAAATGATTGATTTGTTTTTTATTATGTTTGGCTTGTTTTTGAATCAATTCTGTTCGTCTGATTTAGGATAGTCGATTTGGTTTGATTTTGATTAGTTTCGTTTGTTTCTAATAGACTCAAAACAACCCTGTTGACTTCGATTTACCAGGAATGACTCCGTTTTGTATGGAATCAATATTCTCATTTGGATTTTGATTACACTCGACTTGTGCAAAA
>JASDQU010101216.1:433199-449359 GCA_032191745.1 Picea mariana | reverse complement strand
CGGCTCTCAACTGTTTTGATTCGTTCCTGTTTGATTTGATTTGTAAACGATTGTTGCGTGCTATGATTAGCATGATCATTGGTATATGTTTGATATAGTTCCATTAATTTGAAATACGATCTTGTTCATTTCGTTGCGATTCGACAATGTTTTTGTTAATGGATGAGGCGAGATAAACTATTGCATAAATGATTTGTTTAACCTGTTACAGTTTGTGTCGAATGAAATGGGTTCATGAAAATGATTTCATTGTTGTCGAATTATCTAAGCGATTCTGTTTACCTGAATTGGTGATAACAAATGTTGAACAGAGTGCATGTATCTCTGTTACCTTTCGATTGACCACGATTTCATTTGTTTCAAATTAGCATATAAGTTTTGATTTGAATGATTCGTTTGGTTTCCAATTAGCAACTAAATTTTTGTTTCATAGTTTGAATATAATTCTGTTAAGATTTGAATTGGTTTTGAAATGATTCTGTGTTCAATTTAGACCACCTACAGAATCGCAAGATTCTATAGCTAGTCTTAGAAATTAGATTTTTGTCAATTTTATCAATAAAATATCCTCCAATCTTGTCTATTTTTGTCCCCTTTCAGGTGCATACGAATTACAATGATCAATGGGGCATGCTATGGCAGTTTGAGAGATGTTTTTGTGATACATTTTTATTATAGGTTGTTAGTTTTAGTCAGAAATAGAGGCTTGGGATATTATCCCCAGATTTTTTGTAAATTGTTTTGATAACTGCCACATGGATATTTTACCCTGTGGGAGGTCTTTAAATACTTGTTATTTTTTGTAATGAGAACCATCATCACCACTGTGGAGAGAACCAGACTATGGATTTATGATTCAGACTAAGATGAAAGTTGATGTCTTGTAACAGCTTTCGGTTTCAATATATCAAACTTTTGTTTCAGGTTTTTTGCATATCAGTTTGCAATTAATCATTGACTACTTTAGCTATCATAATTCATTGCATGATTGATGTGATTTGATTTATATGTTGTCCGTATCTGATATCTCTTATTTAAAAATACAACAATCACTTTAATTCAATTTAATGAATACAGGTTTATCTTTTTCATTAATTGAATTGTTTTGCACAAATTGTTGCATACAAATTTATCTAATTGTGATGGTTTGTAAATCATAAAGTTGTTGTTATTTTTATGTCTTGTTTTTCCTGTCATTTATATTTGAAGAGAATAGTTGCTTCTTGTTTATGAGAAGCTCATGGATAATCTGGTGCTGGTTTCCTCCCACCGAACAGCTGAATCAACTATTGGATACAGAACGAACCTGAAGCGTTACTTCAGGTCAGTTTGCTATTTGTCATTTAATAGTTAGCTTATTAGTGTTATTTAAGTAGTTTAGATTCGTAGTTAGAGTTATTATTTTAGTTGCTTAGCCTAGATTGTTTTTATTCTATTTCTTTTTCATAAAATTATAAAAATAAAAAATAATAGTTTCACTGTCTTAGGACATATTACAAATGATTTTTGCAGGTTTTAATTTAAATCTGTAATTTGTAAATATCATATATTTGTAATTAAAGCTGATTCTATTGATAATTAAACATTTACTTTTACAGAATTATAGTTGTATGATTTAGGTAATAGATTGTATATATGTAGTTTAGATTAGTTTATTAGTTTGTTTTAATTATTGTTTTTATTTAGATTAGTTTCTTAGTGTAGTTTTCATTTGTTTTTCTAGTACTTAGATCGGCCAACGGAGCCGCTAAACCCGTCAGGGTGGGTCATCCCAAATGGCTTGGGTTATTTAGACAACCCCGGACCGGATCCACTCTTCCAGTTGGCGAGCGTTCATTTTCGCCCGTCAACACTTTATTAGGTCTCTTTCCATTCGACCACCTCCTTTTAATTAAATCGTGACATAAAACTAATGCTCGTCGGGCTCTGCTCCTGCTGCAATCTAGGAGTGACTTCTGACGCTAACATTTCTGGCGCCGTTGCCGGGGACGAAGTTGAAAATTTTCCCCGGGATTGAACGACATTGAACCTCTGATTCTGAAGGTGCATCAGGCATCAGAGCCTTTGAAGATTTCTACTGTGCACCTGGCAACTCCATTGTGATGACTCCACTATGGCAAACCTGTTGCGTTAATTGTGTCTTTCAGAGGTAGACACATGCGGTCCCATCCTCAACTGCCTCTGTCTACACCTAAAACCGATCCGGAGGTGGTTCTCAGAAAAGGAAAGACCTCTGAAGAAGAAGCTTCCACTGCTGAACCAGGTAATCCACCATCTCCTTCTGTAGGAACTCCATTTTCTCCTTCTCAGTTTCTTAACAGACCTCCTTCAGAGGTTTCCCGTTTCCTGAATTTTGGGAGTGTTCCTGCTGAGTTTTCCCTTGCCGGTCTAGGACTGGAGGGGGAAATCCTTGTCACTCCCCTCTCCTCTGAAGTTGTACTTTGGCATAGACCTAGGACCAAAGAAGATTTTCCCACTCCTCCTCTTGTTACTATTACCACTCCTGCAGAAAGAGGATCATATGTTGACTTGAGCTCATTGGCCTTCTCCTTAAATCCCCTTTTGTTTCCCACTCCACTTTAGGACTCATTCCCAGTAGCCCCTTTGCGAACTCCTTCTCCTCTAAGTTCTCCTCCACCTAATATTCCTATGGTTGGCACTAATCCCCCTCTAAATAGAATGGACACCATAGTTGTTGCCAGATATGCTCCCTTATTTCTACCCCATTCTATGAATCCTCTCCCTGCTGGAGATTACTTGAAATACATGCCCAAGTTCACCAGGGAAGGGGACATAACTACGGAAGAGCACCTGGCTGCTTTCTACAGTTACGGAGACAACCTCAACATTGAAAATAAAGATGTTGGGATGAGAGTCTTCGTCCAGAGCTTGGATGGCGAGGTGAGGAAATGGTTTAGAGGATTGGCCCCCAGATCTATTGTTGGGATCGAAGCCCTGGATAGTGCTTTCCTGAGATAGTGGGGAGATAGGAAGGATTTCATGTATTACATGAAAGAGTTTGGGTCTTTGAAGAAGATGGAAGGAGAGTCTGTCTCTGACTTCTCCAAAAGATTCAATAAGATGTATAACAAAATCCCTGCCGAAATAAAACCTTCATAAGCCTCGGCCAAGATTTCTTATGTTAGTGCGTTTGGCCCTGATTTCTGTCTTTTATTGAGAGAAAGAAGAGCCACCTACTTAGCTCAAATGCAAGATGCATCCATAGAGGTGGAATCCAATGTATTAGCAGCTGATAGATTGAGGAACAAGGCCGACGCAGACAGAAGAAAGGGAATATCTGAAGCCTCAACTTCTGGCCCGACGGTGCCCCACCCTCAAGTGGATGAAATGACCAAGATGGTGAAGTCTCTATCTGCAGAGATGGAGAGAATGAAGGTGGAGGGGAGGCAAGAATACAAGGGCCCTCAAAATGCAAAAAACAAAGGAGGTTTCAAGAGGCCCAACAATATTAATTCCCCGACTGTGCATAGAGAGAGGGGAAGAGACAGAGAAAACCAAAAAATTCAGGCCCCTTTTCAAAACAATTTAGTGGCCGAGGGGGAAGAAGGGGAAGCATATGAGCTTGGTACTGAAATTCCTTTCTTTGGAGACACTCCTCCTTTTCCTCATCTCACTCAATCAGCATACGAAGATTCTCTCATGGACAGTCAGCTGAATGAACTGAGCAAGGGGGACAAAGCTAGTGGCAACCAAGGCAGGTATGATCTGAGGTCTAAGAAAAGGACAGTAGCACCTGATGTTCCTGAGCATTTCCCTAGAGCAGATAAACCTATTAATGAAGTAGCGAATAGTCACAGAGGTAAGAAGCACCAACCCCTCTCTCCCATAGTCCAGATTCATGTTCCCGAAATAAGAGAAATCCCAAAGCTTACATCTTCTTTTAATTTCGAGTGTGAAATTCAAAAGATCAGAATCTTTGTACCCCTAACCGAGTTGATTAAACATGAAGGGTTCAAGAAACGCTTCTCTGATCTTTTACAGTCTGAGGTCTCACACCTTCCCACAAACTCCATCAATTTGCAAGATGAAAAGCCTGCAGTTATTCTAGGTCCTATGGTAGAAGACAGGAATGACTCATCCCCTCCCTTCTACACTTCCTTGAACATACATGACAAGGTACTGCACAACTGCTTGATGGATTCGGGGGATTCTCACAACCTTATGCCCAAAATTGTCATGGAAGAGTTAGGGCTAGAAGTCACTCAAGCCTATCATGACCTCTATTCCTTTGACTCCAGAAAGGTTCAATGTCTAGGAGTTATCAAATATATGGTCATGACCTTGTTTCAGCTGCCCATGAAAAGTGTGGTCATGGATATTGTAGTGGTCGATGTCCCCCCCAAGTTCTGTATGTTGTTATCAAGATCTTGGATAAAACGACTGGGGGGAATCTTGCAGATGGACCTCACATATGCTACTATCCCAGTGTTTGGAGGAGAGCATAGAAGACTATACAGGGAAGCCCAACTGGCCTATATAATTAGTGATGAGGCCAATCCTACCAACCATCCTATTTTTTCCTTGGACACTGATTTAGGTTCTAGTTTACTACAACTCACCCAAGCTCCCGAGCCTCCTCTTAATCTCAGAAAGTCTCCCACCACTTCCCATAAATTTCTTCGCTCCATCACCCCCGTCTGGAAAATGTTCTTTGATGGAGCCTGTTCTAGGGAAGGCGCTGGAGCTGGGGTGTTTTTTGTGTCACCTGCTCAGGAAATCATATCTCTGTCATACAAATTAGAATTTGAAGCTACCAACAATGTGGCAGAGTATGAAGCTCTTATCCTAGGATTAAGAGCTGCAAGGAAAATTGGAATTCAGGAAGTAGCAGTGTTCGGAGATGCATATTTGGTGGTCCAATAGACCAGAAGCTCTTATCAGGCTAAGCATCCTCGACTCAGGAGTTATAGAAATGAGGTATGGGACCTAATTGACAGTTTCTTCTCAGCATTTAACATTTCTTTCATCCCAAGAGAGGAGAACACAATGGTAGATTCCTTGGATACATCAGCAAGCAATTTCAAAGTACCCTTGCTGCCCAAATTCAGATATGATGTAGAGGTAAAATACAGGCCCTCCATACCTAACAATGTCAAACATTGGAAGGTATTCGAGGATGATCTCGATATCAATAAGTTCTTGGAGACTGTCGAAGAATTTTCAGAGATGCATATTGACCAAGACTCTATCTTTGAAGAAAAGCTTTATGGGGGTAATTTTCTAAATAAGATTGCAGAGCATAACATTGTGCAGCTGCCTAGCAATCATATTCCAAGAGGACTGGTTCCTTTGGAAAGGATTTTTGATAGAAATGATGTGGCATTAAAAGAGGAGATCTCAGCAGATGATGTTGGTACTATTCAGTGCAACATTGACACTAAGAGTGAGCCCAATTTCGTCAAAATATCGAGAAGTCTGACAAAGGAGCAGAGGTCTGAGTACGTTGGACTTTTGAGGGAATTTTTTGATGTTTTCACCTGGATCTATGAAGACCTCAAAACATACGACACTTCTGTCATCGAGCATAAAATCCCGTTGAAAGGGGAGGCAAAGCCATTTAGGCAGAAGCTGAGACAGATCAATCCTATGCTGCTACCTATCATGGAGAGGGAAGTGAAGAAGTTGCTTCAAGATCAGATCATTGTACCACTGAGATATTCAGAGTGGGTGGCCAACTTGGTACCAGTAAGGAAAAAGAATGGAGAAATCAGACTCTATGTAGACTTCAGAAACCTAAATAGGAGCTCACAAAAGGATAACTACCCCTTACCAAAGATGGAACATATACTACAGAGGGTAACAAGAGCCTCCAGGATGTCCATGATCAACAGTTTCTCTGGCTACAATCAAGTCCTTGTTCTGCCTGAGGATAGGGAAAAGACGGCATTTACCACTCCATGGGGCACATTCATGTATGGCAAGATGCCTTTTGGATTGATGAATGTAGGGGCAACGTTCCAATGTTCCATAAACATAGATTTCATTGGGGAAAAGGATAGATTTGTGGTCATCTATCTGGATGACATCACAGTGCTTTCAAAATCTGATAGACAACATTATTGTCATCTCAGGAAGGTTTTCCTGAAATGCAAAAGTTTTGGCATTTCATTAAACCCCAAGAAATCTCTGTTTTCCATGTAGGAGGGGAAGTTACTAGGCCACATAGTATCAGTAGAAGGAGTCAGGATTGACCCTAGCAGAGTTGAGGCAATACAAGCCTTATCAATCCCGAGGTCCAATCCTTCCTTGGTAAGATTAATTTTCTGAGGAGGTTTGGGCCTAACTTTTTTGAGGAGGTAAAACTTATAACAGACATGCTAAGGAAAGGAAATGAAGTGAGGTGGACTTCTGAATCGTGACATTCCTTTGAGAAAATAAAGAAGGCCCTAACTGAAGCCCCTGTGCTTATTAGTCCCGACTACTCAAAGGATTTCCTTATTTTCTCCTTTGCCTCACCTGACACGGTGGCTGCTATTTTATTACAGATAAACGAGATTGGGCTAGAGTAGCCTATTGCTTATTTCAGCCGAGCATTGAGGGATGTCGAAGTCAGGTATGACACTATGGAGAAGCAGGCCTACGCACTGGTAAAGGCCCTCAAGGCATTTAGAATCTATGTCCTGCAGTAAAAAATCATAGCTTATGTCCCCTCAGTTGTTGTTAAAGACATTCTTATTCAGCCTGACATAGACGGGAGGAGGAGTAAGTGGATAGCCAAGATTCTGGAGTTTGACCTGGAAATAAAGCCTACCAAATTGATCAAAGGTCAAGGTTTATCCAAGCTATTGGCTGAAGCCAATTGCCAAGCTTCGGGGATAAGTTTCATCAACGAATGCTCAGTAATTCAGCAGGGTCAGCTATCTGACATGGACCCTCAAAGGGATCCCCCATTGGCTCGATGTCCTTGGTATAAGGATGTCATATACTTTCTGCAAGAGTTGCGGCCTCCAGATGGCCTACAAAGAAACAAAGCAAGAGCTCTGAAGCTCAAGGAAGTCAGATACTTCCTTATCGATCAAATTTTATACTAGAAACACCCCCTGGGGGTGCTTTTAAAATGCATGAATTCACAAGAGGCCAACAGGATCATGGTTGAATTTCACAGTGACCTATGTGGAGGGAACCACTTCTGGAAGGCCACAACCCACAAAATTCTCAAAGCCGGGTACTACTGGCCCACCTTGTTCGTTGATGTCCATAGAGGAGTTGGAGCCTATATCCAATGTCAAAGATTTGCAGGAAAAAAACAGCTCAAGTCCTTGCCGCTAAATCCTGTGGTTGTTTCGGGACCTTTATAACAGTGGGGCCTAGATTTCATTGGAGAAATTCACCCCACTTCCAGTGGGTAGCACAGATGGATCCTGACTGCTACATATTTCTTTACCAAGTGGATTGAAGCTATCCCTACCAGGAGTGCTTCCGACAAGGTAATCATTGGGTTCTTGGAAGACCTCATCACAAGGTTTGGTTGCCCAAGTAAGATTGTCACTGATAACGCAGGCGCTTTCGGGGTTGATCCATTAGCCAAGTTCTTTGAGTAGTTCGGGATCAAACTGATTCACTCCACCCCATATTATCCACAGGGAAACGGTTTAGCAGAATCCTCCAACAAAAGCCTGATAAGGATCATCAAAAGATTGTTGGAAGACAACAAGAAGGCCTGGCATTCAAGATTAAAGTTTTCCCTATGGGCCGATCGAGTAGCCACGAAGAGATATATCGACGTCTCTCCTTTCCAATTAGTCTATGGAGTGGAGGTTATTTTCCCTTCTCATTTAGCCATTCCTGTAGAAAAATTCCTCCAGGATCATCAGGAGGAGCCTGATGACATGATCAGAAGGATCCATCAGCTAGTGGAGGTCCAGCAGACCAGGGAGTAGGCAATGGATAGAATTCAGGACCATCAGCAAAGGATCAAGCAGGTTTTTGATAAGAAGGCCAAGAAGGAAGAATTTTGGATAGGAGACCTAGTGTTGAAATGGGATGCTCCTAAACAAGATAAGGGCAAGCACGAAAAATTTGAATCCCTGTGGATCGGGCCCTTCAAAATCATTGACGTTTTCTCAAATAATACATATCGGCTGTAGGATTTGGAGGGTGAAGATGTTTTCAACAGCCCAGTAAATGGGCATTTTCTGAAGAAATGTTTTGTCTGAGCCTTCGATGGCTCCTTTGTTTGTAAATATTGTCCTTTTGGTTCTTTGTTTATTTTTATTTTCTGGCTTAATAAATGACTCCATAGCCCAACAAAAAGGCACTAAAACTGAAAAATGAGTCCTTAGAGCATCACAGGGATGACTATATCCCCCATGGAGCCTAATGTTAGCAACATTTCTTGTAAAGGGAGAGAAAAATGCAAAGGAGTGGGTGAAAACTCACTTACCTAAGTTCAGGATGCAAATGTGCCTGTGGTTAACCGGCAAGCAGCTCTGAGCAGTGAGGATCTGTGTGCCCAGATCTATGGTCAGGACCTGATTCTAGAGCCCCCTCGCCTTTCTACCTTTAAGTGAAGGGGGGGGGTCCAGAATTGAGAGCGCACCTCTCCGACGGCTACGATCAGAGACCCAGATCAATGGTGCATAGGAAATTCCTGACCCCCATTGCCTTTCTACCTTTAATAAGGCAGGGGGGTCTGAAATCAGGCGCGCATATTCCTAGCGGCCGAGATCAAAGCGCCCGGATCAATGGCGCACAAGAGATCCCACCCTTCTCAGCCGCTCTGCTTTTAATCAATGTGGGGCCTTCCCCTTCCGTGTCACCTCTTGAGTCACCTCTCCCCTGCTGCCTATATTCTAGTTCACCTCATAGCATGGCCCCCCCTCAGTCTATCATCCTCCCACCAACTGCCATGTGTCCCCCCTCTCTGCCCGTCACCTGTCCATTCACCCTCACAGTCCCCTTTTTCCTTTTTCTCATTTTCGCCTGACACATCATGCCAGGTGTTCTTCCCTTCTTCTCCCAAATCACCTCTCCTCATCCACTCAAGCCTCGCACTCCATGTCTCCTATGCCCATTCACCACTTCCCATTATACGCCCCAGCCTTCGCTCTGGCCTCTACCTCTATTCATCAGGCCGTTTAGCCCATCCAGGTGGCAGTGCGAGGGGACCTCCATGTCCCAAAGGTGCAGAGTTGGCTGGACTGTTCCTAATCCCAAGGAAGTAGTTATTGCGGTAGTTGGTGGTGGTTAGAAATCATCTCTGCCATAAAGGGAAAGTTCAGGGATGAATTAAAAGCACGTTGATTCACCCATAGGACTATCAGGAGTTCGATTGCATCTTCCATAGGTGCACGATCATTCAGAGACTGCATGTGCAAATTGTTAGTGGGCATGCAGACACAATGTTTTTAATTCAGCGTCTTGTTTTTTATGCCGTTGTTATTTCGAGTATATGTAGGCGTTTTCGCCATTTTTGTAGGTATCGAAGGTTGAGCAAGGCTCCGGATTGTAAAGTTTTGATGTAGCGCTGGTCGCTCTGATTAATGTATAAGGAATTGGAGACTTCTTACTTTATGGATGTCAGCCTCTTTTCCATCTCTTTGTTTACTATGTTAGAACATCTCAGAATTGGAGGATCCAGTCGAGTTGTAGCTGTTATAGGATGATGTAGGTTGGATCACTGTAATAGTTGCATTGTTTCTAATCGGTTCCTATGATTTTATCAGCGATGATCGACTTGGCATTGGAGGATCCAGTCGAGTCACCGTTCAGCTCCTTGAAACTCTGGACCAAGAGGATCCTGGTTTCTGAGTTTTTCATCCTCAAGATTCTGAAGGCTTGTCACCCGAGGCATTCTTGTTCATCCTTCTCACAAGTCTTCCATCTACCACCCCTTAATCAGTTTACTGACAGAAGTTGGATCAAGACCTCCCTTGCTTTCTACATACCAGGCCCAGTTTCCTGAATCAAATTTGCTTTCCTAGGTCTCTTTCCATTCGACCAGCTCTTTTAATTAAATCCTGACATAAAACTGATGGGCGTCGGGCTCTGCTCCTGCTGCAATCCAGGAGTGACTTCTGATGCTAACAAATGGTACCAGTACTTTATCGGATCCATCACCATCCTCCATTAGTCTTCCATCAGTTAATCCTCAGTTTGGACCACTTTAGATTGAGAAACCCACATTTGACTCTATCTTACGCCCTCCTAAGAGAACTATCCACAAAGCTACCTTTAATCCTAGTTCACGTGCTACCCAGAACTACAACATTGTTGAAGATTTGGCTCAAGCACTGTGTGCTATGTCTATGTTAGAAGTTCTACAACACTTCCCCAATCAACGTAGAATTCTCTTGGCCACTATTGGCACTGTTGATCCTGAGTCGCCCAGCCATATCATGTTTAACCTGGACAATTATGCGTCTTGAATCTCCCACCAACTTTCTTTCCAAGTTGATGTTGTTGTTCACAATCGAAAAATACACCAAACTATTCTGGACGAGGGAGCCTCAACTTGTGTCATGTTTTTGGCATGTTGGAAAGGTTTAAAATCACCCACACTCAACAAATTCCCAATGATGTTACATGCCTTCGATGGTCGAGGTTTTCATCCCCATGGGCTTTTACAGTCTCTGCCCATCCAATTGGGTGGAAAAATTGTTACTGTTGATGTCAAGGTGGTCGATGCTCCCCTCGATTACAACTTGTTACTTGGAAGAAGTTGGTTTTATGCTATGACTGTCATTTCCTCGTCGGTCTTTCGATGTGTACAATTTCCTCATCAGAGCAAAATTGTCATTGTTGATCAAATCGATTTCTGCACAACCGATGCTCACGCTCCTACTACCAACAATATTCATTTCTTGGGAGACCACAAGATCACATATAAAAGCATTGGTGTTGGCTTACTTAAATATTATAGCCTCATGGGTACCTTCCCTACACCACTTCCACCGACTATGCATCATATTGCCACTGTTGATATGATTTCAACCACAGCTTATCAATCTCTGGAATCATCTAGCCCTTGTATTGTACCTAGTCCATTGGAATTTGATCCTCTAGGTGACACTGTGACACTTAGTCCAGCCGAAACATCATACGTTTCTATCTAATCCTCTTCTCCCTCATCAGATGACCAATATCTATTGGCACCTTATGATTCCTCGATGCAATCACAATTGAGTTCCTTATCGTCTACGATCAATTACATTTTCCCAAATTTTTGCTCGAATGAATATATCATGGAAATGTTGAGCATTCATGATCTACCTTGGTATGATAACCATCATTAATCCTCTTTTATTCCAACTTGTGAATAAATTTGGGTAGATATATAGTCTATCTCCCTTCCTGACGATATATAGTCTATCTCCCATGCCTTCAACTTCTGATGATTTGGATCTAGTAGTTGACATGGAGATTTCTACAGTAGGGTTATTGGAGCTTGATATCCTTACCCCTGTCATGACCCTCGACATGTGTTCCTTCTGGAGTGATTATCTTCCATCCAATGAAGATCTCTCAGAAGCCATGACCGAGTTTTGTCCCTTGACATGGTGTCCTTCCAGAGTATTATCCTCTTGGAAGCCATGATCAAGACAGAGGTCACGAGCATAGTTTCTCTTCTCTATGGAAAGTTCATTAAAAAATGAAACAAAGGTCATGAGTATAGTTTCTCTTCTCTGTGGAAAGCTCGTTAAAAAATGAAACAAAGGTCTTGAGCATAGTTTTCCTCTCTATCACAAGCTCATTAAAAAATGAAGCAACAATCTGGGGATCGAACCTAGAACCCTGAGCATAGTTATTTTCCTGTGTCAAGATCGTTCAAAAATGAAACAGTCACCTCTCTTGAACCTTCTTTTCATTCACCCTTCTCCTTTTTCTCATCTACTAGAGAAATTGGTGACAACCTCAAAGTTGGTGAATGAATTGAAGCTTGGAGGGCATGTCTCCAATCTTTGATGATCATTCTGGAGTTAAGCCACTAGTTTTTCAAGATGGGGGCATACCGAGCTTAGTCTTCGTTCTTTCTCATGCTCGTAAATAAATGAGAATGCATTCGGGTAAACTTTTATCTCTTTTTCAGACCTATATGGATACATAAAAAATGAACCCCCTAGAGTCTTCTTTAATCTCTTTTCAGACTCTCTAAACATGAAAAGATTGTCGAGTGATCTTGCTTCCTTTTCCACTTGTTAAAAGGTTTGAAAGGGCATCTTTCGAGTGATAATTTATCTCTTTTTCGGCCTTGCGAGACTAACATTACAAAAAAGGACAACATTGGAGTCATCTTTAAGTTATTTTCAGACTCTCTAAACATGAAAATATTTTCAAGCGACCTTGTTCTCTTCACACTCGTTAAAGTATTTAAAGAAAACATCTGTTGAGCGATATTTTATCTCTTTTTTGGTCTCATTAGACTACTTTATGAAAAAGGAACTGAGATATTTCTCTTTTAAGTGTTTTTCCAGACTCTATAATCATGAAAAACCTTTGAGTTTACTTTCTTTGGACTCGTTAAACCATCATACATTGAAGGGCCCATATGGGACTGAACCCTTACTTCTTCCAGTTCGTTAAACAAAGGAAGAGGAACTTACCGAAGGTGAGTTATATCAAGCATTTTTTACCCTCCTTGAGCTCATTAAATCAAAAAGAGATACTCATCTATCTGGATGGGGGAAAAATTGAAGGAAGTAAGCCAAGTAGTTTTTGAGAACATTACCAGTAACTCTTAGAGTCACCCTTGAACACAACACCTTGTCTTTGTGCACATATTTCTCCATTGAACCTCTGCACTGAACCAATCCTCTGAGTTTTCTTACTCCTTTGGGTCACCCGACGAAAGTCACAGTATCCACTGCATAATCATGTTTTGGTCCATGTCATGTTTCTGTTGTTGTGCCTCAGTGTTCAAAGGAAGTATCCACCTCGAGAGTCATCCATCACAAATATCTTGTCTTAATACCCATGTCATTCCATTTTCATTTGATCTACAAATTACATCTCTGTGTCTGTCGACTTCAACACATTATCTAGGAACTAGACTTAGAAACCAATTAGTACTTTGGAACCTGCATGCCTCAATGGCTGGCCTCCTCACGTTCGAAAATGGGTTTACATCATTGAAATCTAATTGGATGATTCCACAGATGTTCGATTTCAACTCATCCATTCACATTCATTGGAATGTACTAGGGTACCTTGGGAATCATTGACATCAATGGTGATTTCCCTCACTCTTGTTAACGGTTTACATCATTGACCGGTAATCAAGTGGTTTCTGCCATGTTTGACATCAGGACATCTATTCACATGGTTACATTCGTACTACATCAGGATCGGTAAGAAGACCCTGGCTTGAGTGATCACTCTGATATGTACTTTTCCCAGGTTGCGACGGAGTTTCTCTTGAACAATGACACATATACTGTCACATAGATCCACTTTGTATTGGTCATGGCTATGTCTTGTCATCTCGTAGATCCACTGTGTATTATTCATGGCTATGATTAGTTTAGGTCATAGGAGTATATATCCACACTGTATCCTCGGGGGCTATACCTTTTATGAATATAATTATGGATCCGCAGTGTATTTTATGGAAGCCATATCTTGCAAGTCTTTATCACCAAGCATAGGTATGCCTGCCTTGGGTTTGAAACATGTCATAATATTTTTTGGATGTTTGTTTGCATCTTCTACTAGGTTCTCCGAGTCCACACCCTTTCTTTAAATATTTGTAAAGTGTTTCGGCTATCATTCTCTCTTCTCACCTCACACTTTAGGGGGCATTCTGTTACACATGAAATTTTCACACCTAGGTACCTCGTCCTAAGTGTCGTAAAGTGTTGTATAAGTGTCACATACACCTTGACACCATGGAATAACCTATGTCACAATCCCTAGTCAATGTGGAGGAGGGATATATTACATGAAGGCAAAAATACTAAGTACACATGAATTATTATTAATATTCATGAAAAAGGAAGTAATTAAGTGTGNAAAATCCTTAAGAGATATTTTCTCCCTAAATATCTTAGAGATCCCTTTCTTAGTGGATCCGATGAGAGATTCTCTCCATGGTGGTTAAGTCTCCAAATATTATATAATGAGGGATTTCCATGGAGGAGGGGGAATGGAGATTGAGAATTATACCAAACTTATGATCTCATGAGTGGTATGTCATTTGGAGCATCAACATTCTATGCGTGGACTGTTTAAGCAAGGGTTTGGACAAGAGGAACTTGATGAAGCTGTTACACTCACATCTATGGTTGTAAGTTTTCTTAATTGTCGTTATCATTAATATAATATGCTTGGCATGTTTCTTTCATGTCTGTGTTTGATCTCATATGAATTTTTCTCTAATAGATAGATCTATTTCGAGCTAATCTCAGTAGAGTAGGAAGTTGGTTGTATCTTTATTTGTCTACAGGGCTTATCGAGGAGTTTACGATTGGAGCTCAACTGGGACTGTGCAGGGAAAAACAACAGTAAAAAGGTACTTATTTTCTCCCTCTTCCTCACATAATTAGTTTATCTATATCTAAAAGGAAGTCAGTGTCCATGTTAAGAACCTTTTGTCTTAAGAGTTAAGAGTCTAGCTCTCAAGAGGAGATCTACCTGCCCGCAGGGAGATTTTCCTACAATAGAAATGTCTTGGAAAACCTTGGTCCAATAAGAAGAAAGAGGAATCCTTCGAAGAAAAAGGAGAGAGGAATGACAAGACCGAATAAATCAAAGGCTAGCTATAACAACATAAGAATAAGGTCAATATTGAATCTAGATGACTACAAGGGACCCATTACCAGAAGTAAAATAAAGAAACTCTTTGTTATTAGAAGTAAAAATCCTATCCATGGAATCTCTCTAGACATGGTAGAAAGAAACGAACAACCCCAAGATGAGCATTATGAGGAGAGACAAGGAGGTGGAAGAGATGTTGTAAGAAATCAAGGAAAACCAGGATTTGAAAACTGAAGGAGGGTAAGACATTCCCCTCTAAATATTATAGGTGAGAAACATGATCTCCTCATTCTCCCAAAGGGAACCCTAAAAGAATTTTCTAGAGACGAAGTAATTGATTCAAAGAGGCATTTGCACTTATTCCTTGATGTTTTTTATTTTCAATTTGTTGAATATGACGATGTCGTGGTAATGTTTTTCCTGCAAATCTTGTTAGTAAGAGCATAGGAATGGTATACAACATTACCCAATAGATAAATTCACTCATTTAATGACCTTGAAGCTATGTTCTTAACTATGTTCGCCCCTCCAATTACTTATCATACCCTTCTCACCGATTTCACCCAGATTGGTTTAAGGAAGAATGAACGGATACAATATTTTAATCTTCGATTCAATAAAACCTTGAGTAAGATTCCAAAAGATAAAATACCAAATGATCCAGTCATTCTCGGTTGTTATAAGAATGTGATTCCCCTGAATGTAAAATATGCTATCAGAACATCCCAAATGGATACTTTCGAGGAGGAAATGACTAAATCCACCGGGATGGAAGAAATCATGATTGAAATGGGTGTTGACCCTGATATTATACTGGGAAGAGTAAAAAGGAAGTTGCGGGGATTACATATTGGTAATCAAGGAGATTCCAGTTCAATAAAGAATGAAGAATTCAAGTCTCAAGTAGCTCAGAACCAAATGATTGGAGGAGGACTTTTCAAGGGAACCATACCTGATGTAAAGGTTGACCCTGTGGCGGCACATGAAACTAAGGAAATAATCAAAATTGCACAGATGAATAGAACCATCAAACAAATGTAGAATGAGATAACTAGACTAAGAAGGGGAAATAATTACATGCCAAATCTGAGAATGCCAATCCTAGAGAAAAGGAGGAACCCTCCCCAAGAAAACAAGGTGAGGTTTGAGAACACGGATAATCTGCAAATACCAAGGGTTCCCAGACAACCTACTCCAAATGCGGTTGTTCTAGATGATGTCTATGACGAGCAATTAATTGAGAAAGGAAATTATTACTCACCTGATGAAAGCTTTGAAATAGTGCAAATGGAAGGATGTGAGACATCCATGTATATATTTGGAGAGGGAGACAATGATCACAACTCGCAAGAAAACATTTCCTAGACAAGAGGATTTATAAATAGACCAAAAAATAAAGGAGACTCTAATAAAGAGAACCAAAAAAAAAAAAAGGGAAAAAACAAATG
>JASDQU010101216.1:412339-433149 GCA_032191745.1 Picea mariana | reverse complement strand
AGAGGATTTGTAAATAGACCAAAAAATAAAGGAGACTCTAATAAAGAGAACCAAAAAAAAAGAAGGGAAAAAACAAATGAGAAAGTGATGGATAGCATCGAGAGTAAAAGGAAACACCTAGCGTCAAAATCCAATTAAATGACATATAATGTTGTGGAGGAATTAAGTAAATTACGGATAACTTTTCCCTTTACAAAAGTGGTGAAGATTCCCCAGCAAAGAAAAAACAATTTGAAGTTTTTGTATGATCCATCTGAAAGAGTTGACGCTGTCATTACTAGTCCAAAACAAAGCCAGAGCCCATCAACTGCCAAGCTGAGAGGTAAAATTCCTCTCTTCTACATTTGAAATGAAAATCATGATGTTGCACTACATAAATGTTTAGTTGATACTGGAATGACAAATAATATAATTCCACTTACGGTCATGGAGGCATTGGGCATGAGTTTCACTAAGTATTATGAAACCGGTGAAAGCATATATGCAATTGATTCTAGAAAAGTGCCAGCTTATGGAGAAATCAAGGACTTTTATGCTTGGATTATAACATCCCCCCATATCATTACAATTTTCAATATTATTGTGGTAGACCTTCCTCCAAAATATGGAGTTGTGTTGGGAAGAGATTGGACATCCATGATCGGTGGATATATAATGAACAATGTAAGTTGTATGACGCAACGAGGAAAACAGGGAGTGATGATTAAAGTACCACATGAACCTAGAAAACCATTCTCTTTCAATAATAAGGATAATGAATTGATGGAGGATTATATATATGTCGGGATTGGAAACTATGTTATCCTAGACATAGAGTGTAACGAAATACTAGATCAAGTTCAAGATGTGGAGAATCAAGAGTGCTTGTTTGAATGCTACTGGAGGATGTCATTTGATGGAGCCTGTTCAAAATGTGGGAATGGAGTTGGAATTGTTCTTTTGAGTCCAAGTAAGATTATGCATCCACATGCTGTAAGACTGTAGTTTTCATGCACAAATAACAAGGCATAATATGAAGCTTTGATTAAGGGGATGATCCTTACATAAGAAATGAAAATAAAACATCTAATTGTAATTGGCGACTCATAGTTGGTCATCAATCAGGTTACCTAGAGGTATAAAATCAAAAAGGAAAGAATTAAGTTATATTTCAATAGAGTTAACAAATTGATTGAATCTTCCACTTCCTTCTACATTTATTTTACTCCAAGGGACAAGAATCATAAGGTAGATTCACTAGCCCTAGTGTCCTCATTGTCAAACCCATACGATATCCAAAGAAAAATGTCTTTCCAAGTAGAAAGAGATTTTTGACCGTCTGTGCCCGATAACATTGAGTACTTGCGAGTTTTGAGAACGATGAAAAACTGGAAATATTTTTGTTAAATGATGATGATGATGAATAAAATTTCTCATATTTTGTCCCCAAAGATTGCATACAAGTTGAATCTCTTTTTACGAATGACGATCATGCTAAGAATCGCCTTGAAAAAGTTTCAGTTCGAAAAGTGCAAGAAACGAGAAAACTCAATATTGGAACTAACAGTTCCCCAAAATATGTCAACTTGGGAGTTGATTGCACCGCCGAGGAAGCTGATCAATATGATTCCTTTTTCAATGAATACATTGATTTGTTCACCTGGACCTATGATGATTTGAAAGATTATGATAAAACTATATTCCAGCACATCATTCCTTTGAGGGAAGAAGAAAAAATAGTGAAGCAAAAAATAAGGATGATGAATCCCAAAATTAAACCTCTAGTAAAGATTGAGTTGCAGAAATTGAAGAAGTCAAGAATAATTTATCCCATTAGACAATCAGACTAGCTTTCAAATCCACTGGTTGTAAGAAAAAAGATAGGGTAAATATGGATGTGTGTTGACTTCGAATACCTTAACAAAGAAAGAATGAAGGATGATTTTCCTTTACCTAATATTGAGTTTCTTCTACAATAAGTTACTGGATCGGCCTACATGTCCATGTTGGATGGTTTTTCTGGATATAACTAGGTCTTGGTGGCTGAGGAAGATAGGGAAAAGACATCGTTTATCACACCCTGGGAGACATATGAATATGCTAGAATCCCTTTGGTTTGAATAATGTTGGAGCCACATTCCAGAGGGCCATGGATCATGCATTCAACGGATTGATAGGAAAATTTATGGAATACTATCAAGATGACTTGATGGTGCATTCAAATAAAAGGGGTGATCATATCCATCATTTGAGAAAGGTTTTTGAAAAATGTAGATTATATGGTGTCTCTCTAAATCAAAAGAAATTATTTTTTGTTGTGACTCAAGGAAAGATTTTGGGACATACTGTATGCAAGGTATTTACATAGATCTGGAAAGACTTAAAGAAATAAATGGGCTCAACTCCCCCACATCCAAGAAGGGAGTCCAATCATTTTTCAGCAAGATCAATTTTTTGTGAAGATTTGTTCCTAACTATGCAAGCATCGTGAAGCCAATCAATTGTTGTTGAAAAAGGAGAATAGGTTCGAATGGACAATGGATACTCAAGAGGCATTCAATAATATCAAAGGAGAAATCACCATTTCTCTTGTCCTCATTATTCCAGACTTTCAAAGAGATTTCATCATCTATTCATTTGCTACAGAGATAGTTGTTGCATCCATTCTCACTCAGAAAAATAACAAAGGAGAAGAACTCCCAATAAGTTTTATCAGAAAAACCCTACACGAATATGATTTGAGGTATTCAAAACTGGAGAAGCAAGCCCTGGCTCTTGTAAAAGAAATAGCATACTTTCAGACGTATAAATTAAACTCCCATATTATTTCTTATGTTCCTTCATCACCAGTAAAGATGATTATAAATCAACAATTAAGAGAAGGAAAATGGGATAACTGGTTGGAAAAGATACAAGAATATGATATCAAGATTAAACATTTAAAAGCAATCAAAGGACAAGGTTTATGTAAGCTCATTGCAAACAGAGATTTGGTTGACAGAATGATTTCAATTTCAGTCAGAGAACCATTGGCTGATTCAAAATGGTACGAAGATATTATATTCTACTTAAGAGCTAGGAAATTTCTTGTGACCATGAACCCCAAGGAGCAAAGAACATTGAAGATAAAGGAAAATCAATAAATGCTCATTCTTGACATACTGTTCAGGAAAAATTATGATGGTATACTACTCATATGCATTGATGAAAAGCAAGCCCAATATCTAATAAGAGAATTCTATTAGGGAATATGTGATGGACACGTTGCACCTACTGCAACCGACCACAAGATAATAATGGTTGGATTCTACTAGCCATCAATGTTCAGAGACTCATTTGCCATGATAATGAAATGTGTGTCCTGCCAACGGTTTTGAGGGAAAATGAAGAGATTTGTGATGCCCTTACAACCCATAATTGTGGAAAAACCATTGTCCTAATGGGGACTCGATGTTGTCGGGGCAATTAATCCAAAGTCTAGCAAAGGGAATATGTACATTCTCACTGTTGAAACGAAGTTTATTTTTCTTCTCTAAATCCAAATCTTCATTTTTCTCTGGTTACAGAGCCGCCCCTAGTTCTAAAAAAAAAATGGAATCAAAAGGTCTTTTAGGATTTTCGAGTTTCAGGTTTCGGCTATTCACAAAGTATGTTTATTAATGAAAACCCCAAAGTCCTGGTACTGAAGTCTCCAAAAAGTGATTGTTTAAAGGAAATTGAACTGACTGTAAAGTAATAATTAAAAACGTTAAAGGATTTCTAAACCTTTCACATGTTCTTTTTCGGCCATCTAAACTTGAGCAGCATTCGAAGTGTCCTGACCCACTTTCCACGAAGTACCTTTTAATCGTGATTAATTAATGATCAAAACATACTTGACAGATCATTGATCAGTCGTAGTTTGGGAAATCAAAGAGTCGACCTTGAGTCTCCTTAAACCTCGATTTCTGAAGTCACAAAATTATTAAAAACCTGATGCCATGTTTATTAAGAAGTAAGAAGATTTAATGGTAATAAATCCCATCATGATTTCGAGATTCAGGATTTCATGCATCAAAGAGTCGTCGGAGTCTCAATACTCCAGTCCATGAAAAATAAAATACTAACCCCTAATTGTGATTAATTAAAGAATTAAAACAAGTGGTTAGCGCCTAAAAAAATCTCGTCGCGGTTTTGCGATTCAGGATTTACTTGTCATACCGCTTGGGGAGACGACGCTTGAAACTCTGAAACATGAAGTCCCGAAAGAATTAAGCACCTAAATGTAATTAAATTAGTTTTAAAACAAGCATTAAGGTTATTAAACAAATTTCATGTTTCACCTTTCGGGAGTCTTCGATGACATTCCTTTCCAAATCCCAGCTTTGAATCACCGATATGCGAAAGTATCTATAACGGATTAATGGAAATATTTTTGACATAAAGAGAGTATCTCCAGACGTACCATCCCCATTGAATATTTTAATTTTTATCGCTTGTATCGGTACGCTAAATTTAAGACAAGTTTAAGGTCAATAAAGGTATGATGTTTCGAAATTAATTCTTATTTTTAGACTAAGAATGAGTTATATTCAGAAGAAATCATGCATTTCTTCTCTACAAGAGATTTTAATTTGGCATAGACACCATGGCACCCAGAAAAGTGCCTAAGAATAATGATGAGGCAGGTGGAAGCTTGAATCCAGATGGAGATGTTATATCCGACACTACGCCACATGTTGTGGATTCAGTCACATCCTGGAGGCAGATTTTTGAAACCTTAGATTATGAGATTTAGAATTTCCCCGAATATTTCAGAGATGAAAGGACTGAAAATAAAATCAGAGACATAGCGGAGTATGAGCTTCACAAAATAGCCACACGGCTGAGACTCGTGCCATATAATGACATGGTATGCTGGGCTTTAGAGAAAACCGATGTTCAGACAAGGATCATTCTAAATAGCCAAGGGGTCATCGTCGACTCGTTCAGAACTGAGAACATCCAAGTAATGTACAAACTACCCCCTACTTCTAAATACATTTAAAATTTCAAATTCATCGCGGAATTTCAAAGAAAGGAGTGCACATAATTTGATCAAACATATCCAAATATAATCAAAGACTAGTGGGGAATTCCAGCAAGATTTAGAGCCGATACCCATGGCATCTATTCCATAGATTCATTAAACGAATACATGGTTTATATAGCCCTGATGTTATGTAGACTCTTCATGAGGAAAAGACCTACCCATTACCCGGCATAATGGGTGCCACTTCTACATGAAGTAGCCGAGGGTTTCATCTTCAATTGGGGGAAAATTTTATCTGACAATCTAGCTAGTAAGGTTGCAAAGTACCAAACAGAAAAATCGAAAGCCTGACCTGTATCTTTTTGCATCTCTGCCTATATTATGGATGCGGTTTGTTACATGACTCCATTCCCTTTGATGAGATGGAGCTGGAACCCAGACTGTGTGGATCCCATTCATGTTTATCATTCTAAGCTATGGGAGGAAAATGTTAAAGATGTCTTTTATGAAATCTTCCACTACACAGTGATACCTCTGCACCAAATTTTGTATGGCTATGCACCCCCTCGTATTTCAGAGAAAATCGTGGGAAATCATAGGTCGATCGCAGATTGGTTTATTGAAGAGGGGTTTTCCTATGTCAAGTTTTTCGGGTGTTTGATTCCTCCTCACGCACTTCTGAAGTTCCTTCCCGACAAGATAGCATGCAGGGAGGTGGCCTACCAAATAGTAACAGGAGGCATTGAAACTGAATTGAAATCATGTCATAAGAAGTTCTAGCCACTTTTCTTGTTCATATTGGGAAGTGTTCACTACTCAACTTTGGTCACTTCAAGGTTGAAGCTGCAGCATTGGATGACATCAAATTGGTAGATCTTGAACTCAGAAAACATGATCCTTATCAAATTGTAGGAAAACATCTTACTCACTGCAACATGAAAATGTATGAACATGAAGTTTCTCCCTGGGATGACATGTTCAATGGAGCCAAAACCTATGAGGAAATATTAGACAGAGTGCAGGCATTACCACCCAACCTACAGACCATCTTTCTGACTTTCCAGAAGCACATGTGAAGTAGTTTGTCGAAGATACTGTAGGGAGAATCAATGACTCCTCCTCCAAATCAGGGGAGTACTTCCCCAGGTTTCAGATCAAAGGCTCATGATAAAGGGATGGCAGAAGAAAATCCAAAGAAGACTAAAGCATCTTCATAGAAAGAAGAATCTTCACAATCAAAGAATGCAAGGTCTAAAACAAGTTCCAAATCCGAGACCCCTTCAAATTCAAGTAAAACGATTCCACCTTCATCATCATCTATTCCCGATTATATCCCTAGAACAATAGGAGAAACTAAGACTTTAGAATTGGGAAGCCCTATCACATCATTAACTCCGTTACAATCAACCTTCCTAACTCCCCATTTGGAAGTCATATATGCAAGCGAACTTAATCCTATCCCTAGAGAAGAGATACCTTCCTCCAACTACTTTTTCAGCAGGAAAATGAAGGCTATAGTAAAACATGAAATGCATCCGAGAGCAGGCACAATGGTGAATAAACACAGAGTTCTTGTAGATGGGAAGAATCTAGAAGAGGAAGAATTTTCCACAGAAGTAGCAGGTTCTATGGGAGCTTTGGAAATGACCAATTTATTCTTAGTTGATTCTTTGAAAACAAGGTTGAAGAAGAAAAATCAAATGGTAGCTCAGTTGTAGGACCAAATAAGACACATAGAAAATAATATTCGAGAGGAGGTAAATCAAAGGGTTGAAAACATCAAGACTGTTGACGAGAAGGAAATGCAATTGTTGAAGACTAGTTTAGAGGAAGAAAACAAGCATATGCAAATGAGTCAAGTACATGTTATTCGACAGGAAGAGTTAGTGAGACAACTACAAGCTGAGTTGAAGTCTATTGAAGAAAATGTTGTAAATATAACATCATTTCAAGCCCAAGTACTAGAGGTACATGAGAAACTACAAGAAAAACAACAAGACATCCTTTCCAAAATAGAAATCATCCAAAACTACTTCTTGGAAATAAGCCACTCACTAAGTAGCATTGTTTTAAAGGGAAAAGAGGCCAAAACAACTCGTACTATTTTTCAAAAGGCAGTGATGTTTTTGGCCAGAGAGGAAGTACCATCAATCCCAAATCTAACTATAGATGAATAGATAAGGGGAGACATCATGTTAACGACATGGGAGACTAATATTACCAAAAGAAGGAAAATGGCAAGATAAGTTAAGAGAGAATGTGAAGAAGTATTTGATCAGCTAGATACAAAAACAATGGGCATTGGTAAAGGTTATTTTCCTGGGCTATTAGGATAGATAAATGTTGTAAGGCATAAACTGCATATCAAGGA
The DNA here is from genome assembly GCA_032191745.1 of Picea mariana. NCBI lineage: Eukaryota > Viridiplantae > Streptophyta > Pinopsida > Pinales > Pinaceae > Picea > Picea mariana. Next base: position 425,788 of record JASDQU010101216.1, on the reverse strand, counting down.
GAGTTGGAATGAAGTCTAGCTCGAGATTTCACAATTGAAACAACTCAACATCACCCAAATAGATAAGTGGTTAATAAAGTCGAATCTACAGTTGCAGTCGACAAAGTTTGGCAAGGGAAATACTAAAGATGATCTACCCCAAATTCGGAGGCAATTATATATGTTTGAAGCAAAGAATATGTCAGAGCCTTCCATAATTTTGATGCAGCTTGTGGACAGGTGTGTCGTGTGTTTGGGACTGAGCGAAGGAAGCATTTCAAAGAAATGATGAAGTAACGCATTTGTGCTCGTTTTTGTACAACTGGTAAAAAGTAAAAAGTAATTGAACAAAATGGTTCGAGTTTCATATTTTGTAACCATTAGCACCTAGGAGATTAGGATAATACCAGTCGTCCAGAGTTGATGATTTTCTTTGTATAAATACATTTTTGAAAGATACACCAAGGGATTTTTCCTTGGCTGATTTTATCAGAGAAAATTTTCATTTGCCAGAATTAATACAAATGCAAGTCGAAGACTCCAGATCCCATCAACTTTGATTTATGTGTTCCTCTGATTATTTCATATTCAATATCATTCCTTATATACCTTTGATGAATTCTTAGTTGCAATTTAGTACAACATCTACTGTGGTGATTGATTATTTTAGTCATCTAATTTGTTTATAGTTTTTCCTCTGTATCAATTATCAATAGGTACAAGACCTGTGAATTACTTAGATTTCTATATCTTATGCTTCATTAAAGTCCTTCTTATCTTTTTCTTTTTCTGTAACAAAGCGAGATTCTTCCCTAGTTGATGCCTCACATTGTTCACAGCTATATGTTTTCTTTCAGTTCATGCACGGTTTTCAGGTTAGCTCAAATATGAGAAACAACCTTTGATTTTGTCACACTATTAATTCAAAATTTGAGAATTTTCTTACATAATCTAAAATAGAAACAACAACCTAAAAAGAAACAAATCTTTAAAATGATTTTTCCTCTATGATAGTAACTGTTATGAGACAACCCAATATCAAACCTAGTCTCACATACCAAACCAGTATTGCTTTAACTCTTTTCAACACCATCTTAAAAACTTCCACCACCCAGGTTGAACTTGAACGTTCATGGGAAGTCATTGATTAGGACATTAGCATCCAGGAACAATTGGAAGCTAGACAAAGACGACTCAGAAATCAACCATAGCTCCTTTTCCCCTACGAGTTGTTTTTTCCTTTCTTTATATCACACACCCTCTTTTTGGATGCCTAGACTTTATACTTTCAATCCTTAAGTATAAACTCTGGAACAACATCTTTATGGCACCATTGTCAGGGAACAAAGAAGAAAAATTATTTTCCCTGGAAGAATGACATCTGTGACTTTCTCTCTTTGATAGTGAGCAAAGAGTGAACACTTTTTAAAGGCTAAGTTATTATTCACTTGGCGACTCCACATTTAAGTAAGCTGACATCCAGTCGAAGGAACACTAGACAAAACCCAGATGATAAGCAAACCAAGCTTATTTATGATCCTGAAAAAATTCTAAAAACAAGGGGTTTCCTTAAGCAAACTACTACGGCCTACCAGCCTAAGTACACACAGTCTAAGGCTAATATTACTCTTGAAACACTAACTTTGCAAGAAGTTTCCACTCAAACCCCTTTCGGAGAAACTTCGGCTAAGACATTTGAAGCCGAGACCATAAAACCTAATTTTGTTTCCCTTGAAATTAATTCTGAAACTCATCCGACTACCTCTTCTGTAAGCGAAGGTGAAAATCCTTCGGTAAAAATCATGTCAATTGAGATCCCATCAGCTCTTGAACTAAATTTCCCAACCTCACAAAGTATAGCAGAGTATACCATACACTCAGATTTAACCCCTGCAAGTTCTCCCATCTACATTTCTTGCAAGTCGGAAGAACCGAGTCCCCATATCTCGTTTCCCCCTTTTTCAGTTTTTTCATCTTCTAATAAATGGTTCTCGGAATCCTTGCTTCTTCATCCCGAAGAAGCTAAAGGATCATTGTACATCTTTGAAAACCCTCTTTATAACGTATTGGTTTCCTCTACTATAATATCTATGTCAACTACCGGAGGACTTAATCACAACCAAACATATAAATCTCTTTGATCAATTCGCAAATATTCTCGGTCTCGAGCATGAAGACATTTATTCATGGTTGTTTGTTCAAACTTTTGAAGGATGGGTGAGAACCTGGTTTCAAAGTTTGCCCGCAGGTTTGATATTGTCCTACGACGCGTTAGAAAGCTATTTTCTCAGGCAATGGGGTGAAAGGAAAGATCACTTATATTATTTAACTGAGTTTGGGGCTTTAAAGAAGAAAAATTCAGAAACTGTTATGGAATTCATCCAAAGATTTAATAAGTTATATAACAAGATACCAGTTGAAGTTAAACCTTCCCAACCTGTAGCAAAGGTACCGTTCATCGGGGATTTTGAACCTGAGTTTGCATTATTATTAAGAGAAAGGAGAGCAGTCGAACTTACCAGAATGCAAGACAATGCTGTAGAGATTGAGTCAAACATGATGGCTTCTGGTAAATTAAAGGAAAAAGTGGAAGTGGGAAATGGAGAGACCAAACGTTTTAAGGAGCAAGAAAGACTCTTAGGATCTGGAGATCCTCAAATGATAAAATGGATGATACGGCAAGGATAATTAAAGAGCTATCAAATAAAATTTCAAGGATGGAGCTAGATCAATCTAAAGCAAATCAGTTCGTTAAGAGAGAATTCAGGAGAAACTCCAATCCCCAAATACAACAAAGAAAAATTAAAAATGAAGACCAAAAGGTTCAGGCTCCTTTAAAAAACAAAAATTTTATAGGAGGTAATGACATGAAATAATTTGAGGATTTGGAAGAAGATATTAATAATCTCGACGATGATTATTATCAACCTCATTTAACTAAACAAGATTATGAGAGGTCTTTAAGAACAAAACATCGGTCAAATGAGGATAGCAATACAAATAATACAGAAGATCCCTCTTGCCAAGGAATTGTCAATACCATAATGGTTGAACTCCAAAACAAGTGTAATCTAAGGTCCAAAACAAAAAACATAACAACTACCCAACCAAAGAAAATCCTACCGAGAGGTGAAGCATATGAACTAGCTCCAAAAGACGTTGAAAAATAGATCACCAAAAAAGGAGAAGTTAACCCACAAGGTGCCAAAACTAAGAAAACCAAAACACATATGGCAGGAACAAAAACAACTGAAAATAAATCAACGCAAACAAATAAACTAGAAAAGAAGGAGACCAAAATACCAATCAGAGAAACCAAAAAAACTATGAGAGGTTTCATCCTAGAAAATGAGATTAACAAAATCAAAATACCGATACCTCTGGTTGAAATAGAAAATAATCTCGTTTACCGAAGACAAATCACCAAAATGATAATTTTTTCAGATATGGGAAGTCAAGATGACATTATAAATCTAGAAGATGATAAGCCTAACATAATTTTTGGTCTACATTTTGAAGGGGCTAGAGATATTGTTGCTCCCTTCTACATTACACTAAATGTGCATGATCGTCTGCTACATAACAACATGCTAGATTCTGGAGCCTCACATAATGTGATGCCCAAGGGTATTATGGATAGACTTGGCCTTAAAATTACCAGATAGTACGGGGACTTGTATTCGTTTGATTCGAGGAAGGTTAAATGTGTGGGCATGATCAAATACTTAGTAATAAATATTGCACAGATCCCAATAAAAAAGTGTTCTAATGGATGTGGTTATTGTTGATATACCTCTAAAGTATGGTATGCTAGTATCCAGGTCTTGGGGTGCTAAGCTTGGAGGATCCCTTCAACTGGACATGATGCACACCATGATTCCCATTTTCTGAGGACAGTTCACTTGATTGTATTGGGAAACACAACTGGCATACACTGTAAGTGATCCACATAACCCTAGCAATTACCTTGTTTATGTCACTGATCAATATATTGGAAATTTAATTTTATCAATTGATGATGATATAGATGAATGTGCTGAAGATGTCACAAAAGGGAATAAAATAGGAAAGGTAAAAGAAATTATATATAGCACTGGAATCTGGAAAATGTATTTCAATGGCCCTTCATCATGTGAAGGAGCAGGCATAGGTGTACTCTTTGTAGCACCTGGAGATGATTGTGTCATTCCTTTCTCTTACAAACTACAGTGGGACATAGACTACACAAATAATGTATGCGAGTACGAAGCCTTGGTTTTGGGATTAGAGGTCGCTTGAAAATTAAACATAAAAAACTGGGAAGTCTACGGAGATGCGGAATTAATTATGAAACAAGTGAACCGGCAGTATCAGGCCAAACACCCTAGATTGATATTTTATAGAAACTACGCCTAGGATTTAATGAATTTTTTTTTTCGTCAGTTAATTTCCATTACATCCCCCGTACAGAAAATCTGCAAGCTGATTCATTAGCCAAAGAAGCCTCAACTTTTGCACCTCCTACAACTTTAAAACTTAAGTATCACATAGAGGTGAGGCATAGAACCTCCATACCAAACAACATACAACACTAGAAGGTGTTCTAAGATGATGAACAGATTAGAAAATTCCTCGAAATGGTGGAGGACTTCGCTGAAATGGACATCGACCAAGAAAACCAGAATGATCATACTTGGATTATGCAAGAAGGGGAGGATCCTCAAGAGTTTGAAGATAATATCACAAATCATTGCGTGTTAGTACTAAAAAATAATCAAATCCCTAAAGGTCTAATCCCCCTAGAAAGATTATTTGACCATAATGATATGCCCTTGAAATCTACTTTGTAGCCCCAGCCTGAGGAAGTCGAATATTGTGATATAGGCACTAAAGAGGAACCTAGAATGGTAAAAATATCAAAGTATATTCCTCATGAGATGAAAAGTAAGTATACATACTTAATCAGGTGATATAAAGATGTTTTTGCATGGTCCTATGATGAGATGAGAACCTATGACACCACTGTGATCAAACACAAGATCCCTTTAAAACCAGCGTTAAACCTTTCAAACAGAAGCTCAGGCAAATCAATCCTATATTATTTCCCATGGTCGAAAAGAAAGTAAAATAACTCCTAGATTCCAAGATAATCGTACCACTTAGGTACTCTGATTGGGTAGCCAACTTGGTCCCGGACAGGAAGAAAAGAGGAGAAATCACACTGTGTGTGGACTTTAGAAACTTAAATAAGTCATCTCTTAAAGACAATTATCCGCTACCCAAAATGGACCATGTCTTAGAAAAAGTAGTCGAAGCAAATAGAATGTCCATGATCGACATCTTTTTTGGTTACAATCAGATTGTTGTCAACAAAGACGATAAATAAAAAACAACCTTCACCACCCCTTGGGGTACATTTTTGTATGATAAAATGCCATTTGGTTTAATGAATGTAGGTGCTACATTCCTGCGGGATATGGATATTGCATTCGTTGGTGAAAGAGATAAATTCGTGGTTATTTATCTGGATGATCTGACCATTTTTTCTAAATCTGATGAAGATCATCTGATACATTTAAAGCAAACATTTGAGAAATGTCGTAAATTTGGTTTGTCTCTAAATCCCAAGAAGTCACACTTTACAATGAAAGAAGGTAAACTCTTGGGCCATATTGTGTCTCGAGACGAAATTAAAATTGATCCTAAAAGGGTCGAAGCTATAGACACTATAAACATTCCTAGAAATGTAAAAGAAATTCAGTCGTTTTTAGGAAAAATATTTTTTTTGAGGAGATTTATCCTGAACTTTGATGAAATTGTGAAATTGATTACAGATATGCTCAATAATAATAGAGAAATTAAGTGGATGGATGAAGCTAAAGTATTATTTGCACACATCAAGAAAATTATAGGTGAATCCCCTGTACTGGCAAGACCTGATTATCTCAAGGAATTTTTGATCTTCTTGTTTGCATCTGAACACACAATCACAACAATACTTCTACAAAAGAATGAATAAGGTTTCAAGAAACAAATAACATTCTTCAGTAAGAGCCTCAGAGACACAGAATTGAAATATGACATAATGGAAAAGAAGGCATATGCTATGGTGAAAGCACTAAAGGCTTTCAGAACTTATGTGTTACACTCCAAGATAATTGCATATGTACCCACCAATTCTGTCAAAGACATATTGGTTCAACCTGATAGTGACGGGAAGAGGGGTTCATGGCTTGCTAAGATTCAAGAATTTGATTTAGAATTGAAACCGACAAAGATCATGAAGGGACAAGGTTTGGCTAAGCTTCTAGTTGAATCGAATTTCAGAGTGCTCCATATAAATAATCTGCAAGGGTGTGAAGGATGTTTGGATATGGACGAACTTGATGACCAAATAGCCACAACCAATATAAAAGAAAATTTCACAAATTCAACATGGTACAAATATATTGTATCTTATATGCTAACCTTGAAATGCCCAAGTGATATGACTCCATCTAAGGATAGAACGTTGAAATTTCATGTAGTGAAGTATTGTATTTCAGAGACCCAATTGTATTGGAAAGACCCTCTAAGATTTCTACTAGCCTGTCTAGTAGAATCAAAGACCGAAAAGGTCGTAAATGAATTCCAGAATGGAGTGTGTGGAGGACATCATGCATGGAGAGAAACGACTTATAAAATTCTGAGAGAGAGATATTATTGGCCTAAATTATTCACAGATGTAAATGCCAAAGTTACAGCCTGTAATTCATGCCAATTATTTGCAGGTAAACAAACATTCCCAACACTACCTCTGGTTCTAGTCAAAATGGAAGCTTTGTTCCAACAATGGGGTTTAGATTTTACAGGGGAAATCAATCCACACTCCAGCTCACAGCATAGATGGATCCTAACCGCTACAGATTATTTCACCAAATGGGTAGAAGTTATTCTGACTAGAAAAGCCATAGATTTAGTGGTGATAGATTTCTTGGAAGAAAACATATTATCTAGATTTGGTTGTCCTCGAAAGATAGTTATAGATAATGCCTAGGAATTCAAATCTATGGAAATGGTCAGCTTTTTCCAAAAGTACAATATTATATTGGGTCACTCCATGGCATACTAACCCCAATGCAATGGGCTAGCTAAATCATCAAATAAAAGATTAATTACCATAATTAAGAAGGTGTTGAACGAAAATAAAAAATCCTGGCATGTGCATTTGAAATACACCTTGTGGGAAAATCGAATAGGCACCAAGAAGTCGATTGGCACTTCTCCATTTCAAATGGTATATGGTACTGACATGGTGTTACCCATAAATCTGGCTCTACCTGTGATGAAACTCTAATAAGATGAAAAAGAAGAACCAAACCATGTCACCAGAAGAATAAATCAACTGATTGAAGTCCAGCCAAATAGGGCTAAGGTGGACGAAAGGCTGTAGAAATACCAAGACAACATGAAATCATTGTTCGATCATAAGGCTAAGGATAGGAATTCCTCCCTGGTGATTCGGTTTTAAAATGGGATGCTAGGAGGGAAGACTCGGAAAAACATGGCAAATTCAATCATATCTGGTATGGACCATTCAAAGTCAGGGCTTCTGAAGGGAAGAACTCATTTCTACTAGAAAATTTGGACAGTAAAATTCTCAATGCCCCTATCAACAGGCATTATCTGAAGCACTGATGCAGGAGCATCTCTCACATCAAGCGAGCCAACGTGAAAGCGAAGGACAACTGGATGAGCGCCAACACAGATTTTGAAAATCACCTTGGAAATTGTTGCACAATCTTAAAAGAGTCATTAAGATGAAGCGCACTTGTATATTGTAACCAGACATTGAGCCTTTAAGCTCTTGTCCTTAGTAGGTAGACAACATTTAAGATAGTTAATGCAGGTAGATAGAATTTAATTCTAGATTAGACTGTTTGAGAGCGCAAGAGGGAAACGGGACATAGACACCCTCATTGTGCATTTGTAACATTATTCTAGAGAAGGAAGAGCAAGAGAATGTAGAGAGTTGTGTAAGAACACCCATGTACAGATACTTGAATTAATAGAAGGGATTGATTCAAATTCATGGTTTTTTGTTTGTTCTCTGTGTATTGATGTTGAATGATATGCTCATGAATGTTTGCTTCCTGTTATACATTTGCTTTATATGCTGTGTATATGATTTCATGTTTGAATTGAAGTCTGAGAGGAAGAAGGAATGAGTTTCAATTGTTTCTCTATCTGAGCCAGAGTTCCTGCAAGGAGTGCAATCGAATTGTCCGCAAGGAGTGCGTTGACAAAGGGGGATTAGATAGTTAAACTTTCTTTCTCATTCACCCAAAGTGCAATTGGGCACAGGAGCCGTGCAAGGAGTGCGCAGGCCAAGAAAAGCTTCAGGGTTGTGAACCTGAGTGGAGCGTCAAGAGATTGCTACTACAGGTGTGCGCAGATTCGAAGCATTCAAGCACTTGAAAGTGATTGAAGGGTTGCTGCAAGGAGTGTGAGCAAGAGGCTTCTTTTTGAGAACTTGAAGCCTTGGGAGAAGCTTAGGAGATATATAACCTTCAAGTAATCACCAAGAGAATCACAGGGATTTTGTGCCGTGAAGTGTTTAAACAAGCGTCGCAAGTAGTGTGCAGGTGGACAAGTCTTCGAGGAGGAGTACTTGGTTCATTTCGCAGCATTTATCAAGAGAAATGGACGGTCGGTATTCTCCGAGGAGAATTCATGACATCCCGTGGATCGTCAAATCTCACAAAGGTACAGGGGAGATACAGCGACCTATTCTTGAGAGATTAAAATCTCAGAAGGGATAGAGCCGTTGATCCAAGCCAGCCAGGGCCGTTGGATCACTCGTGGAATTGCCTATCGGGATTTCGTAAGGGAAGAGTCGAAGATTTGATAGCGGAAATCATGAAATCGCGATACGTGAAATCCCGATGGCTACGTAAATGGTGTGGGGCCATAGGAGTTGGTGATGTGGATAGGTGGCATGAGTTTCAGAATTTCGCAGGGTGAAGTCCCGAAACATTGACATCAGGATTCACAATATAGCGAAATCTGAAATCCCAACGAAGTGATAGGGTGTGGAAAGGTCAACTTGCGTGTGTGCCAGGTAATTAACATATCGGGTCTCGGGGGTCGAAGTATCGAGTTTCTCGATATCGCGAGTGGCGAAATCGCGATAAGAGGAAGTTTCGATAGAATAAGGAAAGGGTCAGTGTTGACTTATATCAGGTCTCGGGGATTCGCGGAACCAACGCTCGACCACTGACCTCGCGAAGTCTGATCCCACGATAAGTAAAGAGAGGGGATCGCGCGAAGAGTTCTGTGGGTGCAGATTTCCCGATAGGGAAATAGAGGAACATTAAAGTTCTCCGGGCTGTGTGAAAAGTGAAGATCCTGTGAGCGGACGTGCTTGCGAGCGCGTGCTGCATCAAGCATTATATGCAATAAAAAAATTCCAAAATTCCAATGTATATACTGATTTGTGTTTTCTGGTTTTATAGTTGTTCGGTAAGTTTTACTTTCACCGCAAATAAAATAGGTTAGTGATCTCCTAGAAATGGAGATACAAAATATTCGACACATTGAATTCTATAAATCTTAGAACCATTACTATTTTCATGTTGTCTTCTTGCAGGGTTCTGGTCTACAACCCAAATGAAAAACAAAAGAATATGGATGGTCATGTATCAGGAAATTAATTTTCTCAAAACAGGTGATAAAAAATAATGTACTAAGATGAGAACGGAGTGGTAAGGCAAGGTATGAATTTCTAAGATTTCTATATTTCAAATGAATATATCCTAGGTGCAACAACAGTCTCATGAGTATGACCATTTTCACCCGAGGTATCATCAATAAAATGAAATTTTCTATCGATCATAAAGGATTCCCCTAGGTAAGATAAAAATAAGTAAAATAAACAGGAGAAGTAAAGTGACCTCAAAAGGGTTCCAAGAGTCAGGATTGCATTGCCACAACTATGTTTATGAAATCCAAATCCTTCTCTGTCATCCTATCCCAATCTGTGGCATCTTCCCCTTGACCCCAGACACTTTCCAATGATTTCTACAGAGGAAGGCGAAGTTACACTTTAGATTTGAAAGTTGACAAACGAATATTTAGAAGAAAGGAAAGTCCTAACGAATCTTCAAACTCTTACTAAGCAAAGATATGTATAGGATAATCCTGATGCTCTTATTTCTTTTAACAGGTTCTAAAAAAATATTAGTCTTACTCAAAAGAGGGTCCCCGGAAATAAAATTCTCCCATAAGTTTTTCCCTGCCGACTTAAATGTTTTGAAGGCCGAAAAGAAACTGATCCAGAGTAATCAAAATGAGTTGACATACCTTTGTTGCAAATTATACATAGATATCACCCCTGGTATACTTTATACTAATTGATTGCCCCCACTTCATGTCAAAGAAAGTATAAGATGGATGGTGAAAGGAAATTAAAAAATTGATTGCCCCCATCTAGTCCAAAAGGAGATGATGAAAGGAAATTCGTAAAATGATTTCCCTCATCTCAGCATTTAAATCAAAACACCCATTTTGAAGTGTTGAAAGGAAATTCAATAAAGGGAATCAAATAACTTCACCGAGGTACTGAACAGGCTCACTGAAAGTGAGACAATGCCTAAGATATTTGTAAGGTTGTTATAAACGAATTACACTATACTCTGGTAAATTTTCTTTCTTTGAAGTTCGATATACATCCCAATTTCGCACAAGACTCCCTGATTCAAAAACATTAAAATTACTCCACCTTGAGGTAAGAAATATCAACAGAACCTATTATAATTCCTAAGGTTGTTTGAATTATCTTAAGTAGAACACAAATCCAAAACATGAAAGAGGAAGTCAAATGGCCTAAACTTAATATTAGAGAGCGATTGGGTTTCGAAAGCTTTCAGAGATAAAGATGAAACCCCCTTTTTCCTCTACACCTTCTTCCTGGACAAGTTTTTGGAACAAACTAATGACTCCATTTTCCCAATAAAGGAACATGGTCTACTGTTCTTCTTGTCCCATAGGGAGACGAGATCCCTAGATTGAGCCTATGTTGAAACAAAGTTTATTTTTCTTCTCTAAATCCAAATCTTCATTTTTCTCTGGTTACAAAGACGCCCCTAGTTCTAAAAAAAAGGGAATCAAAAGGTCTTTCAAGATTTTCGAGTTTCGGGTTTCGGCTGTTCACAAAGTATGTTTCTTAATGAAAACCCAAAATTCCAAGTACCGAAGTCTTGAAAAAGTGATTGTTTAAAGGAAATTCAACGGACTGCAAAGTAATAATTAAAAACGTTAAAGGATTTATAAGCCTTTCACATGTTCTTTTTCAGACATCTCAACTTGAGTAGCATTCTAAGTGTCCCGACGTGCTTTCCATGAAGTACCTTTTAATCATGATTAATTAAGGATCAAAACACACTTGACATATTTTTGATCAATTTCATTTCGGGAAATCAAAGGGTTGACCTTGAGTCTCCTTAAGCCCCGATTTCTGAAGTCGCAAAATTCTTAAAAACCAAATGCCATGTTTATTAAGAAGTAAGAAGGTTTAATGGTAATAAATCCCATCGTGATTTCGCGATTTGGGATTTCATGTGTCAAAGATTCGTCGGATTCTTGATACTCTAGTCCACAAAAAATAAAATACTAACCCCTAATCGTGATTAATTAAAGAATTAAAACAAGTGGTTAGCGCCTAAACAAATCCCGTCAAGGTTTCATGATTCGAGATTTACTTGTGTCATATCTCTTGGGGACATGATGCTCGAAACTACGAAACATGAAGTCCCAAAAGAATTAAGCACCTAAATGTAATTAACTTAATTTTAAAACAAGCATTAAGGTTATTGAATAACTTTCGCATTTCGCCTTTCAGGATTCTTCGATGACATTCCTTTCAAAATCCCAATTTTGAATCACCGATATGCGACAGTATCTATAACGCATTAATGGGGATATTTTTGACATAAAGAGCGTATCTCCAGACGTACCATCCCCATTAAATCTTTTAATTTTTATCGCCTGTATCGGTACACTAAATTTAAGACAAGTTAAAGGTCAATAAAGGTTTGATGTTTCGAAATTCATTCTTATTTTTAGACTAAGAGCGATTTATATTCATAAGAACTCACACATTTCTTCTTTGCAACAAATTTTCATTTGGCACAGACACCATGGCACCTAGAAAAGCACCTAAGAAGAATGAGGAGGTAGATGGAAGCTCAAATCTGGATGGAGATGTTATATCCGACACTATGCCACAAATTGTGGATTCAGTCAAATCCTAGAGGCAGATTTTTGAAACCTTAGATTATGAGATTAAGAATTTCCCCGAAGATTTAAGAGATGAAATGACTAAAAATAAACTTAGAGACATAGCAGATTCTGAGCTTCACAAAATAACCACATGGCCGAGACTCATGCCATACCATGACATGGTATGATGGGCTTTAGAGAAAACTGATGTTCAAACAAGGAGAATTCTAAACAGCCAAGGGGTCATCGTCAGCTCGTTTAGACCCGAGCACATCCAAGTAATGTACAAACTGCCCCCTACTTCTAAATACATTTATAATGTTGAATTCATAGCGAAATTTCAAATAAAGGAGTGCACAGAATTCGATCAAACATATCCAAATATAATCAAAGACTAGTGGGGAATTCCAACAATATTTAGAGTCGATACCCATGGAAGCTATGCCACAATTTATTTAAACAAATACATGGTTTATATAGCCCTGATGCTATGTAGACTCTTTAGGAGGAAAATCCCTACCCATCTCCTAGAAGAATGGGTTCCACTTCTACATGAAGTAGCCAAGGGTTTCAACTTCAACTGGGGGAAATGTTTATCTGACAATCTAGCTAGTGAGGTTGCAGAGTACCAAACAACAAAATCAAAAGGATGACCTACATATTTTTACATGTCTGCCTATATTATGGATGCATTTTTTTACATGACTCCATTCCCTTTGATGAGCTGGAGATGGAACCCAGCCTGTGTGAAGCCCATTCATGTTTATCATTCTAAGCTATGGGAGGAAAATGTTAGAGATGTCTTTTACGAAATCTACCACTATGTAGTGATACCTCTGCACCAAATTTTGTATGGCTATCCACCCCCTTGTATTTCATATCAAATCATGGGAAATCTCAAGGCGATTGCAGATTGGTTTATTGAGGAGGTTTTTTTTTATGTCAGGGTTTTCGGGTGTTTGATTCCTCCTCATGCACTTCTGAAGTTCCTTCCCGACAGGCTAGTGTGTAGGGAGGTGGCCTACCAAATAGTAACATGAGGCATAGACACTAAATTGAAAGCATCTCAGATGAAGTTCTGACCACTTTTTCCTGTTCATATTGGGAAGTGTTCACTGCTCAACTTTGGTCACTCCAAGGTTGAAGCTGCAACACTGGATGACATCAAATTGGTAGATCTTGAACTCAGAAAACATGACCCTTATCAAATTGTAGGAAACCATATTACTCACT
>JASDQU010101216.1:400878-412319 GCA_032191745.1 Picea mariana | reverse complement strand
CTAGAAATGGAGATACAAAATATTCGACACATTGAATTCTATAAATCTTAGAACCATTACTATTTTCATGTTGTCTTCTTGCAGGGTTCTGGTCTACAACCCAAATGAAAAACAAAAGAATATGGATGGTCATGTATCAGGAAATTAATTTTCTCAAAACAGGTGATAAAAAATAATGTACTAAGATGAGAACGGAGTGGTAAGGCAAGGTATGAATTTCTAAGATTTCTATATTTCAAATGAATATATCCTAGGTGCAACAACAGTCTCATGAGTATGACCATTTTCACCCGAGGTATCATCAATAAAATGAAATTTTCTATCGATCATAAAGGATTCCCCTAGGTAAGATAAAAATAAGTAAAATAAACAGGAGAAGTAAAGTGACCTCAAAAGGGTTCCAAGAGTCAGGATTGCATTGCCACAACTATGTTTATGAAATCCAAATCCTTCTCTGTCATCCTATCCCAATCTGTGGCATCTTCCCCTTGACCCCAGACACTTTCCAATGATTTCTACAGAGGAAGGCGAAGTTACACTTTAGATTTGAAAGTTGACAAACGAATATTTAGAAGAAAGGAAAGTCCTAACGAATCTTCAAACTCTTACTAAGCAAAGATATGTATAGGATAATCCTGATGCTCTTATTTCTTTTAACAGGTTCTAAAAAAATATTAGTCTTACTCAAAAGAGGGTCCCCGGAAATAAAATTCTCCCATAAGTTTTTCCCTGCCGACTTAAATGTTTTGAAGGCCGAAAAGAAACTGATCCAGAGTAATCAAAATGAGTTGACATACCTTTGTTGCAAATTATACATAGATATCACCCCTGGTATACTTTATACTAATTGATTGCCCCCACTTCATGTCAAAGAAAGTATAAGATGGATGGTGAAAGGAAATTAAAAAATTGATTGCCCCCATCTAGTCCAAAAGGAGATGATGAAAGGAAATTCGTAAAATGATTTCCCTCATCTCAGCATTTAAATCAAAACACCCATTTTGAAGTGTTGAAAGGAAATTCAATAAAGGGAATCAAATAACTTCACCGAGGTACTGAACAGGCTCACTGAAAGTGAGACAATGCCTAAGATATTTGTAAGGTTGTTATAAACGAATTACACTATACTCTGGTAAATTTTCTTTCTTTGAAGTTCGATATACATCCCAATTTCGCACAAGACTCCCTGATTCAAAAACATTAAAATTACTCCACCTTGAGGTAAGAAATATCAACAGAACCTATTATAATTCCTAAGGTTGTTTGAATTATCTTAAGTAGAACACAAATCCAAAACATGAAAGAGGAAGTCAAATGGCCTAAACTTAATATTAGAGAGCGATTGGGTTTCGAAAGCTTTCAGAGATAAAGATGAAACCCCCTTTTTCCTCTACACCTTCTTCCTGGACAAGTTTTTGGAACAAACTAATGACTCCATTTTCCCAATAAAGGAACATGGTCTACTGTTCTTCTTGTCCCATAGGGAGACGAGATCCCTAGATTGAGCCTATGTTGAAACAAAGTTTATTTTTCTTCTCTAAATCCAAATCTTCATTTTTCTCTGGTTACAAAGACGCCCCTAGTTCTAAAAAAAAGGGAATCAAAAGGTCTTTCAAGATTTTCGAGTTTCGGGTTTCGGCTGTTCACAAAGTATGTTTCTTAATGAAAACCCAAAATTCCAAGTACCGAAGTCTTGAAAAAGTGATTGTTTAAAGGAAATTCAACGGACTGCAAAGTAATAATTAAAAACGTTAAAGGATTTATAAGCCTTTCACATGTTCTTTTTCAGACATCTCAACTTGAGTAGCATTCTAAGTGTCCCGACGTGCTTTCCATGAAGTACCTTTTAATCATGATTAATTAAGGATCAAAACACACTTGACATATTTTTGATCAATTTCATTTCGGGAAATCAAAGGGTTGACCTTGAGTCTCCTTAAGCCCCGATTTCTGAAGTCGCAAAATTCTTAAAAACCAAATGCCATGTTTATTAAGAAGTAAGAAGGTTTAATGGTAATAAATCCCATCGTGATTTCGCGATTTGGGATTTCATGTGTCAAAGATTCGTCGGATTCTTGATACTCTAGTCCACAAAAAATAAAATACTAACCCCTAATCGTGATTAATTAAAGAATTAAAACAAGTGGTTAGCGCCTAAACAAATCCCGTCAAGGTTTCATGATTCGAGATTTACTTGTGTCATATCTCTTGGGGACATGATGCTCGAAACTACGAAACATGAAGTCCCAAAAGAATTAAGCACCTAAATGTAATTAACTTAATTTTAAAACAAGCATTAAGGTTATTGAATAACTTTCGCATTTCGCCTTTCAGGATTCTTCGATGACATTCCTTTCAAAATCCCAATTTTGAATCACCGATATGCGACAGTATCTATAACGCATTAATGGGGATATTTTTGACATAAAGAGCGTATCTCCAGACGTACCATCCCCATTAAATCTTTTAATTTTTATCGCCTGTATCGGTACACTAAATTTAAGACAAGTTAAAGGTCAATAAAGGTTTGATGTTTCGAAATTCATTCTTATTTTTAGACTAAGAGCGATTTATATTCATAAGAACTCACACATTTCTTCTTTGCAACAAATTTTCATTTGGCACAGACACCATGGCACCTAGAAAAGCACCTAAGAAGAATGAGGAGGTAGATGGAAGCTCAAATCTGGATGGAGATGTTATATCCGACACTATGCCACAAATTGTGGATTCAGTCAAATCCTAGAGGCAGATTTTTGAAACCTTAGATTATGAGATTAAGAATTTCCCCGAAGATTTAAGAGATGAAATGACTAAAAATAAACTTAGAGACATAGCAGATTCTGAGCTTCACAAAATAACCACATGGCCGAGACTCATGCCATACCATGACATGGTATGATGGGCTTTAGAGAAAACTGATGTTCAAACAAGGAGAATTCTAAACAGCCAAGGGGTCATCGTCAGCTCGTTTAGACCCGAGCACATCCAAGTAATGTACAAACTGCCCCCTACTTCTAAATACATTTATAATGTTGAATTCATAGCGAAATTTCAAATAAAGGAGTGCACAGAATTCGATCAAACATATCCAAATATAATCAAAGACTAGTGGGGAATTCCAACAATATTTAGAGTCGATACCCATGGAAGCTATGCCACAATTTATTTAAACAAATACATGGTTTATATAGCCCTGATGCTATGTAGACTCTTTAGGAGGAAAATCCCTACCCATCTCCTAGAAGAATGGGTTCCACTTCTACATGAAGTAGCCAAGGGTTTCAACTTCAACTGGGGGAAATGTTTATCTGACAATCTAGCTAGTGAGGTTGCAGAGTACCAAACAACAAAATCAAAAGGATGACCTACATATTTTTACATGTCTGCCTATATTATGGATGCATTTTTTTACATGACTCCATTCCCTTTGATGAGCTGGAGATGGAACCCAGCCTGTGTGAAGCCCATTCATGTTTATCATTCTAAGCTATGGGAGGAAAATGTTAGAGATGTCTTTTACGAAATCTACCACTATGTAGTGATACCTCTGCACCAAATTTTGTATGGCTATCCACCCCCTTGTATTTCATATCAAATCATGGGAAATCTCAAGGCGATTGCAGATTGGTTTATTGAGGAGGTTTTTTTTTATGTCAGGGTTTTCGGGTGTTTGATTCCTCCTCATGCACTTCTGAAGTTCCTTCCCGACAGGCTAGTGTGTAGGGAGGTGGCCTACCAAATAGTAACATGAGGCATAGACACTAAATTGAAAGCATCTCAGATGAAGTTCTGACCACTTTTTCCTGTTCATATTGGGAAGTGTTCACTGCTCAACTTTGGTCACTCCAAGGTTGAAGCTGCAACACTGGATGACATCAAATTGGTAGATCTTGAACTCAGAAAACATGACCCTTATCAAATTGTAGGAAACCATATTACTCACTCCAACATGAAAATGTATGAACATGAATTTTCTCCCTGTGATGACATATTCAAGGGAGACAGAACCTATGAGGAAATATTAGATAGAGTGCAGGCATTACCACTCGACCTACAGACCAACTTTCTAACTTTCTAGAAGCATGGGAGAAGTAGTTTGTCGAAGATACTGCTGGGATAATCAATGACTCCTCCTCCATATCAAGGGAGTACTCCCCCAGGTTTCTGATCAAAGGCTCATGATAAAGGGACTATAGAATAAAATCCAGAGAAGACTGAAGCGTCTTTAGAGAAATCAAAAGCTTCACAATCAAAGAATCCAGGGCCTGAAACAAGTTCCAAATCTGAGACCCCTTCAAAGTCAAGCCAAATGATTCCACCTTCATCATCATCTATTCCTACTGATATTCCTAAAACAACAGGAGAAACTAAGACTTGAGAATTGGGAAGCCCTATCACATCATTAACTCCGTTACAGTCAACCTTCGGGACTCCCCATTTGGAGGTCATATATGCAAGCGAACTTACTCCTATCCCTACAGAAGAGATACCTTCCTCCGACTTCTTTTTTAGAAAGAAAAGGAAGGTTGTAGTAAAATAGGAAATGCATCCGAGAGGAGGCACAATGGTGAAGAAACACAGAGTGCTCGTAGATGGGTAGAATGTAGAAGAGGAATATTTTTCCATAGAAGTTGCAGGTTCTATGAGAGCTTTGGCAACGACCAATTTATTCTCAGATGACTCCTTGAAAACAAGGTTGAAGCCAAAAAATCAAATGGTAGCTCAGTTGCAGGACCAAATAAGACACACATAAAATAATATTCGAGAGGAGGTAAATCAAAGGGTTGAAAATGTCAGGACTGATGACGAGCAGGAAATGCAATTGTTGAAGACTAGTCTAGAGGAAGCAAACAAGCAGATGCAAATGAGTCAAGTACAGGTTATTCAACAGGAAGAGTTAGTGAGACAGCTACAGGCTAAGTTGAAGTCTATTGAAGGTCAAGTTGTGAATATAACAACATTTCAAGCTCAAGTACTAGAGGTACATGAGAAACTACAAGCAGAACAATAGGACATGCTTTCCAAAATAGAAATCATCCAAAACTACTTCCTGGAAATAAGCCACTCAATAGATAGCATTGTTTTAAAGGAAAAAGAGGCCAATTTAGCTCATGCTTCTTTTCAAAAGATAGTGGTGTTTTTGTCCAGAGAGGAAGTACCAGCAATCCCAAAGTTGACTGTAGATGAACAGATTAGGGGAGACATCATGTTAAATACATGGGAGACTAATATTGCCAAAAGTAGGAAAATGGCAAGAGAAGTTAAGAGAGAATGTGAAGAAGTATTTGATCAGCTAGATACAAAAACATTGGGCATTGGTAAAGGCGATTGTCCTGGGATATTAGGACAGATAAATGTTGTAAGGCATCAACTGCATATCAAGAAGATTTGGAACGAAGTCCAACCTGAGATTTCACAATTGAAACAACTCGACATCGCCCAAATAGATAAGTGGTTAATAAAGTCGAATCTATAGTTGTAGTCGACAAAGTTTGGCAAGGGAAAGATTGAAGACGAGATGCCCCAAATTCAGAGGAAGTTATATATGTTTGAAGAAAAGAATACGTCAGAGACTTCCAGAATTTTGATGTAATTTCTGGACAGGTGCGTCGTGTGTTTGGGACTGAGCGAAGGAAGCATTTCAAAGAAATGATGAAGTAACGCATTTGTTCTCTTTTTTGTACAACTGGTAAAAAGTAAAAAGTAACCGAACAAAACGGTTCGAATTTCATATTCTATAACTATTAGCACTTAGGAGATTAGGAGAATACCAACCATCCAGGGTTGATGATTTTCTTTGTATAAATACATTTTTGAAAGATACACCAAGGGATTTTTCCTTGGCCGATTTTATCAGAGAAAATTTTCATTTTCCAGAATTAATACAAATGCAAGTCGAAGACTCCAGCTCTCGTCAAGTTTGAGTTATATGTTCCTCTGATTATTTCATATTTAATATCATTCCTTATATATCTTTGATGAATTCTTAGCTACAATTTAGTACAACATCTACTGTGGTGATTGATTATTTTAGTCATCTAATTTGTTTATAGTGTTTCCTCTTTATCGGCTATCAACAGGTACAAGACCTGTGAATTACTTAGATTTCTATATCTTATGCTTCATTAAAGTTCTTCTTGTCTTTTTCTTCTTCTGTCTCAAAGTGAGATTCTTCCCTAGTTGATGCCTCACATTGTTCACAGCTACATGTTTTCTTTCATTTCATGCATGGTTTTCAGTTTAGCTCAAATACGGGAAGCGACCTTTGATTTTGTCACACTATTAATTCAAAATTTGAGAATTTTCTTACATAATATAAAATAGAAACAACAACCTAAAAAGAGACAAATGTTTAAAATTGGTTTTTCTCTATGACAGTACGTGTTACAAGATAGCCCAATATCGAACCCGGTCTCACAGACCATACCAATATCACTTTAACTCTTTTCATCACCATCTTAAAATCTGCCACCACCCGGGTTGAACTTGAACATTCATGGGCAATCATTGATCAAGACATTAGCATCCAGGAACAATTGGAAGCCAAACAAAGACGACTCAGAAATCAGCCATAGCTCCTTTTCCCCTACGAGTTGTTTTTTCCTTTCTTTATATCACATACCCTCTTTTTGGATGCCTAGACTTTATACTTTCAATCCTTAAGTATAAACTCTGGAACAACACTCACGACTACATATTATTTCACAAAATGGTCGGAAGTGGTGGCGTCAAAGAAAGTTGTTGCTAAATAGATAATTAAGTTCCTCAAAGACAATATTCTATCAATATTTGGTGTCCCAGATAACTTTATCATAGACAATGGTTTGATTTTCATCGGGTCAAATTTTATGGAGTTTTTTGGATAATATGGAATCATCATGGGTCAATCATCGAATTATTATCCATAAGGTAATGGCCTTGGTGAATCCACAAACAAAAAAATTCTTCAGATACTAAAGAAAACTGTTGACAAGAACCAAAGGAATTGGCATCTAAAGTTGACAGATGTATTATGGGCAAGTAGAATGAATCTAAAGGGTAGCACCAGGATGCCTCCATATCTATTGGTTTATGGGAAAGAAGCGAAAATTTTGATTAGCCTCGAGCTCAATGCGTTGATCTCTATGGTTAATATTGAATATACAGAAGACAGTTCATCCATCCAGAGGAGAATCAATCAGTTGCTAAAGTTGGAAGAAGAACAAAGAAAATCCATGAATCAAACTTCCCAGAGGCATCAAAGTGTCAAAAGATATTTTTATCAAAGCACAACTGTAAAGAATTTCCAGAGACGAGAGTCGGTGCTACTTTGGAACAAGGCCAAGGAGGAACCTTCCATGCATACAAAGTTTGAATCACTCTGGATCAGACCATATGTCATCGAGAAGATCTTGGGTTTTAACACCTATATTCTCCAATTCATGAAGGGTAAAATATTAATGCTTCCTATCAGTGGGAAACATTTGAAAGGTTTCTTCTCTTAAGACTTTCTCATTCTCATTGTACATAATTTTATTTTTCAGCTTGTATATTCTTAGTCTGATTCCATATCTTAATGGGAAGAAGCACCTGGTCACATGATATTTTGGATTCTTGAAAACCTACATGGGGTTATCATCCCACAGTTGGAGCATGTTGTTAATATCAATTCTCGCTTCCAAAAATTCCCTCCCCTTTTCAATTTTCCCAACTTCTTTTTTCCCTTTGTAGTTTTTATGCTTAGTTGTTTTTTCCAAAACGATGGGTTTGTAGGTTCTCGAGATGGTGGACTCATGGATCCTCACTTCCAATCCACACTCCCATGTATTGAGTCTAACTGGTCACCACATTATCCTATACTTACTCATTTCAACGGTTTCGCAGATTCGCGGATTGGCAGGGTCAAGCTTTCATATCCCATGTTCTGTTATATACATTTTGCATCCAAAAGATATGTGATATACATTTGACCATCGGAATCCCCAAGCTCCCAATTATCTCATCCCTCCTATGTTGAGTCTTTTCGACCACATCACAACACTTAGCCAAATTTCAACCTTCTGCGATCGCAAGTTGGCGGGTTCACAAAAATCCCAAATCTTGTTTGCTCTCGTCCATCCCCRCCACCTTCATGTTTTTCCCAATATGCATTTAGTATGGTTTAATGCTAATAAATCATCATGGATGTCCCGTAAATATTTTCATTAATAGGAAAAGGGCTCGAGGAGATTTATTATTAAATCACATTAAAGCATGCGTTGCAGAACATTATATTATATCTCTCAAACACTCATTTCAAATATTATCTGGATCAAAAGAACACTCTCGTTAACTTATGGAAATAGTATCTCGACAATAGTTCTACGGAGATAATTTGAAATTTTTTGGACCATAGGACCATAACTTTCAATGGTCCAAGGTGTACTCTTATTATTCATCCCCTTCTACGCAGAAGGAAGTAATTTGGATGTCTGGAATTGCTCATGCAAGTCGTGTTCCTGAAGTTTTTGACTACAAGGATTTGGTTTCCTCATGTGTTGAGAATTATATACCAAGCAAGAATATGATTAAACTCCAATACCATTATCCCATATCTCTTTCACCTCAAGTGTTTTGTAAAATGTTGAAACCCCTAGAGCCAAAACTCACCTTCAAAGGTGAATATTGCAGGGACTTCTTGAAAACAAATGACAATGGCCTAGATCTCTTACCTGAATTCTTGGAGAATCCCACAACCATCCCTGAAGATATTACTAGATTATAGGTCAGCTTGTTCAAAAACCCATTTCAGGAAATTTCCTGGTTATTTACGAGTGTTACGGGCAAAGAAAATACTGTTAGCATTTCCTGTATGATTGTTTACATCTTATATTTTACTATCAAGGAGAAGGCCATTTTCTATTGGGGGAAGCTAATTTCCATTGAAATATCTTCCCAATTGTCTCAGTATAAAAGGGATAAGAAATTATTTATGTCTTCTTATTTGGTTTTTGTGATAGAACATTGTTGTCAATTCCCTAAATTGTCTATATGCAAGAAGGTGAACTGTGAATTTGACCCCGTGACCTTTTGGTACCAAGAATTATGGAAGCACAAAGATTCCCTACATTTTTATGAAGTTTTCAAAGAATTTGTTTTGGTCCTTAAATTATTTTTGTTTGGAAAAGATACCCCAAGATATTCACTCAAGCTAGCAAATTCCTGGATAAAAAGGGGACTTTGGAGAAAATGGACAATTACAATGTTATCATTATTTTCGGTTCTAAGGAATATCCTTCCTTTCTTCCATGCCATATATTCGACATAATGTTTGTTATAGAATTTGCAAGGAAATATAACTTTTGGTTTTACTTTTTTCATGAAAAACGAAAAAAAAAATTCACACCTTTGCCTTGGAAAATTGGAAATTTTGTATTAAGAAGTATTAACAAAATTGATGAATTCACAAACCACTTCCACAACTTGAGTCTCAAGTATGCTGAAAATATTGGAGGGTTTGAACCTAACGAAATATTTTTGGAACATATATTAACAATGGGTTTTAGAAATTCATTTATCCACATTGTTCTAGGAGAAGAAGAAGATAATAACTTGGGCAATATTATCCACATTGCTCATGACTTAGAGACAATAATTAGTACAAATGAATTGTACAAACAAAGAGGAAAAGGTCCCAACGAGAAGAGTGCCCAGTCCCCAATTGTTACTCCCAGGTCTAAAACACCTCAAAGTAGTGCTCCAGTGACCCAACCATCTAAAAACATAATCAACAGTAGTTTAGGCAGAGGAGGAGACAATAACCCCCCTCCAGGAAAAATTGAAAGCTCCCATAAACTTCCTCTAAGGAAGAAGAGGAAGAATATTGTAGAAGAGGCATAAGAGAATCACATCAAAAGTGACATCAATATATTCTCCCTCAAAGATATGGAGCTTGAAGATAACATTCAGAAGATGTTTCCTAACATTGACCATCCAAGAGGCACAACCTACCAGAATCAATCATTTGAAATTGTTGAGAATGATATATTTGATGAAGAAGAATCATTTTTATTTCAGAGTGTTGTCTTTGACAACGAATCTGAAAAATTAATTATTGAGAAGAGTGACATGAAGAATAAAAAGGGGAAATCTCATTCATAGGTTAACCTAAGAAATATGTGTCCTTCCCAGGTTTCCAAAATCCATAGAGCCATCAGTGCTGCATTGGACAAATCCATTGGTTGTCTCGAAGAAGAAAATACAAAGTTAAAGGAAAGGATTAAGGAGCTAGAAGAGTCTTTGATGCCTCTTCCACTCCTTTCTAGTCCTTTATAAATTGTGAGACCTGCCACGCCTGCAGCCAAAATAAAAGGATCCTCAAGCTTATTCACATAAGCTAGGATCTATGTGGATAATAATATCAAGAAAATAATGGCAGTAATTACAAAAGCCTGGGAAATTTCAAAGAGCGTGACTTCTTTTGGCTCAAGGGCGCATGCCTTTATTGAATATCTACAGGACGACCTAAAATATGAAGAAGGGTTTTACCTTGATGTTGTGGTACCCTTTGGTATTAAATTTTCCAACATGTCAGAGATAAATATAAGAGAGGAGGACCTTCCCTCTCCAATTCGAATCAAGCAATTGAATGCCTGTTGGAAAGAGAAAATAAATAACTTGAACAACATCGTTCAAGCGTGCAACCAAGAATAACAAGGAGAGAAGAGTTATTCAAAATTCTCATGGAGGTGGACCTATCCAGAAGCATTAATGAATTCCAAGATCCCAAGTTGATCCTCAACTTATTGTTCCTAAAAAAACAACAGTTCGATGAGAAAGTTGATATTTTTAGAGGATTGTGAACTGGAAAATTCTATGGCATAATTGAATATGATGAGAATTCCATAGATAATTGGATGGTGGATTACTCCATAAAAAATTAGGATATTGAATAAGTATTAGATGGAATTTTCATTGATCTCCGAGAATTGGAGGGAGATATGTTCAATATTAAAATCTGGCATGAAATCAACGTGGCAGCTATGAAAAGTTACATCGAAGAATAGTTCAAGAAGGTTATTGATAAACTGACAAATGAAGGGAAATAATCAGTTGAGACGGTTTATGTAACCATTGATGAAAATGATAAAAGGACATCAGCGAGCAAATGAATACATGAGAATCCATCATAGTAAGTTTACGTTGATCACATCCTTCTTTTCTTTATCAAGTCCTTAATCCAATTATTCCACCTCTTTCACTAGAAAGGTTTAACTGAAGACTGATAACTCCTTTTTTTTTCTTACAAGGTCTTGTTGATCCTTTTTCTACCCACCGTCTTCTTTCTAAAATCTTATTTCTTGTATTTATTTTCTTTAGGGTCTGCGGGATCCCCAATACCAGTCTTTAAGAAAAACACATTTACATTTTCAAGAATATGTAACAGACTATATATTTTTGGAAATTTCAAGAGAACTACT
>JASDQU010101216.1:389332-400858 GCA_032191745.1 Picea mariana | reverse complement strand
CTAGAAATGGAGATACAAAATATTCGACACATTGAATTCTATAAATCTTAGAACCATTACTATTTTCATGTTGTCTTCTTGCAGGGTTCTGGTCTACAACCCAAATGAAAAACAAAAGAATATGGATGGTCATGTATCAGGAAATTAATTTTCTCAAAACAGGTGATAAAAAATAATGTACTAAGATGAGAACGGAGTGGTAAGGCAAGGTATGAATTTCTAAGATTTCTATATTTCAAATGAATATATCCTAGGTGCAACAACAGTCTCATGAGTATGACCATTTTCACCCGAGGTATCATCAATAAAATGAAATTTTCTATCGATCATAAAGGATTCCCCTAGGTAAGATAAAAATAAGTAAAATAAACAGGAGAAGTAAAGTGACCTCAAAAGGGTTCCAAGAGTCAGGATTGCATTGCCACAACTATGTTTATGAAATCCAAATCCTTCTCTGTCATCCTATCCCAATCTGTGGCATCTTCCCCTTGACCCCAGACACTTTCCAATGATTTCTACAGAGGAAGGCGAAGTTACACTTTAGATTTGAAAGTTGACAAACGAATATTTAGAAGAAAGGAAAGTCCTAACGAATCTTCAAACTCTTACTAAGCAAAGATATGTATAGGATAATCCTGATGCTCTTATTTCTTTTAACAGGTTCTAAAAAAATATTAGTCTTACTCAAAAGAGGGTCCCCGGAAATAAAATTCTCCCATAAGTTTTTCCCTGCCGACTTAAATGTTTTGAAGGCCGAAAAGAAACTGATCCAGAGTAATCAAAATGAGTTGACATACCTTTGTTGCAAATTATACATAGATATCACCCCTGGTATACTTTATACTAATTGATTGCCCCCACTTCATGTCAAAGAAAGTATAAGATGGATGGTGAAAGGAAATTAAAAAATTGATTGCCCCCATCTAGTCCAAAAGGAGATGATGAAAGGAAATTCGTAAAATGATTTCCCTCATCTCAGCATTTAAATCAAAACACCCATTTTGAAGTGTTGAAAGGAAATTCAATAAAGGGAATCAAATAACTTCACCGAGGTACTGAACAGGCTCACTGAAAGTGAGACAATGCCTAAGATATTTGTAAGGTTGTTATAAACGAATTACACTATACTCTGGTAAATTTTCTTTCTTTGAAGTTCGATATACATCCCAATTTCGCACAAGACTCCCTGATTCAAAAACATTAAAATTACTCCACCTTGAGGTAAGAAATATCAACAGAACCTATTATAATTCCTAAGGTTGTTTGAATTATCTTAAGTAGAACACAAATCCAAAACATGAAAGAGGAAGTCAAATGGCCTAAACTTAATATTAGAGAGCGATTGGGTTTCGAAAGCTTTCAGAGATAAAGATGAAACCCCCTTTTTCCTCTACACCTTCTTCCTGGACAAGTTTTTGGAACAAACTAATGACTCCATTTTCCCAATAAAGGAACATGGTCTACTGTTCTTCTTGTCCCATAGGGAGACGAGATCCCTAGATTGAGCCTATGTTGAAACAAAGTTTATTTTTCTTCTCTAAATCCAAATCTTCATTTTTCTCTGGTTACAAAGACGCCCCTAGTTCTAAAAAAAAGGGAATCAAAAGGTCTTTCAAGATTTTCGAGTTTCGGGTTTCGGCTGTTCACAAAGTATGTTTCTTAATGAAAACCCAAAATTCCAAGTACCGAAGTCTTGAAAAAGTGATTGTTTAAAGGAAATTCAACGGACTGCAAAGTAATAATTAAAAACGTTAAAGGATTTATAAGCCTTTCACATGTTCTTTTTCAGACATCTCAACTTGAGTAGCATTCTAAGTGTCCCGACGTGCTTTCCATGAAGTACCTTTTAATCATGATTAATTAAGGATCAAAACACACTTGACATATTTTTGATCAATTTCATTTCGGGAAATCAAAGGGTTGACCTTGAGTCTCCTTAAGCCCCGATTTCTGAAGTCGCAAAATTCTTAAAAACCAAATGCCATGTTTATTAAGAAGTAAGAAGGTTTAATGGTAATAAATCCCATCGTGATTTCGCGATTTGGGATTTCATGTGTCAAAGATTCGTCGGATTCTTGATACTCTAGTCCACAAAAAATAAAATACTAACCCCTAATCGTGATTAATTAAAGAATTAAAACAAGTGGTTAGCGCCTAAACAAATCCCGTCAAGGTTTCATGATTCGAGATTTACTTGTGTCATATCTCTTGGGGACATGATGCTCGAAACTACGAAACATGAAGTCCCAAAAGAATTAAGCACCTAAATGTAATTAACTTAATTTTAAAACAAGCATTAAGGTTATTGAATAACTTTCGCATTTCGCCTTTCAGGATTCTTCGATGACATTCCTTTCAAAATCCCAATTTTGAATCACCGATATGCGACAGTATCTATAACGCATTAATGGGGATATTTTTGACATAAAGAGCGTATCTCCAGACGTACCATCCCCATTAAATCTTTTAATTTTTATCGCCTGTATCGGTACACTAAATTTAAGACAAGTTAAAGGTCAATAAAGGTTTGATGTTTCGAAATTCATTCTTATTTTTAGACTAAGAGCGATTTATATTCATAAGAACTCACACATTTCTTCTTTGCAACAAATTTTCATTTGGCACAGACACCATGGCACCTAGAAAAGCACCTAAGAAGAATGAGGAGGTAGATGGAAGCTCAAATCTGGATGGAGATGTTATATCCGACACTATGCCACAAATTGTGGATTCAGTCAAATCCTAGAGGCAGATTTTTGAAACCTTAGATTATGAGATTAAGAATTTCCCCGAAGATTTAAGAGATGAAATGACTAAAAATAAACTTAGAGACATAGCAGATTCTGAGCTTCACAAAATAACCACATGGCCGAGACTCATGCCATACCATGACATGGTATGATGGGCTTTAGAGAAAACTGATGTTCAAACAAGGAGAATTCTAAACAGCCAAGGGGTCATCGTCAGCTCGTTTAGACCCGAGCACATCCAAGTAATGTACAAACTGCCCCCTACTTCTAAATACATTTATAATGTTGAATTCATAGCGAAATTTCAAATAAAGGAGTGCACAGAATTCGATCAAACATATCCAAATATAATCAAAGACTAGTGGGGAATTCCAACAATATTTAGAGTCGATACCCATGGAAGCTATGCCACAATTTATTTAAACAAATACATGGTTTATATAGCCCTGATGCTATGTAGACTCTTTAGGAGGAAAATCCCTACCCATCTCCTAGAAGAATGGGTTCCACTTCTACATGAAGTAGCCAAGGGTTTCAACTTCAACTGGGGGAAATGTTTATCTGACAATCTAGCTAGTGAGGTTGCAGAGTACCAAACAACAAAATCAAAAGGATGACCTACATATTTTTACATGTCTGCCTATATTATGGATGCATTTTTTTACATGACTCCATTCCCTTTGATGAGCTGGAGATGGAACCCAGCCTGTGTGAAGCCCATTCATGTTTATCATTCTAAGCTATGGGAGGAAAATGTTAGAGATGTCTTTTACGAAATCTACCACTATGTAGTGATACCTCTGCACCAAATTTTGTATGGCTATCCACCCCCTTGTATTTCATATCAAATCATGGGAAATCTCAAGGCGATTGCAGATTGGTTTATTGAGGAGGTTTTTTTTTATGTCAGGGTTTTCGGGTGTTTGATTCCTCCTCATGCACTTCTGAAGTTCCTTCCCGACAGGCTAGTGTGTAGGGAGGTGGCCTACCAAATAGTAACATGAGGCATAGACACTAAATTGAAAGCATCTCAGATGAAGTTCTGACCACTTTTTCCTGTTCATATTGGGAAGTGTTCACTGCTCAACTTTGGTCACTCCAAGGTTGAAGCTGCAACACTGGATGACATCAAATTGGTAGATCTTGAACTCAGAAAACATGACCCTTATCAAATTGTAGGAAACCATATTACTCACTACAACATGAAAATGTATGAACATGAAGTTTCTCCCTATGATGACATATTCAAGGGAGACAGAACCTATGAGGAAATATTAGATAGAGTGCAGGCATTACCACTCGACCTACAGACCAACTTTCTAACTTTCTAGAAGCATGGGAGAAGTAGTTTGTCGAAGATACTGCAGGGATAATCAATGACTCCTCCTCCATATCAAGGGAGTACTCCCCCAGGTTTCTGATCAAAGGCTCATGATAAAGGGACTACAGAATAAAATCCAGAGAAGACTGAAGCGTCTTCAGAGAAAGCTAAAGCTTCACAATCAAAGAATCCAGGGCCTGAAACAAGTTCCAAATCTGAGACCCCTTCAAAGTCAAGTCAAATGATTCCACCTTGATCATCATCTATTCCTACTGATATCCCTAAAACAACAGGAGAAACTAAGACTTCAGAATTGGGCAGCCCTATCACATCATTAACTCCGTCACAGTCAACCTTCGGGACTCCCCATTTGGAGGTCATATATGCAAGCGAACTTACTCCTATCCCTAGAGAAGAGATACCTTCCTCCAACTTATTTTTTAGAAAGAAAAGGAAGGCTGTAGTAAAATAGAAAATGCATCCGAGAGGAGGCACAATGGTGAAGAAACACAGAGTGCTCGTAGATGGGTAGAATGTAGAAGAGGAAGAAGTTGCAGGTTCTATGAGAGCTTTGGCAACGACCAATTTATTCTCAGACGACTCCTTGAAAACAAGGTTGAAGCAGAAAAATCAAATGGTAGTTCAGTTGCAGGACCAAATAAGACACACATAAAATAATATTCGAGAGGAGGTAAATCAAAGGGTTGAAAATGCCAGGACTGATGACGAACAGGAAATGCAATTGTTGAAGACTAGTCTAGAGGAAGCAAACAAGCAGATGCAAATGAGTCAAGTACAGGTTATTCATCAGGAAGAGTTAGTGAGACAGCTACAGGCTAAGTTGAAGTCTATTGAAGGTCAAGTTGTGAATATAACAACATTTCAAGCTCAAGTACTAGAGGTACATGAGAAACTAAAAGTAGAACAACAGGACATGCTTTCCAAAATAGAAATCGTCCAAAACTACTTCCTGGAAATAAGCCACTCAATAGATAGCATTTTTTTAAAGGAAAAAGAGGCCAATGTAGCTCATGCTTCTTTTCAAAAGATAGTGGTGTTTTTGTCCAGAGAGGAAGTACCAGCAATCCCAAAGTTGACTGTAGATGAACAGATTAGGGGAGACATCATGTTAAATACATGGGAGACTAATATTGCCAAATGCAGGAAAATGGAAAGAGAAGTTAAGAGAGAATATGAAGAAGTATTTGATCAGCTAGATACAAAAACACTGGGCATTGGTAAAGGCGATTGTCCTGGGATATTAGGACAGATAAATATTGTAAGGCATCAAATGCATATCAAGAAGATTTGGAATGAAGTCCAACTTGAGATTTCACAATTGAAACAACTCGACATCGCCCAAATAGATAAGTGGTTAATAAAGTCGAATCTACAGTTGTAGTCGACAAAGTTTGGCAAGGGAAAGATTGAAGATGAGCTGCCCCAAATTCAGAGGAAGTTATATATGTTTGAAGAAAAGAATACGTCAGAGACTTCCAGAATTTTGATGTACTTTCTGGACAAGTGTGTCATGTGTTTGGGACCGAGCGAAGGAATCATTTCAAAAAAATGATGAAGTAACGCATTTGTTCTCTTTTTTGTACAACTGGTAAAAAGTAAAAAGTAACCGAACAAAATGGTTTGAATTTCATATTCTATAACTATTAACACCTAGGAGATTAGGAGAATACCAACCATCCAGGGTTGATGATTTTCTTTGTATAAATACATTTTTGAAAGATACACCAAGGGATTTTTCCTTGGCCGATTTTATCAGAGAAAAAATTCATTTGCCAGAATTAATACAAATGCAAGTCGAAGACTCCAGCTCCCGTCCAGTTTGAGTTATATGTTCCTCTCATTATTTCATATTTAATATCATTCCTTATATATCTTTGATGAATTCTTAGCTACAATTTAGTACAACATCTACTGTGGTGATTGATTATTTTAGTCATCTAATTTGTTTATAGTGTTTCCTCTTTATCGGCTATCAACAGGTACAAGACCTGTGAATTACTTACATTTCTATATCTTATGCTTCATTAAATTTCTTCTTGTCTTTTTTTTCTTCTGTCTCAAAGTGAGATTCTTCCCTAGTTGATGCCTCACATTGTTCACAGCTACATGTTTTCTTTCATTTCATGCATGGTTTTCAGTTTAGCTCAAATACGGGAAGCGGCCTTTGATTTTGTCACACTATTAATTCAAAATTTGAGAATTTTCTTACATAATCTAAAATAGAAACAACAACCTAAAAAGAGACAAATGTTTAAAATTGTTTTTCCTCTATGACAGTACGTGTTACAAGATAGCCCAATATCGAACCCGGTCTCACAGACCAGACTAATATCACTTTAACTCTTTTCATCACCATCTTAAAATCTGCCACCACCCGGGTTGAACTTGAACGTTCATGGGTAGTCATTGATCAAGACATTAGCATCCAGGAACAATTGGAAGCCAAACAAAGACGACTCAGAAATCAGCCATAGCTCCTTTTCCCCTATGAGTTGTTTTTTCCTTTCTTTATATCACATACCCTCTTTTTGGATGCCTAGACTTTATACTTTCAAGCCTTAAGTATAAACTCTGGAACAACACTCATGACTACATATTATTTCACAAAATGGTCGGAAGTGGTGGCGTCAAAGAAAGTTGGTGCTAAAGAGATAATTAAGTTCCTCAAAGACAATATTCTATCGATATTTGGTGTCCCAGATAATTTTATCATAGACAATGGTTTGATTTTCATCGGGTCAAATTTTATGGAGTTTTTTGGATAATATGGAATCATCATGGGTCAATCATCGAATTATTATCCATAAGGTAATGGCCTTGGTGAATCCACAAACAAAAAAATTCTTCAGATACTAAAGAAAACTGTTGACAAGAACCAAAGGAATTGGCATCTAAAGTTGACAGATGTATTATGGACAAGTAGAATGACTCCAAAGGGTAGCACCAGGATGTCTCCATATCTATTGTTTTATGGGAAAGAAGCGAAAATTTTGATTAGCCTCTAGCTCAATGCGTTGATCTCTATGGTTAATATTGAAGATACAGAAGACAGTTCATCCATCCAGAGGAGAATCAATCAGTTGCTAAAGTTGGAAGAAGAACAAAGAAAATCCATGAATCGAACTTCCCAGAGGCATCAAAGTGTCAAAAGATATTTTTATCAGAGCACAACTGTAAAGAATTTCCAGAGACGAGAGTCGGTGCTACTTTGGAACAAGGCCAAGGAGGAACCTTCCATGCATACAAAGTTTGAATCACTCTGGATCAGACCATATGTCATCGAGAAGATCTTGGGTTTTAACACCTATATGCTCCAATTCATGAAGGGTAAAATATTAATGCTTCCTATCAATGGGAAACATTTGAAAGGTTTCTTCTCTTAAGACTTTCTCCTTCTCATTGTACATAATTTTATTTTTCAGTTTGTATATTCTTTCTCTGATTCCATATCTTAATGGGAAGAAGCACCTGGTCACATGATATTTTGGATTCTTGAAAACCTACAGGGGGTTATCATCCCACAGTTGGAGCATGTTGTTAATATCAGTTCTCGCTTCCAAAAATTCCCTCCCCTTTTCAATTTTCCCAACTTCTTTTTTCCCTTTGTAGTTTTTATGCTTAGTTTTTTTTTCCAAAACGATGGATTTGTAGGTTCTCGAGATTGTGGACTCATGGATCCTCATATCCAATCCACACTCCCATGTATTGAGTCTGACTGGTCACCACATTTTCCTATACTTACTCATTTCAACGGTTTCACAGATTCGCGGATTGGCAGGGTCAAGCTTTCATATCCCATGTTCTGTTATATACATTTTGCATCCAAAAGATATGTGATCTACATTTGACCATCGGAATCCCCAAGCTCCCAATTATCTCATCCCTCCTATGTTGAGTCTGTCTGACCACATCACAACACTTAGCCAAATTTCAACCTTCTGCGGTCGCAAGTTGACGGGTTCACAAAAATCCCAAATCTTGTTTGCTCTCGTCCATCCCCGCCACCTTCATGTTTTTCCCAATATGCATTTAGTATGGTTTAATGCTAATAAATTATCATGGATGTCCCGTAAATATTTTCATTAATAGGCAAAGGGCTCGAGGAGATTTATTATTAAATCATATTAAAGCATGATTTGCAGTAGATTATATTATATCTCTCAAACGCTCATTTCAAATATTATCTGGATCAAAAGAACACTCTCGTTAACTTATGGAAATAGTATCTCGACAATAGTTCCACGGATATAATTTGAAATTTTTTGGACCATAGGACCATAACTTTCAATGGTCCAAGGTGTACTCTTATTATTCATCCCCTTCTACTCAGAAGGAAGTAATTTGGATGTCTGGAATTGCTCATGCAAGTCGTGTTCCTGAAGTTTTTGACTACAAGGATTTGGTTTCCTCATGTGTTGAGAATTATATACCAAGAAAGAATATGATTAAACTCCAATACCATTATCCCATCTCTCTTTCACCTCAAGTGTTTTGTAAAATGTTGAAACCCCTAGAGCCAAAACTCACCTTCAAAGGTGAATATTGCAGGGACTTCTTGAAAACAAATGACAATGGCCTAGATATCTTACCTGAATTCTTGGAGAATCCCACAACCATCCTTGAAGATATTACTAGATTATAGGTCAGCTTGTTCAAAAACCCATTTCAGGAAATTTCCTGGTTATTTACGAGTGTTACGGGCAAAGAAAATACTGCTAGCATTTCCCGTATGATTTTTTACATCTTATATTTTACTATCAAGGAGAAGGCCATTTTCTATTGGGGGAAGCTAATTTCCATTGAAATATCTTCCCAATTGTCTCAGTATAAAAGGGATAAGAAATTATTTATGTCTTCTTGTTTGGTTTTTGTGATAGAACATTGTTGTCAATTCCCTAAATTGTCTATATGCAAGAAGGTGAACTGTGAATTTGACCCGGTGACCTTTTGGTACCAAGAATTATGGAAGCACAAAGATTCCTTGCATTTTTATGAAGTTTTCAAAGAATTTGTTTTGGTCCTTAAAGTATTTTTGTTAGGAAAATATACCCCAAGAATATTCACTCAAGCTAGCAAATTCCTGGATAAAAAGGGGACTTTGGAGAAAATGGACAATTACAATGTTATCATTATTTTCGGTTCTAAGGAATATCCTTCCTTTCTTCCATGCCATATATCCAACATAATGTTTGTTATAGAAGTTGCAAGGAAATATAACTTTTGGTTGTACTTTTTTCATGAAAAACGAAAAAAACAATTCACACATTTGCCTTGGAAAATTGGAAATTTTGTATTAAGAAGTATTAACAAAATTGATGAATTCACAAACCACTTCCACAACTTGAGTCTCAAGTATGCTGAAAATATTGGAGGGTTTGAACCTAACGAAATATATTTGGAACATATATTAACAATGGGTTTTAGAAATTCATTTATCCACACTGTTCTAAGAGAAGAAGAAGATAATAACCTGGGCAATATTATCCACATTGCTCATGACTTAGAGACAATAATTAGTAGAAATGAATTGTACAAACAAAGAGGAAAAGGTACCAACGAGAAGAGTGCCCAGTCCCCAATTGTTACTCCCATGTCTAAAACACCTCAAAGTAGTGCTCCAGTGACCCAACCATCTAAAAACATAATCAACAGTAGTTTAGGCAGAGGAGGAGACAATAACCTCGCTCCAGGAAAAATTGAAAGCTCCCATAAACTTCCTCTAAGGAAGAAGAGGAAGAATATTGTAGAAGAGGCATAAGAGAATCACATCAAAAGTGACATCAATATATTCTCCCTCAAAGATATGGAGCTTCAATATAACATTCAGAATATGTTTCCTAACATTGACCATCCAAGAGGCACGACCCACCAGAATCAATCATTTGAAATTGTTGAGAATGATATATTTGATGAAGAAGAATCATTTTTATTTCAGAGTGTTGTCTTTGACAACGAATCTGAAAAATTAATTATTGAGAAGAGTGACATGAAGAATAAAAAGGGGAAGTCTCATTCATAGGTTAACCTAAGAAATATGTGTCCTTCCCAGGTTTCCAAAATCCATAGAGCCATCAGTGCTGCATTGGACGAATCCATTGGTTGTCTCGAAGAAGAAAATACAAAGTTAAAGGAAAGGATTAAGGAACTAGAAGAGTATTTGATGCCTCTTCCACTCCTTTCTAGTCCTTTATAAATTGTGAGACCTGCCATGCCTGCAGCCAAAATAAAAGGATCCTCAAGCTTACTCACATAAGCCAGGAGCTATGTGGATAATAATATCAATAAAATAATGGCAGTAATTACAAAAGCCTGGGAAATTTCAAAGAGCGTGACTTCTTTTGGCTCGAGGGCGCATGCCTTTATTGAATATCTACAGGATGAACTAAAATATGAAGAAGGTTTTTACCTTGATGTTGTGGTACCCTTTGGTATTAAATTTTCCAACATGTCAGAGATAAATATAAGAGAGGAGGACCTTCCCTCTCCAATTCGAATCAAGCAATTGAATGCCTGTTGGAAAGAGAAAATAAATAACTTGAACAACATCGTTCAAGTGTGCAACCAAGAATAACAAGCAGAGAAGAGCTATTCAAAATTCTCATGGAGGTGTACCTATCCGGAAGAATTAATGAAGTCCAAGATCCCAAGTTGATCCTCAACTCATTGTTCCTAAAAAAACAATAGTTCGATGAGAAATTTGATATTTTTAGAGGATTGTGAACTGGAAAATTCTATGGCATAATTGAATATGATGAGAATTCCATAGATAATTGGCTAGTGGATTACTCCATAAAAAATTAGGATATTGAATAAGTATTAGATGGAATTTTCATTGATCTCCGAGAATTGGAGGGAGATATGTTCAATATTAAAATCTGGCATGAAATCAACGTGGCAGCTATGAAAAGTTACATCGAAGAATAGTTCAAGAAGGTTATTGATAAACTGACAAATGAAGGGAAATAATCAGTTGAGACGGTTTATGTAACCATTGATGAAAATGATAAAAGGACATCAACGAGCAAATGAATACATGAGCATCCATCATAGTAAGTTTACGTTGATCACATCCTTCTTTTCTTTATCAAGTCATTAATCCAATTATTCCACCTCTTTCACTAGAAAGGTTTAACTGAAGACTGATAACTCCTTTTTTTTTCTTACAAGGTCTTGTTGATCCTTTTTCTATCCACCGTCTTCTTTATAAAATCTTATTTCTTGTATTTATTTTCTTTAGGGTCTGTGGGATCCCCAATACTAGTCTTTAAGAAAAACACATTTACATTTTCAAGAATATGTAACAGACTATATATTTTTGGAAATTTCAAGAGAACTACTCTGGGAACAATCTCGACTGTGATTTGTCACCCTTTTTTCAGAATATAAAGTATTTTAGGTTGATATATCATTATCTTTATTTGAGCTTCCCATGTA
>JASDQU010101216.1:373498-384400 GCA_032191745.1 Picea mariana | reverse complement strand
TGTTTGGAAAAAGAGGGAGTTTTCCTCTTTCATGATTGAAGTTCACACTTCTTAGGGTTTTTCTTGGATCAGTCCAAAGTATCTGTTTACAGCCATAGCCTGGGTATAGAGTTCAATTTACTTGTTTTCTTGATTTTCTTGTGTTTACTTTTAAAAAGGTTTTAAGCAAGTTGTTTAATTGTAAATCTGCCTTCTAGGTTTCTTGATTGAATCCCTGTGATCCGCAATAGGATAAAGGTTTTTCCAGACTTGTTTCAGTCTTTTTATCCTTTTTTACTTTCTTTGAAAAAATAAAAAGATTTATTTCATTTTTTCTCTTAAAGATAATTTAAAAAAAAAAAAAAAAAATCTTGAAACATAAGTATCTTGTATTCAAGAGAAGTAGGTTTTAGGTTTTCTTTACAAGATCTTGAATAGTTAGTTAAGAAAAGTTGTGTTTACAAAGAGTTAGTTACAAAATCTTTTCTTTAAAAAAAATTGAAGTAATTTTTCTTTCAAGTGCTTTATTTTTCTCCTCCTTTTTTGTCTCTTATAACAACATTAGTTTCACCACCATACCTCATGAGTAAATCAATCCTTTAAAAAGAATGATTAATCTAAAATAAACTAGACTTTTTCTGTTTGTAGGATCAACCAACTAGTTTAGGGTTAAGGCCTTGAATTAGGTTGGAGAGGAAACTCTTCAATGCTGTTAAACAAAAAATTGGATTCAGAGTTAGGGAGTGCTTAATTCCATTGTCGTAAAATTTATATGCGACCCCCATCTAACACAGGGGATAAACACGAGGTCACGTGAGGAAAGGTAGCAGAGATAACCCCTCCAAATATGGACTAAACGTAGTGGGGAATGCATATTGAGGGTATGTCTTGGGAGTAATACCAATTGCATTTTCGTATGGAGCTTCGTGGACCTCAAATCTATTCTAGATCCTATTTTGTCTTCTAAACCATTTGATTTCGATACCCATGATAGGATTTGGACTTTTTATATTACTCATTGCGATCCACTTGACTATCAATTGTACCCTCCTGGTGACTGACTACGAGTTGGCAACTTAGTTTCCCATATTCTATGGACATACATGGGTGACTGGGGGGGTATACCATGGTACTTGGGGTATACGTTGGATCACACTTCATAGAGTATACCTAGAGGGTGCTTTCATGTTCAAGTTGCACTTGCATCAGTTAGTTTATGTAGTGTTGATTGGTGTAACTGTCTTTCCTACTAGATAATCGACTGCTTGATTTGTCTTTTAGGATATGTTTAGTGTGTTCTTGGTGTTTAAATGTTGTTTAATCCTTACTGTGTCAGTTTATCATTTCACAAGGTAGAATATCAACAGCTCCACTGGTTGTGAAGGCTTCAAGGCCTGTCGTCGGTTCCATTGGAGCCACCTCCACCACTATTACAGTGAAGACATGACCAACAAGGGTCATTCGAAGAGACTAGCCATAGGAAACTATGCCCAAGCCTACTCTGCGAGGAGACTATTCGACTCCAGAGGAACCTAGCATTTCTGACCTTGAGGTAGAAGCTCTCAGGCTAGCTAACCCTTCGATCACTGACTTTTCAGCACCAATCTTGGTCCAAGTTGTCCCTCCCGAGGTGACACCTTATGAGGGCCAATTAGTCTTACAAGTGACAATGAAAGTGAATATTACTACTTCGTCTAGGATTCCTCATACTCCCATTACATTATTACCGTAGGGGGCATATTACCTCCTCTCCCACCTTCCCTAGTCCATACCACAATGGTATTGACTCCCTCTACTTCAGGTAGTGGTTTGATACCATCATTAGCAATGACCACTACTCCTTTTACTCAGAGTGCGAAGGGCCCTCCATTTTCATATGGGATGTCCGATTTTGATTCGAACTCAGTTCTTACCTATGCCTATTTACAAACCATGATTCTGGGGGCAGGGAGATCAAATTCTCCCGTGCAAGGGTCAACCGGGGGTACTTCAGTCCCCTTTAATGCTATCCCTTATAGTGGGGGTCATATGC
This sequence comes from Picea mariana, assembly GCA_032191745.1. Lineage (NCBI taxonomy): Eukaryota > Viridiplantae > Streptophyta > Pinopsida > Pinales > Pinaceae > Picea > Picea mariana. Next base: position 382,389 of record JASDQU010101216.1, on the reverse strand, counting down.
CTCTTCTATCCTAATCGCTCAGTGGTTATTTCCAACAACCAATCAAGACAAATGTTAAGTATAGATTGTTTGGAGAAGACAGTTTAGGACCTTCATCTTACACAATGCCAGTGGGATCTATGTCTTTCTCTTTGTTCGACATGTTTGGGAAAAAAAAAATTTCTTCTGCTGTAGTCTCGGCTGGGGAATACCCCTGTTTTTGGAAACATAACCTAGTGCAGGGTATTATTCTTTCACAGGGAGTGATGACTGGAGTTTTCTCCTCATAGGGTCTTTGGAATCCTTGGTAGGGATCAATTCCCTTGCAATGGATGCTGGTTGGGGGTAACCCCTTCCATGCTTAATGGAACCCCAAGCAGGGCTCCGTACCCATGCCCATCGGATCGGCTCGAGGCATCCCCTTCCAAAATCCTTAGAACACAACACAGGGAGAAATCCCCACACAAGTTATGTCATCCAATTATGAGAGTCATCCAATGATACCCCAACAGATGGAGTTTTCATATGCTAGTCAAGGCCACAGTTTCTACCAAAACCATGGCCAACAGTCCAACTTTTCCTGGCAACCTAGTGCCTGTCAAACTCCATGAACCTCTTTTTCTGTACATAGTACTCAAACTAAACTATCATTTCTAACAATGCTACATCTACCAGACTTGTCAAGATTATTGAATGACCCAATTTGTCACAATTTGTGTTGCCCCCCCATGCTGACTAAGTTTCCCTCAGGTATTCCAAAATTTGAAGGCAAGCTTGGCAAATAACTAGGTGATCACGTGACAACTTTTCATTTATGGTGCTTGTCAAAGTCACTGAGAGACAACTCCATCTAGTTTCACCTTTTTCAATGCACTCTTATAGGGGGTGTCGCGAAATGGTATATTGAGCTTGACCGCTCGAGGTATTCTTACTTCAACGACTTGAAGATGGTCTTTTTGAACCATTTCCAATTACCTATGAGATACGATGTTGACACTGAATTGTTGGCCAACTTTGAGAAAACGAAGGCCAACCACATCTCTGATCATATCTGAGAATGGCAGCATCGAAAGAGATGAATTAAGGTCCAAGTCCCTCTATATTTCTTGCTGGATTCGTTCTTAGAGTATTTGGTTCCTTGCATATCTAAGGATGTAGCGACTTCTGGAGTGTTTTCAGAGGAGGAGGAGATTATGAGAGTGCAATAGCTTGAACTGATCTACTCTTAGTTCGACATGCTCTATAATGTTTTTCTAGATGTGTCATGGTCTATTATCGATAAGCCCAAGAAAAAGTATAGACCCCATGCCGATGGTATTGTGGCCCTAGAACAAGGAAATTCCATTGACCTGTTGTCAAATCAATTGCAACAATTGTCGATACAATAGGTTGTGGCCAGCCAAACCTCAAGTTTGGTTTCTCCCCCTACACAAGCATTGGACGTACATAGTGTGTAGTTGACAAACCCTAAGGCCAACCAACAACCCGAGGGAAAGAAGAAACAATAGAACAAGAAGGGTAAAGGGGACAAAACGGCTACCAACAATGTTGGCAGGCGGAAAACAGAGAAGAGGAAGTCAAATCATATGTGTAACCTTCAAGGAAGAGCACCCGACTCATCTGTGCCCTTGTCTTGCAGAAGCTCATAAGATTTGGTGCAGAAACAACTTGTTGTTCTGACGAACCCATTTCCACATGGTAAAAACATGTCTCAAGCTTTAGCATCCTCGAGCGCGAAAGGGGGCAGTCAGGGACCCCCCATGACTAACAATAGTAAACTGGTTGTGAATATTTACATGATGAATGTCAAGGATAATATAGTGACCAGGGCTTGAGATGACGGGATTTCAGAATCTATCGAAAAGGGAAAGAAGCCATGAACCCACCGACTCCTCTCYAGATTGAGAAGTCGGTGGGAAAAACAATGAATCACATCCCAAAAGGTGAATTTAAAAAGGCTTCTCATAATCCAAACTTGAGCGCCACCCAGAACTACTCCATTCTGGAAGATTTGGCACAGACCCCTTGCACGATGTCTTCTTTGGAATTCTTCCAGACTTTCCCTTCGCAGAGAAAAGATATGTTATCTTCCTTGGGATCGACAAAGAGTTTTAACTGGGGAGCAATCATTTTTTATCCAACCGACTTGAAACCTCGTCTTCCTTACCACGTTGCATTTCAGATAGTAGTGGTTTACACCACAAAATATTTTACTCAGAACATTTTTTGTACGGTGGTTTACGAGGGCGCCTGAACTTGCATGATGTCATTGGTGTGTTGGAAGGCCATTGGCCAACCTGTTTTGTCTCTATTTCCTATGTTTCTTATGACGTTTGATGGTCATTCATTCATACCACAAGGGATCATTCCTTCTTTTCCTGTGCAATTGGTAGGAAAAGATGTGTGTCGAAATTGAAGTGGTCGATGTGCCTCTCGACTACAACTTATTGTTAGGAAGGATTTGGACCTATTCTATGCATGCAAGGGTTGCTATGGTTTTACGGGTCTTGTGATTTTCGTACGAGGCCCTAATCGTGACCATTGACCAATTGTCTTTCTCCCATACTGACCCTTCATCAGGGGCTTCCATGGTCCCGATGATTAACAATCTGCAACCCAGAATTGTCAAATTAGGTGTTGGTTTGTTTCCTTCATTGATGGGAACTTTTGATTACCCACCGCCTTCTGGCAATGTCAAGCTTATATCGGTTGTCCCTTACTAGCCTAGGGCTACAATTCTACAAGTGTCATCATTTTGAATGAGTTAATTTAATGATTTGTGGACTCTACCTTCACCATCAGCTTCGATGGAAGGGACAGGGCATCGTGGCATGGCCATGCCCTTGTCTGTGGTTGAGTTTGTATACAACATTGTCCAAAAAACTTCGGCCAACCTTGATCTGACTCCCCCACAAGAGTTAGATCCAATCCTTGAGCCTGTTTGGGCTCAAGGTTCTCTTGCCACTAAATATCCTTTATACTTGGTCTTTCCCTCTGACGAGCTGATTCGCGAGGCATTGACTGGTTCGGATAGAGCTTGGGATGATCTTCATCATAGATCTTACTTCCTTCTTGAGTTAAAGAGAATAGAGGCGAGAGAAATTGTTTCGACCATGAATGGAGATAAGCCTTGTCTTATTAATCCTCTAGTTATGCACAAAGTTTATGATGAAGGTAATATGGAAAGTATCACTGCAACGATTTCAATAGATATCTCCAAAACCCCTAGCATTGTGGAGAATGTTTTCGTCGGAGTGGACTTCTCCCCTAAAGAGATTTGAATTTACACAGAGTTATTTAAGGAATTCTGTGACATTTTTTTGTGGTCTTACGAGGAAATTCCAGGCATAGAACCAAGAATTATTGAACATGAAATAACAACTTATCATGATGCCAATACGGTCTGACATAAGCTTCATCCTGTTAAAACTCAAAAAAGTAGAAGAAATTAAGGATGAAGTAGAAAAACGTCTCAAAGAAAATTTTATCTACCCCATACAGTTGATGGAATGGGTGTCAAAACAGGTTTCGATTAACAAGAAACAGGGCATGATTTGTGTGTGCATGGACTTTCGTGATTTGAATAAGGCATGTTCGAAAGATAACTTTCCCATCCCGTTCATCGATTAGATTGTTGATGAGTGCACAGGCTATGATGTATTTTCATTCATGGATGGTTTCTTAGGATACAATCAGATCCATATCAAACCCAATGACCAGCATAAAACATATTGTATTCATCCTTGAGGAACGTTCATGTATCATAAGATGCCTTTTCGATTGAATAATGCTGGAGCCACCTTTCATCGAGCCATGTCGTTTGATTTTCATGACTTTAGACATATAGTCGAGGCATATCTTGATGATTTAGGATCACGCTCTCATAAGATATATGATCATCTCTCTCATCTTCGACTAATCTTTGAACGATGTCACTATTATCATATTTTCTTGAATCCTAACAAATGAAGTTTTTGCATGAAGTCAGGTCGTCTCTTAGGTTTTATTGTTTCAACAATAGGGATCATGGTCGATCCTCTCAAGGTTGAGGAGATAGTTCAATTGACTCCCCCGTGCACGATACCCTAGCTTTAGATCTTACAGGGCAAAGTGAACTTTCTTCGGCGTTTTCTCGTGAATTACGCTGAGATCATGTTGGCAGCCACACATGATTTTATATTTAACATGATCAAAAGAAACTTTATTTTTCTATAGCTGTCATCACCTCAATCTTGTAAACATTTTTTTATTTTCAAAGTGATTGATAGATTAAAGTTTTACCACATTAAATCATTATTGTTTATATTTTCGTTTGTTTTATCTTTAATTCATGACTGTAAGCATGAATTAAACATAAAACTTGGCTTGGTTTTATCGTTTTGTGCCTGRAAATGTCTTTTTAAAAGTCACCCATATGTAATTAAAATGAAAATTTTACAAAATGGTTGATTGATCCATATTTTTTGTATGTTAATACGATTGTTATTGTCTCAATGATTTGATAGTTTATTATCGAATTGATTGGATATGCCAACAAATTTGGTTAACTATTTGATATCCTTTTTATGATTTCAATGGTTGTATAAGAATTCATACCAATAAGTATAGACCTGTTGTACTCGAGTACTCATCTTACCTTGCTGGCTCAAAACATTAATGAAGCAATTCATTATCGGCATAGGGTTTGGTACTCTGTAATTTTGGCACTCATCGTGAGACATGGTAAGGGATACAATGAACCGTCTAGTTTTCATTCCCACTATATGAGTTATGCTAACCCTTAGGCTCTATTATTTATTTTTTTGTACTCTCCATTCAAACTTGTTTATGTTTCTCGCATGATTTGAACCTAAAACTTTTCCGAGTAATCTATGTTGAATTCTGGTTATAGTGGTCATGGCGCTCGTCGTCCACATAGAGCTGAACGTATGCAAGTCCTTACTTTCCCATGATGATGCGATTGAATACCTAAATAATCATGGTTGGCATACATTCCTTAAGAAAATTGATGGTTATAATCTTCAGGTAGCAGAAGCCTTCGCACGGACATTTGATAGGTTCAGAGCTAAGATAGGAGACATACAATTAGAATCGACCAAGGAATTCGTGAGAAAAGTAATAGGGCTCCCATAAAAGGGAGAGAGATAGTTTAAAAACACCAAGATAGAAGAATTCTTGTGGAATTTATTTATGACCTCTCGAAAAACCAACTATTGTGTGAAAGGTATTCCTATCACCCTGTTAAAACCTAGATGGCATAGTTTGTTGTTAATTCTGAAACAATTTGTTACTTGCGAAGGTCGATACGAACTGGTCTTTATCTACCATATCTGTTTGCTCATGAATTTCATAGGTTTCTATTTATACATGTCATTTTACTTATTAATGAGTCTCTATAATATGTCCAAGCGTTACAAGCGACAGGGTGTAAATTCGAGCCTGTTCCACCATGGATTGGTTAAAATATTGTTGATGTATCATCTGTCGACCGTAGGTGACAATTGGGAGATATTTTTGATGAGGAATGGCCTCACCCAGGATGATCCTACAACAAAACCTCTTTTAACAACAAACCCTAACTTAGACAAGCCAGTGGTTGAAGACCAGTTCGGTTATTCAATTAGTGAACTAGAGTTTACTGATAAAACCTCTCTAGACAAAGGGTTGTCATGTAAGTTTTCACTTGCAACATTTCCAAAAAAAGAGACTAATGAATTGAAGGTAAGTGATCCTCTTATTCCTGTGAATGATGCTATCTTGAACGTTGATGTTAAGTCAGATGCCCAAAATCTTTTTAACACAACAAAACAATAGTGCACAAACTTGGGTTTCAATAACAAGAAAGTGGGTCACCTAATCTCTAGGAAACTAAGGAACCGAAATGATACTCATCTGAGTTGGATCGATCCAATCAATATTGATGAGGGTTTGGAGCTTGAGATAGAGGATTTTTTGGTTCGAGAAGATATAGAAATTTAGGGTTCCACGAGGGAAGTTATCATTCATACTCAACCATATGATTTCGTAACAAATATACCACCATGCCTTAAGGGTAAAGAAGGGTTTTCGAGTATTAGGAAAGATATTAAGCATACATCAGATAAGTCTGAATCCCCCTTGGCCAATTATGTCCCTCATCGATCTGCCATCTCCCCTGTACACTGTGATGGATGTCTCAATTGGGTTGAGCGTTACTATACCGACATTCCTCTCTTACAGGCTCGAATCAAGTCTTTAACTGCTTAGAACGATCTATTGAATAAAGAAAACCTTGATCTAAAGGCACATGCAAAGAGGGAAATTCAACATATCAAGAGATCTAGAAACATAGTCATCAAGAATATGACCAGTGTCAAGGCAATTATAAAATATTAACTATTTGATCCCTCTTTGTCAGATTTTTAATGGTAACCATTTTGTTGTGATTTCGTTTGATTTTGTTATCTAATTCCAAATATGTAGTTTTGAATTGTGATTTCATTTACTAAAATAAAGACTGGCTACAAAATCTTTGATTCTGTAGCCAATTCTCTTTCAAATAAAAATTAGTTATTAGTAATTGTTTTTCTAATTTATGAAATTTGTTTTTCTTCTTTCAGAAAATGAGAGATTATGTTGTTGATTGCTGGGAGGAAATATTTTCAATTATACACAAGTGATTAGTAGTTTCTCTTTCTTTATGTTTTATAGAAACTTTGATTTAATTTTTGAATAAACTAACTCTRTTTGGAGTGGTTTCCAATCCACTATTTTTTTAATATTAMTTGACTTTGGGAGATTCAACTCTATCCTRTGAGATATGAGTATTTGGATCCTGGATTACTTTAAATACTRTTCACYTTKTTAGTGAAAGGGRTCCTTCTTGGAACACTTTATGGACATGTAATTCTCAAAGACTATATGGACTAGTTGTTCACACTTCRGCTTTAGACCAGGGTGACATTGTTCCATCTATATTTTGCATCTTATATTATGTAATATACACATGTTACACGGCTTTAGCCTCATTAGCATGTAATGYTYCATTCGATTTAGCGCTTTAAATTTTGTCTATAACTTGTTGTTTCATATATTATATCTGTGGTTGTTATTTCATTTTAATATCATCGATTTATGCTTGATGTTAAGTTGACATATCATATGAATGTTTCACATTAAAATTTATTTTACTGTAGACATTCACCATTACAAGGTCACTGCATTTATAAGTTTATCACCCTGTTTTTTTTATATCCTTTCTCCCCAAAAATACCTTGAGTATGTTTTGGAGATGTTGGCACAAGATTGTTACAGATTTATCTCACGGGAAAGATAGATGGAAGTTCGGATTGCACAAGGATATAGACACAATATGAGATTAATCTCAGGTTAGTGTTATTTGCATTCGATTTTCGTTGTTATTTTATTAGTGAAATCAGACAGTTTAAATTGGTTGTGACTATTATTCTGTTCTTGTTTCAGATTATGTTTTATTAGTATCTTTTGAGTTTCATTTTAGATTTTAAATTATTAAACAGAAAATATAAAAATATGTGCTTTCTTTATCTTCTTCGTAAACAATTACAAAAACATCGATTTCGCAAGGCATCCACCAAAACTTGTAAATTGTAAATATCTTGTTCATAATTACATGTTCATATTTATGTTTATGTTAAGCATTCATAAATAATTAGAGTCATGTACATCGTATCGCAGTTGTAACCTTAGAATAGTTTATTTATTTTCTTTTTTTTAGGACCTTAGTTGGCTAATAGAACCATTAAACCCGTCAAGATAGATCATACCAAATGGCTTGGATTAATTAGACAAACCCGTACCAAATCTATCCTTCCAGTTGGCACCCATCATCTGCCAACAAATGGTGCTAGAAGGAGGGCCTGAATTCAATTGATGGCACATGGAGGTCGCAAGACTCCTCTTGTTGGGCTCTAAAGATGTCTAAAAACAGCCTTAGTTTAAAATTAATTTATCAACTCGAGGATTTGTCTTTTATCTCAAAGAATATCGACAAAGTCTATGCAGATAGATCGTAGAGGCTAAAATTGTGTAGTGGAAGAAAAACTGAGTTTATCAACAATCAAGTTCCTCAAACATTCATTAAAGATTCTAGGAATTGAAATCTAAATCTGTGCAATGGAAATGAACTAATTAATCTATTGAATTCATTTTAAGAGCAGGAATTGAATCTAGATAAAGACTTGCAAAAATGACTATTATTATGAATCAAAATGCTAAAAAGAAAAAGGTGAATTACTCTATCTATGGAAAGAAACAGAGACTGTAATCTAATAAAAAAGAGACAACAATTGTATTTCTACTGAAAGGAACAACAACTATATTCTAACGGAAAGGAACAAAAAATGTAAAGTAAGTAAAAGGAACAACAAATGTAAACTAAGTGAAAGGAACAACAAATGTAAACTAAATAAAGGGAACAAAAAATGTGAACTTATGAGGAACTGTCACGCATCAAATCTCGGTAATAGGAATTGGAACAACAATTATCTAATGTTTCAGGGAATATCTATCTCTTGCAATTGACATGAAATCATCAACACACTTATGCATTCATTTAACTACTATAAAAGAGAATCGAATCACAAAACAAAAATTGAACTGATACAATTACAGGTCGAACAGTACCTCCTTCAAACTGGGCCCTTGGTCCTTAGAAGCACTGCTATTTGAAATTTAGTATATAGAAATGGTAAAACCGCTCGAAGATTTTATTGATTTCATAGCCGGTACAACATTTTACAAAAACTGCTAACACATAGAAATTCTAAGTTCTAAGTTCTTGGGTGCAATTATTCTACCTCCTTTTAAGATCTATTTACCCCTTATATATTACAATAATCTGGGTAAATTAAGCTATCCCAAGGATCGAGAGATCCTCAGGATTGATTTACTAT
>JASDQU010101216.1:319644-350869 GCA_032191745.1 Picea mariana | reverse complement strand
TAATCATTAAACGTTAATCCTCTTTTGTGGAATTGAAATATACCTATACTCAAAAGAATGCTTTAAGGATACATACGCGGAATAAATTAAATCTGTTCATTTAAATAATATCCCACATATCATAATGTTGTTACTTTTCTATTTCATTGAATACAACCAAAATGATAGCCTTGTTATTGAGTGAAGGAAATCTAGAGACATGCAGAAACTTGGCATTTAAGGTAAACTTCCATACCACAGGCAGAGCCACTATTTCCAGCAAGCATCCATAGCCTCGATAGGGTTTCCCTTTAACCCTGAGATGAGCCTATATCCTTGATACTTATTTGAATCGTCTTTTCCAAAAAGACCATTATCCTAGTTTGGTAGCTAGATGGTGATAATGCCACTCACTAGATTATAACTTAGGTGAACAAGCTATCTCATGATGAGACCTCGTGTCCTTTGACTAGAAAATCTCAAAGGTCATTTCCCTGGTGTGGTAGCCATGGTGGGAATGTCACCTAGGTTATTATCCTATTATCATGGTAGGTTGGCTCGTGATGAGACCCCCTATTCTTTGTGGGAAAATAAAGAATTTTTATTTATTTATTTATTTATTTTTTCAAGTTTTCCCCGAAAAATATCATTATCCTAGTTTGGTATCCAGATGATGATAATGCCACTCACTAGAGTGTAACATAGGTGAACAAGTCAGCTCGTGATGAGACCTCTTGTCCTTTGACAAAAGAAAATGTCAAAGGCCATTGCCCTGGTGTGGTAGCCATAGTGGGAATGTCACTTAGGTTAGTATCCAATGATCATGGTAGGTTGGCTCGTGATGAGACCCCCTTTTCTTTGTGGAAAAAAAAAGAATTTTATTGATTTTTTTTTTTTTTTTTTTGAAATGGTATGAAGGGAGGCTCATCTACTCCTTAAGAGTAAGGGATGGCGTAAAGAAGTATAAGGATGCGAAGTAAAATTCTACCCCAGACTCCTTATTAATTATAAAGGCAAGATATCATTTAAGTGTATTTGTATGTATAAGGGAAAAGAAACAAATTATGGTGGTTACAGGTTATGAACAAGGTTTAAGATATTTCGAAGAAAGTGATCCAAAAAACAATTTGATATGGTATGGGAGATAGTCCACAAAATAATGATAGATCGTTAGAAATAATGCTAGTGAAAATTATTTGGTGAAAGTTGTACCCCAAAGGAAAGGTTTAGCGTTTTATCAACAATGTAGGGAGGGAACAGAAAAATGAACAACAGGTGTGCAAAAAGTAACATCAGGCGCGCAAAAGGAACAACAATTGTTATGTTCAAAGGAACAACAGGTGTGTAAAAGGAACCGCAATTGTTTTGTTCAAAGGAACAATAGGCACGCAAAAGGAACAACAATTGTTCTATTCAAAGGAATAGCAGGCACGCAAAAGGATCATCGATTGTTCCATTTTTAACCATCTGAATAGGTAATGTTTTGAAACCTGGCAATGTATTTTGCTTGAATTCAAGGTTGATTCATCATCAACTAAATTCATTTATGAGTTGGTTTATTTCAAAATTAAGTAATGGATGGTTTGTTAATGTTATAAATTTCATTATAGTTGCCTAATTGTTGCTGCTGAATCATGACACATTCATTTCTCTACGAAAGACAGGGTATGGGTGATGAGATGAAGTGGGAGTTCAAAATAGAAAAAGAGTACTAACTGAGTTCATTACAGTTATCCTCCCTAGTTTTTGACTTTCTCGAATGAATATAAATAATAATAATAATAACTAAATAAAATCTACAGAAAACAAAATTATATACAGTATGTATAGTGTCAACAGAATTCAACATTTATGGAGTTGGGGTGGTTGGATTACCTTCCCAGCCAGCCAAAATTTGAACGGTAGGGTCCTTACTTACCTCTTGGTAGAAAGATTCTTTTGAGGGCGGTTGATGATAGAGTCGTAGTCGGTGTCCATTGACCCGAAATGGAGATCCAAATCCATCGATGGTGCTTAATGTGATTGTGCCATTATCATGGACTTCATTGATTTCATATGGTCCTAGCCACCGTGTCTATAATTTTCCCAAAAAATCCTAAAATTTGGAATCATAGAGGAGATCCCAGTCACCTTTTTTAAATACTTTTTTTATATGCTTATCGTGCCAGGTCATTCTCTGTTGCTGAATAATAGTTGTGCGATCTACAATAGACATGCGTGCTTCATCCAATTCATTTAGTTGCTAAAGGCGTTGTTTATGTGCTATTGTAAGATCCAATCCGATTTCTTGGGCCATCCTTAGAGTCTTAATTTCAAACTCGATTGGGAAAATGGGTTCTTTTCCATAGACTAAATGATAAAGAGATTAGCTAGTGGTATTACGCCATGTTGTGCAGTAAACCCATAAGGCATTTGGGAGCTCAGAATCCCAATTCTATCTATTTTTTGAGACAGTCTTTGTCAGGATTGCTTCCAAGACTTTATTGGTGCTTTCAACTTTCCCATTTTCTTGTGGATGGTACGGAGAAGTAATTTTTTGTTTGATATGATAATTATCTAGGGTGGTGGTGATTCTATGAGCTGTAAATTGTGACCCTCCATCAGTAATTACCTCTCTTGGTAGTCCATAGCGTACGGATAATTTGAAAATAAATTTGATGACTACCTCTTTTGTTGCATTTGGTAAGGCTTCTGCCTCTACCCATTTAGTCATGTAGTCTGTTGCAACTAGAATATAGGCCTTCTGGTTTGACTTTGGATTGAAGGGGCCAACAAAGTCTAGTGCCCATATCTCAAATGGTTCCGCAACTACTTGTGCTTTCAAATGAATTTCATTAGCCTGACCTGGTTTTCCCATCAGTTGACACCTATCGTAGGTTTGGACATATTTTTTCGCGTCTTTGAATATTGAGGGCCAATAATAGCCCATATATAGAATTTTGTGTCCAGAACTACAATATACAAAATGCCCACCACAGGGCTCATCATGTACAACTTTTAGTATGTTGTAGATTTCGTCATCTCGTATGCATCTGTAGATTTGGAGATCAGCTCCTGCATGGAAGAGATATCTGTTGATCTAGGCGAATCATATGCTACGTTGGATGATCAATTTTCTTTCCTTTGATGAAAGATGTGTCGGTAATATTCTCGTTGCTAGGTAATTTTCCACGTCAGCGTACCAAGGTGGCTTTGTAGTAACGGCAAATAGATGATCATCTAGAAATCAATCTTCGACTATTAAGGAGTCATCTGTTTTGGGTATGTGAGGTAGGAAGTCTACAACAAGGTTTCCTCTCCTGGGTCGATATTTGATGGTGGTATCAAATTCCTGCAATAGTAACAACTATCGAGTGACCCGTCCATTAGTAATTGGTTTATTAGCCATATATCTGATAGTAGAATGATCAGTATACAGAATGACCAGATAGCCTGTTATATAATGACGAAATTTATTGATGGCATGTATAACAGCTAAAAACTCTTTCTCTGTTACTGTATAATTAAGCTCAGTTGGATTAAGATTCTTGCTAATAAAATAAATGGTGTAGGGTTTCTTGTCCTCCTTCTGTTCGAGGACAACGCCTATGGCAATATCTGATGCATCGGTGGAGATGTGAAATGGTATTTTCCAATTTTCCCCCCTCAACACCGATGCTGTCGAGATCAACTTTTGAGTCCTGCAAATGCCACATCACACTTGTCAGACCACTGAAATTCTACATTACCAGTCAAAGCATGTAAAGGTGCAGTGGTTCTTGCAAAATTTTCCATAAATCTATGATAGTATCCTGAAGCACCAAGTAAACTACGTACCTTAGTGTGTGTGTGTGGTTTATATAGATTAAGGATTACCTCTATTTTTGTTGGATCTAACCTATTTCCATCTACAGAGATATAATTCCCTAGTACCACACCTTCTATCATCATCATGTGACACTTTTTGTGGCTTAAACATAACCTGGATGCAATTCACCGCTCTAGTATTTTCTCCAGGTTATTCAATGCTTGATCGAAGTCGTTTCCATAAGGAGTGAAATCATCCATATAGACTTCAAGTCTTTCGCTAATCAGATCACTGAATATGCTCAGAATGGCCCTTTGAAAAGTGGTTGGAGCGTTACAAAGTCCAAAGGGTAATACTATGTATGCAAAAGTGCCCCAGGGGCATGTGAATGTAGTTTTATCTTGATCTTATGGGGCAATCTGAATCAGATTGTACCCACTAAAACCGTATAAGAAAGAAAAGAATTTCTTTCCTGCCAAAGTATCCAGGACCTGGTCAATGAAAGGCAAAGAGAAGTGGTCTTTTTTAGTGTCTTTGTTAAGTTCCCTGTAGTCAACACAGATGCATCATTTCCCATTTTTCTTTGGGATGATCACTAATGGGGAAACCCACTGACTATCTGAGATGGGATATATAAAATTTACGTCCAACAACTTTTGTAATTCTTCTTTAATGATATCCCTGAGGTGAGGATTTAATCTTCTCTATGGTTGTTGGATAGGCTGGGCATCTTTTTCAACATAAATGTGGTGTGTGCAAAGTTGCAGATCAATACCTTTCATATCATAATATTCCTATGCAAAATATTATTGGTATTTGGAGAGGAATTGAATTAGCTTTTGTTGTTGTTGTTCATCTAAATTGACATTGATGTTTAGAGGTCTCCCAGGTGCAATCTCGATGGGTTTGTTGTTATGAACGACTGTAGTTGGAATTTGTTGTTCCATTAAATCTTCTAGCATGTCTCCCTGTGCTTCACAGTCTAGAACAGCTTGGAGCATCTGGTAGGTCAGGTTGCTCATGGTGGCTAGATTATTGATAAACCCATTGAATACGTCATCCTCTAGCTAGTTTTTAAATTTGAGGGCTTCTTCCTACATAAGAGGGGCTCGTAAATCCCTCTCTGGGTATCGCGGTGGTGGAAATTGGATATACGAAAGTTGGACTTGGTTTAGCAGGAGGATATAAAATGAGGTTCTTTGTGATACCCCCTCTAGTGATTGTCATATTACCTATTCGACATCCTATGTACACATCTATTGTTGCAAGCCATGGCTTGACTATTATCAATGGATGCCCTTCAAGTCCACTTCTGGGATTGATGATGAGGAAGTCCGCCGGATATTCCCAAGAGTCGATGGAGATGGCTATATCATGTAATGTGCTAACTGGTCGAATTATCAATCGATCTGCCAACTGCAGCATTATTGTTGTGGGTTCGAAGGAGTTAAAACCCAGGGTATTGTAGGTTTCTATAGTCAGGATGTTGATGGTTGTTCCCAAATCAACTAGTGTATTGGGAAAAGAACAACCCTGGATCTGAATTGTCACTATGGGATTCCCTAGATCTGCATATTTAACTAGTTCTTGTCTACCTAAAATTAGATCAGACAAGGCTCCTACCACGTGGATTGTTGATGATGGATTTTTAATTTTTCTGATGGTCTTTTTCCCACATAGCTCCTTGATCATTTTTGCGTGGATTGGGATGTCCTGAAGAGTTTGCAGGAGTGGAATCTTGATATATAAATTCTTGCATTCCCCTACAATGTCGAAGTTGGGATATACATTCTTTTTTTCTATCATCAATCTGTCAAGGAACGGAGGGGAGGGAGTTGCATCCTTATCAGGATCTTGTGATTCGACTATGTTTCTCCCCTGCTCAATTTCTTCTATTATTACCATAGTCGAAGGTGTTATCGCTGGTTGTTTTTCACTCTCCTGCTCTTGAAAAACATTATTTTCTTCAAGAGAGATTATTCATCTCAATCTCAATTGTATTTCGCTGCACCCTACCGATTTGGTCTCTCCTCCATTCTCCATAATCTGGATGAGCTAAGCCACTATGTTATTTGGATTTGGGTGAGGTTGGGCTGGTAGTTGAGGGCGCAATTGGGATTATCGATTTTAAGTCAATTGGAGTGGTGCTTGTAACGTAGGCTGAGTTTGAGGGGGCATCCCCATGGGTTGGTTGTTTATCCCCACAGGGCGCTGCCAATTCTGATTCCAATTTGGGTTTTGGGTAGTCATGTTGGGCCACTGTGAAGGGTAGATGTTGTTATTTGAGTTTTTCTAGGATGAGGTGGGATATTGTGAGTTAGGCCAAGTGGAAGTTGTAGTTGGTTGATTCTGCTAGGCAGGATTTGTAGTGGGCTAGTTTTGCCAAGTGGGATTTGCAGGTGGGTATTGCTGGGGCTGGCAGTTTTGATTAGTAAATGGCTGACCCTGCCATGTGCTACTGGGAGCTTGCTGCTGATTATACTATCCAGAGAAGAAAGAGGAAGGCTTCTGCAATGTATTTGGAGGTCGATTCTGCCATTGACGACGTTGAGCCATCAGATATAATGGGTCTGTTTCTTCTTCTACTTCTCTAAAGACAAATTTCATTCCAGGAAGTGATGGGCATTGTTCCATGTTGTGAACCTTGGCGCAGATAGCACAAACCCAGACCACGTTCAAAGGGAAATCCCTTAGACCATGTTTTCTTCTGCACCTGTGGAAAAATATGGCTAACGTTTGTTCTGCTTCTATTTTTTTTTCTGTTTGGCCTACAACACATCTAATTGTGTAGTCAAAGTGCTTAGAATATCTATTTTGAAGTTTTCTAAGAGATTACCAACTTCAGCTCGAGTAACACCCATGTTAGTAATATTATTATTTCTGGTGAGGGGGGTACACATCCATGATCTGGTCTGTGAACTTCCTCTTGAGCACTTGATGCACAATAGTACGATGTCATCATAAGTTTCTTAATAAAAGTCACCCTTCCCCATTAAATTCAACTTTTCTACCCATTCATCTTTCATACCTTTAATCAGAGTTGCCTTAAGTACTTCACCTGGTAACGTGCCATAGGGTGATCTTTGTAAATTATATTGAAATCTCTCGACATATTCTTCTAATGATTCATTTTCTTTCACAATCATTTGAAACATTTTGTCTTTTAAGTCTCTGGTTCTACAATATTCCTGATATTTTTTCAAGAAGGCATGTTTCATCTCATCCCATGAGTTTATAGTTCCTCCGCCTAATCCAATGAACCAGCGTAGAGCTGCTCCTTTCAAAGTGGAGGGGAAAAATTTTAATTTTTGGGGTTCAAAGGTCTAAGCATACCCTCTACATAGGACATCAAATTCAAATAAGAATTAGTCCAAGTCTTCTGAGATTAATCCATGAAAGGTTGGCATGTTTTGTAGGGGAATTACCTTCATGGGGGCATTGGCGATTGGATCAACTATCAGATATTCCAAAGTGGAAGTCTGGGGACGTTGTGGATTTGGTTGTGCCATTTGAAAGAAAATATGCCAGAAATATTTAGGGATTTCTTGATCTGGATATTTTATTTGAATTGATTGGTTATCTGATCCTCTAGGGGATTTGATTGTAATCCCTCTATCTGGGATTTCGGGTATGCCTTCTTCTTTCACAGGAGATTCAGGATTGGGTGGTGGGTCTGTGTTAGCTATCCCACTGGTTTCTCCTTCTCCTTCCTCTAGATTACAAGAGTTTCCCTCTTCTAAAGGGTTGAGGGGTGGAAGAGGTGTGCTCTAAAAGCTTTGCTCAGTCCCTTCAGTTTTTCTATGAATCTTGGCGTGGGATGCAGTTGGTGAAACTGCCACCTGAGGGATTTGGGTAGACCCTTTTCTAGGTCCAACTGAAGCTTGAGATTATGCTTTTCGGATGATGGCGTCTATGAAAGTGCTTCTTCCAGGGAGCATCGAACCTGAGCTTTGGTAATTTTTGGTGGGGGGTTTGTTTTTTCAATATCTTTCTTCTTAGTCATACACACTTCACACAACAAAAAGGGAAATCAAAAAAGAAAAAAAGAAAAAAAAACACTTATGCAACCTCTTAATGCATCGGCTAGAGGTAGGTGTTGGTATAAGCATATTACTTATTGCCTGCGTAGGTTCTTACCTTCTGTCTTCAATACCTCATCCTCCAGAGGCACAATCTATGCTACCTTTGACATTCTTCCCCGGCAACGACGCCAAAATGTTGGGCTCTAAAGATGTCTAAAAACAGACTTAGTTTAACATTAATCTATCAACCCGAGGATTCATCTTTTATCTCAAAGAATATCGGCAAAGTCTCTGCAGATAGCTTGTAGAGGCTAAAATCGTGTAGTGAAAAAAAAACTGAGTTTATCAACAATCAAGTTCCTCAAACATTCATTAAAGATTCTAGGAATTGAAATCTAAAGTTGTGCAATGGAAAGGAACTAATTAATCTATTGAATTCATTTTAAGAGAAGGAATTGAATCTAGATAAAGACTTGCAGAAATGACTATTATTATGAATCAAATTGCTGAAAAGAAAAAGGTGAATTACTCTATCTATGGAAAGAAACAGAGACTATAATCTAATCGAAAAGATACAACAATCGTATTTCTACTAAAAGGAACAACAACTATATTCTAACGGAAAGGAACAACAAATGTAAACTAAGTGAAAGGAACAACAAATGTAAACTAAATAAAGGGAGCAACAAATGTGAACTTTTGAGGAATTGTCACACATCAAATCTCAGTAATAGGAATTGGAACAACAATCATCTAATGTTTCAGGGAATGTCTATCTCTTGCAATTGACATGAAATCATCAACACACTTATGCATTCATTTAACTACTATAAAAGAGAATCGAATCACAAAACAAAAATTGAACAGATACAATTACAGGTCAAACAATATCTCTTTCAGACTGGGCCCTTGGTCCTTAGAAGAACTTCTATTTGAAATTCAGTATATAGAAATGGTAAAACCGCTTGAAGCTTTTATTGATTTCATAACTGGTACAACATTTTACAAAAACTGCTAATGCATAGCAATTCTAAGTTTTGAGTTCTTGCGTGCAATTCTTCTACCTCTTTTTAAGATCTATTTACCCCTTATATATTACAATAATCTAGGTAAATTAAGCTATCCTGAGGATTGAGAGATCCTCGGGATTTCTTTACTATTACAATCAACAACTTGATCATCTTCAAAACTGCCTTGTGCCATAAAGTCTTCAACCTCCAATAGCTTGCGCATCTTCAAGATTTCCTTTGCTATCTTGGGTTTGACAATATTTAACCAATCCTGCAATAAAACCAGACAATTCCAATCATATTTAGGATCTATGTAATCTAATCTTCAACAACAATGCTAAAGAGTATATTATTCATTTTCTATTCTATTTGCTCCTAAATAACCGAAAAGTCAATCAAGATGATATCATGAAATGTGGTTAAAAGGAAGATATTTATACCTTTTTCATAACCTAACACCTCCCCCACACACTCACTCCCCTATCGTAATGCATAGTTTCTCAGACAACAACATTACACTTGAAACAACTACTACCTCAAACAATAACCATGAGATTCTCGTTGAAATAGTGACACCAGTTCCTCAAGGTGTCGATGTCCAAGATATTATTTGTCAGTCACTCATAAGAATTCATAGTGCCTTAGCCCGTATCAGACAACCTGGTAGGCCACTTAAACAACCCTTATACGTCTCAGATATCCGAGAACAACTTCAAGGAATTGGTCTACTCCAAAATCCTTTAGGTGATAATACTACCAATCTTACCGAAACAGCTACCCTTGGGGCTGAAGGATCTAGTATCCCACCTTTCCCACCTGGTTCATCTCCATCCTCTTCGGGAGGAGAATATTTAGACAAATGTAGTTCTTAATCAAAACCATATTGGCCTTCTACACCACCAACTCCCATGGAAAATCAAAACAATCTTGCCAGACCTTGTCTCGATCAAGATGTCGTGGTTGTACCTAGACCCCAACATCCATTACCGAAACATCTGGAGAAATGTTTTCCCAAATTCAATGCAGACTCAAAGTCGTCTGCTGAGGATCATATCAAAAAATTTATGTTGGCCATTAGACTCCAAAGTGTTGAACACGAGGATGTAGTATGCAGATTATTCCCTTATAATTTTGAGGGAAATGCCTCCACGTGGTATTTCTCTCAACAACCCCAAACCATTGTCTCTTGGGACAAGTTTGAAACTTGTTTCTTGGAAAAATTCAGAGATGATAAATCTCTGGAGGTCCTTATTATGGAACTTTCCAGCTTACAAATGAATCCTAAGGAAAAAGTGAAAGATTTTAACCAAAGATTTATTACTTTAAAGAATAAAATCCTTGTAGATTCAATTCCTACTGAAAGTTTAATTGTTGCATATTATGCTAAAGCATTGCACAATAATATAGCCATATGGGTCAAAAGATATAAAAAGAACACATTTCTTGAATCCTTTGAGGAGGAAACCCAAATTAAAAAGGATATTTTGAGCCTGAAAGATAATCTTAGCAATGAAGCTGAAACAACTTTGTCCTCTAAAAAGAAAATAGAGATCCTTACTAGGTCTCCTCAAATCAAAAATCAACCAGAAACTTTAGACTTAGAAATCTTGCAGAAAGATTTCCAAAAATTGTCCAATCAGGTCATTGACTTGAAGAGATCAGCCGAGGAGGCATCAAAAAGCAAAGGAAGTTTTAAAACTCCTTTCAAAAAACCTTTTCCTCCCAACCAGCCAAACCCGACCACTGAAGGTATAAATTTTGAAAGTTTACAATACGCTTTGCAAACCATCTTAGAAGCACATGATAATTCTGCCTTTGCCCCTCCTAAAAATTCTGAAGACATAGTGAGGAAGAAGAACCTAAAGAAGAGGAATCATCTCCCAATGTTTTCAGCCACTTCTCATACAGTATATTCCAAGCAAATTTCGAAACTATTCACCCCTACAACACAAGGAAAAAAACGCAAAACAAACCCTCTTCTGAAGTTGGTGAAAATGTGTTTCCAAAACATTCAAAGAAAGTTGAATTTAAATAGAGCTTAGCAGCTCCAATTTTAGAATACAATTTGATTTAGGATCTAAAAAAACTG
The DNA here is from genome assembly GCA_032191745.1 of Picea mariana. NCBI lineage: Eukaryota > Viridiplantae > Streptophyta > Pinopsida > Pinales > Pinaceae > Picea > Picea mariana. Next base: position 339,982 of record JASDQU010101216.1, on the reverse strand, counting down.
AGAGCAAATATTTATGTTTTTGAGCTGCTGAAATTTTCCCTTATTTTGTAGAAAAAAGCTTCAAAATATCGCTAAAAACAGTAAAAACAACGATCCTAGCAGCAAGAAATCGGTAGAAATCGATTCAATTATTGCCAAAAAATTCCCAACTAAGATGACATCTGAACTTCCATATAAAATGGATTTAGCAGGAAAAACTGTAGCAAATGTAAATAAAACTATTTTAGGGACAACAACTAAAAATCAACAGAATTCTGTTGTTAATGCTCGAAAAATGTCCCGCCTTTTTCGTTAACCTTTGAAATTTTTAATAGGAATGTACTTAATTGCATGGTTGATTCCAGTGCATCATCAAATGTGATGCCTCTATCTGTTTGTCAAAAAAATAATGTAGAAGTTAAACCTTCTGATCTCAAGATCATCCAGCTAGATCGAACAAACGTTAAGGTAATTGATGAGCTTAATAATGTTCTCATTAGATTATCTTCCAATCCTAAGGTTCATCAGATAATTGACATTATCATTGTTGATATACATGAAGTTTACAGTTTTTTTTTAATAAGGGGCTGATCAGAATAGCTGCATTGTTACTTTGCCACAAATTGGTCTCATTTGTGGCTACCTAAAAATGGACAGCCCAACAAAATCAGGATAAATAGAGAACATTATCTTAAGCATACCGTGACGGATCTAAATGATGCAAATGAACCTTTCACTACATCTTCTAATTCATTTGATATCCATGGAATGAATACCTTCTTTGGTAATTTCATGACCGAAATTTCTTCTATTTCTAATCCTGGGCAGCTATCGGAAGTTATGACCTATACTCAGATATCAACTTTGCCAAGTATGCCAAGTACTGCTGACGAATCCTAAATTTGTTCATTGTACTTTGATGGATCCAAATGCAAAGAGTAGGTACAGGTTGTGTGCTCATCGATCCTGCAAGTAATAAGACTTTTATTACTTGCTGGCTAGAGTTTGACTGCACTAATAACACCATCGAGTATGAAGCACTTGTACAAGTAATTAGGAAATATTTGTATATGGACGTGTGGAATTTGATGGTATTTGGTGATTCAGAAATCGTGGTTAAGAAGGTAAGAAATGTCATACATTTCTTATCACCACATTTGAAAAGCTACCAAACCGAGGTATGGAGTTTGGTTCAAAAATTTTCATCCTTTAACATAAATTCCATTCCTAGATTAAGTAATTCAAAAGATGATTTATTGGCCAATGTTGCTTCTAAACTGTTGCTTGTTCAAGGTATTTCTCCTAATGCATTTTCAATTGAATTTTTGTTCAGGCCTTCGATCCCAGATAACATCACAAACTGGAGAGTATTTGATGATGACTAGCAGATCATCATCTTTTTGTCCATGGAAGATACCTTCCAAAGTGCAGTCATCGATGAAGGCACTCACAATGAAAACCTATGAAAATTCACTGTTATATCAGGTCCTAGATATCCTGAATCGACATTCGATTTGGTAAACTCTATCCCTAGATCTATTGTAAGACTAGAGAAATTTTATGACTTGCATGATAAATTTAGAGGGATAGTTAATTGTAAAGCAAACAGTTCTTCTTTGATTTATGAGACAGTTAATTTAGGAACAAAAGAAAATCCTTAAAATATTAATCTGGCAATAGGATGTTCCAAGCAAGAACAATCTACTTTTATAAAAAAATTTAAATAATTTAAAGATGTTTTTGCCTGGATGTATGATGACTTGAAAACATCCGACCCCAATATCATACAACATGTCATCCCCATGAAACCCCAGACACAACCTTTTCAACAAAAATTAAGGAAGATGCACCCTAAATTGGAACCCACTCTTAAAAAGGAACTGAATAAATTGCTATCTGCAAAGATAATTTTCCCAGTAAGGCACACATAATGGGTGTCTAATTTAGTCCTTGTAAGGAATAAAAATGGTGAAATTCAACTTTGTGTCGATTTTTGGAACTTGAACCGAGCATCTAATAAAGATAACTACCTTGTTCCTTGAATGGAACAAATTATACAACAGGTGTCTTGTTCCGAAAGACTATCTTTACTAGATGGCTTTTCGGGATACAACCAGGTCCTCATGTCTTTCTCAGATCAGCTTAAAACCACCTTTTGCACCCCATGGGACACTTATGCCTACAGAAAAATGCCTTTTGAACCGATAAACGTCGGTGCCACTTTCCAGAGAGAAATGGATATTGATTTCCATGGCCTCATTAACCAATAAGTTGTGGTCTATCTTGATGATGTCACTGTGTTCTCTAAAAACAAGAAAGATCACTTGTCTCACCTTAGGGTTGTCCTGGAACGATGTCACAAGTTCGGTGTATCCCTCAACCCTAAGAAATTGGTCTTTGCAGTAGAGCAAGGTAAACTTATTTGGTTTATAGTATCTAAAGATGGAATTATTATTGACCCTAAAAGAACCCAATATATTTCTAAACTCCCCCCTACTTCCTCCAAAAAATACATGCAGTCCTTTTTGGGCAAGATTAATTTTGTCAGAAGATTTGTCCCAAGTTTCTCGGAAATGGTAATACCATTACAGAATTTAATTAAAAAGGATTTTTTCTACCACTGGGGACCACAAGAAAGTCAGGCCTTTGATTCCATTAGAAAATCAATAATAGAAGCCCCTTCCTTGATGAGTCTCGATTTTTCTCAGGATTTCACTCTTTATACCTTTTCTTCTGACCGATCTTATGTTGTTGTGTTGACACAAAAAAATGTTGAAAGAAATGAGATACCTATTTCCTTCATGATATCATCTTTCAAAGGAGCAAAGCTTAACTACCTAGCAGTAGATCAACAAGCATATGTTTTTTTTAAAGCAGTGAAACACTTTCGGTCATACCTGCTGAAATCGAGAACCAAGGTTATTGTTCCTTACCCAGTTGTAAGAAACCTATTAGTAAAAAATAAACTGGGTGAGAAAAGGGCAAATTGGATGATGTCATTACAGTAATATGACCTCAAAATAACCCCTACACAGATTGTTAGAGGTCAAGACCTATGTAAACTAGTGGCTGATTTAGTTCAAGAATAGGAAAGTCAAGTTAACACCTTAATTGTAAATCAACATAACAAAAAAAAAATCAGGTGTGCAAAAACTATTGTCAATTCTTGGTATGAGGACATTAAATTCTATTTGACACATGGATCTGCTCCCCATAATCTTTATCCTAAAAACAAAAAAGCAGTTAGACTAAAATCTGCATATTTCCAGTTAATCAATGATGTATTATTTCAAAATAACTTTGATGGTGTTCTTATGCATTGTTTGGAAAAGCAAGAGTCAGAGAGAGTGTTATATGAAATCCATGCAGGTGAATCCAGTGGTCACTTCGATGGAGATACCACTACTTACAAAGTGTTAAGATTTGGGTACTATTGGCCCACTTTTTTTAAAGATTCCCATGCGTTGTGTGATGTGTCGTAAATGCATAATCTGCCAAAATGCTGCAAGATGGGTGAAAAAGGCAACATTCCCTTTGCATCCTATTACTGTAGATTCTCCTTTTCAACAATGGGGTCTTGACATCATAGGACCAATTAATCCTTCTTCTTCGCAGCAACATAAGTATATCCTTACAACAATGGATTATTTTACTATATGGTCCGAGGTTGTACCTTTGAAATTGGTAAACATAAATCAAGTAGTATCTTTCCTAAACTCTCATATCATAGCTCGATTCAGCATTCTTGAATGTATGGTATTTGATAACGCCTCTTACTTTTTATCCCTTGATATGAAAGTTTTTGATTTGGAAAAAGGGATTAAAGTAAAGTATTCTGCAAGCTACTACCCTTAAGGAAATGGCCTAGAAAAATTAATGAACAAAAAATTAATCAAGATTATTAAAAGGACAATTTCAGAAAATCACAAAAATTGGCACAATGCACTGTATAATGCACTTTGGGCTGACAGGGTAAACCTAAAGGCCTCTATTGGTAATTCCCTATTCTTTCTCATATACGAAAGAGAAGCAATTCTCCCTCCGCAGGTTTTACTTCCCTCACTGCAACTGTCACAAAAAGTTCAAGAAGAGGAGTGCCCTCCTCTCGAAAATCGAATAAACACCTTATTGAAACTAGAGGAAGTGAGAACACAAGCAAAGCAGAAACTAGATCAGCATCAACAAATTGTAAAAATCTTGTTTTATTCAAATTCTTCTTCAGATAGGAATTTCAATGTCGGACACTTGGTTCTCAAGTGGGACAAATCTCACGAGGGAGAGGGGGAACACACCAAGTTCCAGAATCTGTGGTTGGGACCATTTGTAATTTCTAAAAAATTGGGTCCTAACTCTTTCTGTCTGCACAATTTGGAGGGGAATCCAGACACTTTCCCAATGAATGGCTAGGCTCTCAAAATGTATTTCATCTAATGATTTTAGATCCACCTTTTGTACATATTATTTTTTTAATTTTCGTTTCTGTTTTTTTATTTTGGTTCTTTTTGTTTTTCTTGATTTTGATTTATTTTCAAATAATAATGTCTGAGTCACCATTTCATTTGTGGAAGGGAAATCAGATTTTTTTTTCATTAGCAACAACTGAAAACTCCTCAAAGCACCAATGATGTGAATGTTAAAACTCAGATCATCAGAAGTAGGTTTCTGTTCAAAACAATGTTCCTCATGTCCCTCTAAAATTACAAGAAGACAAGATTATCATTAATAAAACTCTTAATGTTGTCCCTATTTTAAGGAAAACAAATCGATTATACCTTCTTGTCCTCAAAAAGGTTTCTTAAAATAAATCTAAGTGTTCAGATCATGATGAAGGTCATCAAATGAGAAAATAAGTTGTAAAAGATCAAATTTTTGTTTTCAAAATATGAGATTTTCAGCATCACCCCGCTCTCTTGAATATCATAAAGTTTCTCAAATTTGTAAACAAATTCTAGAGAGTTGAAAACACTGTAAGGTGTGGAAAATGTCTCTAAACCTGCCAAGACACTGAATAGGTCTATTGGCAGTGGGTAAATGCATGCATGATGCCAATGCAACTTCGTCGGGGTGCTGAACAGGCCTGCTAGCAGCAAAGCAATGTCGAGTTTAAGAAAAATTTCCAGGCATGTCCTTTTGAATTGATCAAAAGTAAAGATGTTCTTTATCATGAATGGATGACTCTTGGATAGGACAGAGGTGTTATAGTAGGTTAAATGACATCCTTGTTGAGGCTATGGATGCCTTCTGGCAGCAATGGCCATGTCAACAGTATCAGAGTCAGTTGCCTAAAACATCATTTTGTTCATAATCTAGATTTGATACCAGATAGTATTTTTGACAGAACCACATCTGATGTTAGACTGCATTATTTTTTGAGTTTTGATCAGGATTCTTCACCTGTTGTCAACTATTTCTTAAAAATTCATTCTTTCTGATTCACCCTAACATGAATTTTCTGGTGATGCAGAGATAGTTGTTTTGTCCAGTACATCACCATTGTTGGCAGCCACACATGATTTTGATATTTAACATGATCGAAATAAATTGTACTTTTCTATAGCTTCCATCACCTCATTCTTGTAAACATTTTTTGAGTTTCAAAGTGATTGTTAGATGATGCAAGAGTATCGTGCAAAGCCAAAGCACACACCTAGCCAAGGAAATAGTTGGATGCACGGAAAAATAAAAAGAGCACATTTTCATAAGAACCGTTTTAAATTTTGAACTCAAAAGAATTAATGTAATAAGCTAGGAGGAACGTACTTGCATTTATGTTTTGGAGATATGAACAAACCTGGGGAAATTACTCCCATCTGTCAATTGTATTGAGGCATTTAAGTTTGTTAATGTAAGAGTAGGTAGATTTGAATTATAGATTAGACAATTTAGAGAGTAGGAGGGAAAACAGATATAGACACCCTCACTCTTGCATCATTGTATTATTAGCATAGAAGAGAAGAAGAGAGTTGAAGAAGAGAGTTATAGAGAAGAATCCATGTACAGGAGCTTTGAATTAATATACGAAGCTTGAATCAGATTCATGGTGTTAAGATGTTTTCTGTTTATACAAGATAAATGGTCTTCTTACAGTTGTTTTGTTCTCTTTGTTATACATTTGTTATGATTCTATGTTGTGTTGAATGTACGATTTCATGTTGAATGTATGAAGTCTGATAGAGAAGAATGAGTTTCAATTGTTTCTCATCCTGAGAGAAGTTCCTCCAAGGAGTGTAGTGAAGCATCTGCAAGGTGTGCATTGATGAAGTTCTAAGTTTTATCTTAAAGAGCTCAGGAGAGATACCGTTGTTCTCATTCCAGTAGAAGTGCAGGAGAAGCATAGAGGCCATGCAAGGAGTGTGCAGGCTGTTGGAAGTCTTAGGACTTATCAACTAAGGGAAGGATTGAAGGAATATTATTGTCGAGAGTGCACAGAGTCGAAGAGATCAAATACCCAGAAGTATTTGAAAGATTTACACAAGTGCGTGCATGAGTCTTTCTAGAGACTCAAGTTTACAAGTCAAAGATCAGGAGGGATAACACCTTTGAACACTTCAAAGGAAGATGGAGATCGAAACACTTCAAAGAGAGACAGAGAAAAATCTCTTTGCAGAAGCCAAGTTCAGATGAGGAACACTGGTTAATTTCGCAAAAGTCTCAAGGAAGGAATGAGCGATTGGAATTCTCTGTGGAGAACTCGCAAAGTCACGAGGACCGTGGGATTCAGTGAAGCTGCAAGGAGGTTAAGTGTCAGATGAATCCACCCTCTGGGAGGTAAGACTCAATGTGGACTATTAATCATGATAGTGGAGCCGTCAAGATAATTTCGGCAAATCGGATGTTGTAAGTCTGGAGTGCAAGCCCAAAACTCTTGGTTGCTCAAACTCCCGAAGTGCGAACTGGATTATCGTGTGTGAAGGCAAGGAGCAGAATTTTTAGAAATTCGGAAGTTTGGATTTCAGTTTTTCGGAGGTCCTGTTGACAAGAAGTCAATACATAGTGGAGTGAAAATATCGAAGTCATGAGTCACGACAAAACAATTGGGGTGAATTTTGGGATTTCGTTACTTCGTGTATCAGAAAGCGGAGGAGATAGTGTTCTGGGATTGAGAGTTCCAAACTACCGGTACCTGGAAGTCCAAAATCACCTGGGTCGTTGGATCGGAAGAGTGACTATTGGTTGTTGATTTCATAGGGGAGATTTTTTGGAGTTCGTAGGTTGGAAACACGAGAAGCCTCACGTTCGGATTTGAAAACTTACAAAGTTCGAAACCCCGATGAAGTGAAAAGTCCATTGGGAAGGCAACCTTTGTTGAACACATCGAGATTCAGAATTTTGGCACTTTAGAAGACAAGGGATCAGGGTTCCTTGCTCTGGAATTCTCGAAGTCATGAAACACGATATAGGTGTGGAGGGCGTGGCCAAACATTTTAGGTTTCGGTATTTTAGGTTTTCAGTGGGTTAAGGGGTCGGAAACCTCGATAACGAAAATCACGATATCGTGAAACCTGAAGTCCCGAATTAGCAAAGGGAATGAATTTATTGTGGTCAAGGAGACTTGGTTGACGCCATGTTTTTTATCATGTGGACACACTCATAAGGACCTGTGGAGGAACACCATTGTGTGTGTGTGTGTGTTTCCATTTGGGGAAATCAAAGAGTCAATTAGACTCAAGGGTAGACTTAGAACGATCCTGTGCAGATCTCGGACTGAGGGTTGGGGGTCTGCACCATTTGATATCAGAGCATAGAAAGAGTTCTTTGCTTTCTGTAGTAGAGAAAAGAGAAACATTTTCATCCATGCCGCTGACTAGAAGAGACAGGCCAATTCCTGATCTAGCAGTGGAGAGGGAAATGTGCAAGCTACATGCCAGGCTTGATGCCATGGAAACAACACAGAGGTGCATAGTCGATGTTGGGGATATCAACGAGGCTGAAAGTGAAAATGAAGCTAGACACAGAGAAGAAGTTGCAGTCGAAGATGTTGCAGACGAATGCATATTCAGGGCTATTGCAAGGATAGGTGCTAGAGAAAAAATGGACATTCCAGTGTATGAGGGAAACTTGGATGTTGAAGAGCTTCTAGACTGGATTAGAGCTCTGGATAAATCCTTCGACTATGAGGATTTCGAGGAAGATAAGAAGGTCAAACATGTTGTCACTAGACTTAAAGGTCATGCAGCACTATGGTGGGATGAACTGCAGGCTGACAGATGCTGCAAAGGCAAGCAGAAAATCAAGAGCTGGGATAGAATGCTTGCGAAGATGAAGGCCAAGTTTATACCCAAGGATTATCAAATTACTCTGTTTCGGAGGATGCAGAATTTAAGACAGAAGATGATGTCAGTGAAAGAATACACTGAAGAATTCTACAAGATAAACATCAGAGAAAGTAATCAGGAAAGTGATGATGAAAAGGTCGCTAGATACATGAATGGTTTGTGATATGACATTCAAGATGAGATGAGAATGATGACCCTTTGAACTGTAGAACATGCTTATTAGATGGCTTTGAAAGCTGAAGAGAAGCTGAGCCAAAAAAAGGTCAAAGAGGCCAAGGTAGGAGTCAAGCCAGAAGCAAAATAATTGCCCAAGGCAGAACTCAGAAATATAAAGAAGAGGTGAATAAACCTCAAATGAAAACTGAGAGAGGAGGAAGCTCACAGAGAGGGAAGTATGCTGGTAGAAATACTTTTCCTCAATCTAGAGGAAGAGGAAGAGGTCGAGGAGGTGAAGTGAAATGTTTTTTTTTTGGGAAAAATGAACATAAATCTTATGAGTGTCCAGACAGAAAGAAAGAAGGTGGTGAGACTAACATTGCCAAAGCTCAAGGACGGAATGTTGAGGCAGAAGATGCTGAGGGTGGAAGATCCTTAATGATGAGGAAAGTTCTCTTAACACCAGAGAAGGAGGCAAAGAACCCAACCCAAAGAAACAGTCTATTTCGAACTGCTCGCGAAACCAAATATAGGGTATGTAAGGTCATAGTGGACAGCGATAGCACAGACAATCTTGTATCTACAGATATGGTAGAAAATTTGGAGCTGGAGACTATCATACATCCAAGCCCATACAGATTAAATGTCACTAAACAGTGTTTAGTTGAATTTAAAATAGGAGGATATAAGGATGAAATATTATGTTGTGTCATTCCCATGAATGTTTGTCATCTATTGCTGGGTAGACTGTGGCAATATGACAGGAATGTGATTCATGATGGGAGAAAGAACACATACACCCTAGAGAAGAATGGTAGGACGCACATGTTGTTGCCAATTAAGCATAAAGAAGTGAAACCAGAGGTGAGCAACATTGTACTTCTCATGAGTGGGAAGGAACTTCTTAATGAGGTTAAGAAGAAGGAAGACACACAATTTATTGTGGTCAGGAAGCCTAGAATTGTTTTGACCAGTACAAGAGTGGATGATTTACTAGAGGAAATCTAGAAGTTGCTGGAAGAGTTCACTGATATAGTAGTGGATGAACTACCTTATTCGTTGCCACCGATTAGGAGTATAAGCCATCACATTGATATTATACCTGGAGCCAGTTTACCAAACAAAGCAACGTACAAATTGACACTGGAGGAGAATGAAGAAGTCAAGAGGCAGGTCCAGGATTTAATGGACAAAGGATTGGTTAGAGAGAGCTTGAGTCCATGCATTGTTCCAACAGTTCTCAGCCCAAAGAAAGATGGAGGCTAAAGGATGTGTACAGACTCAAGAGAAATCAATAAGATTACCATCAGATATAGATTTCCATTACCAAGGATGGACGATTTGATGGATTTCTTGGGTGGAATAAGATTTTTTTCAAAGATTGATTTGAAAAGCAGATATCATTAGATTCGCATGAGAGAAGGTGATGAATGGAAGACAACATTCAAGACAAATGAAGGGTTGTATGAATGACTTGTTATGCCATTTGGCTTAACAAATGCACCCAATACTTTCATGAGATTGATGAACGAAGTCCTGAAGGATTTCATAGGGAAATTCGTCATTGTATATCTTGACGATATATTAATTTTCAGCAAGACAGAAGCAGAGCACTTAAAGCATTTAGCTGCAGTGACGAAGAGATTACAGCAAGAGAAATTGTTGATTAATATGAAGAAATCATCATTTATGAGGACATAACTCATTTATTTGGGTTTTTTTTATCTCTGCAAATGAGTTGAAGATGGACCCAGAAAAGGTGAATGCAATTAAGAATTGGCCATCACCGAAAAGTGTGTTTGAAGTTCGAAGCTTCCATGGTTTAGCTAGTTTCTACAGAAAATTCATCCGAAATTTCAGTGGGATTAGCACACCAATGATGGATGCGGTGAAGAAAAGACATAAATCTTTTCACTGGACAGAGGAAGTAGAATAGTTTCAACCTGCTGAAGAAGAAGATCACTGAGCAACCAATTTTGGTTTTGCCAGATTTCAGCAAGACATTCCAGGTCAAGTGTGACATGAGTGGATTTGTAATAGGAGCGGTCTTGAGCCAAGATGACAGACCGATCACATACTTCAGTGAAAAACTGAATGAAGCGAAGGTTAAGTACTCCACATATGACAAGGAATTCTATGCGGTCAAAGAAGCACTGAAAAAATGGAGGAACTATTTAGTTCCCAAGGAGTTTGTTTTGTACAGTGATAATCATGCTTTACAATTCGTGACTCAACAGGAGAAGTTGAACTAAAAACATGCTAAATGGGTTGAATTCAGGAAAAATTTTACGTTTTTGATTAAGCATATTTCTGGAACTGCTAACAAAGTTGCTAATGCTTTGAGCCGGAAATGTTTGCTTATGAAGGAATTCAGAATCAAAACTTTGGGTTTTGATAACCTCAAAGAAATGTATAGAGATGATCCATATTTTAAAGAAGCATATGAGGCATCTGAGAATCCAACTCTCGGGGACAGAAGCAAGTGGACCAAATATATGATCCAAGATGGATTGTTATTCAGGGGCAATCAACTATGTATTCCAAAATGCTCCATGAGGGAGAATTTGCTGAAAGAAAAACACAGTGGAGGATTGGCCAGACACTTCAGTCATGATAAGACATTCTCAAAGTTGAAGGGCTCATATTTTTGGCCAAGGATGAGGACAGATGTTAAGAGATTTGTGGATAGATACAAAATTTGTCAGCACACAAAAGGGAAAAGGCAGAGCACAGAGTTATACCAGCCATTACCCATACCTGCAAGGTCGTGGGACGTAGTGAACATGGATTTCATATTGGGACTGCCAAGAACACAAAGAGGATGTGATTCAATCTTTGTGGTAGTCGACAGATTTTCAAAGATGGTACATTTCATACCATGCCAGAAAACCAGTGACGCAACTCATATTGCAAACCTGTTTTTCAAAGAAGTCGTCAGACTTCATGGCTTGCCAAAGAGTATTGTTTCTGATCGGGATACCAAGTTCGTTGGACATTTCTGGAGGACTTTGTGGGAAAATATAGGGACAAGTTTGTCTTTTAGCTCAGCATATCATCCTCAAATGGATGGGCAGACAGAAGTTGTGAACATAAGCGTGGGAGATTTGCTAAGGATCCTAGTGACTGAACACCACAGTCAGTGGGATCATATTCTGCCACAGGCAGAATTTGCTTACAATGAATCACTCAACAGAAGAACAAGGCAGAGTCCATTCTAGATTGTATATGGAATGCATCCCAGGGGAGTTTCTGAATTGAAAGATTCTAAACATAATGAATTCAGGAGTGCTTGTGCAGAGGACTTTGCAAAAGCAATGAAGGAGCTTCACAGCCAAATTAAGGAACGATTGCAGAATTCAAATCACGAATAGAAGCACATAGCAGATCAACACAGGAGAGAACTTCAATTTGAAGTTGGTGTTCTAATTCTTGCAAATATGAGGAAGGAGAGGTTGCCAATGGGAACGTATAATAATTTGAAGATGAAAAAGATTGGACCATGTAAGGTCGTGAAGAAATTTGGGGCAAACGCATATGAGATTGAATTACCCGATGGGATCAGAATTTCACCGATATTCAATGTTGCAGATTTGTACCCTTACAGAGTTGAAGAAGTAGGAGTAGAGGATGAACAGACAGAGGTTCAATGGACTAAACAAATGCCTATATCTGAAAAGCCACAGATGGAAAGTATAATTGACAAGTGGATTAGCAAAAAGACCAGGAGGAAGGAGTATTTTGAATACTTTGTCAAATGGAAGGGACATCCAGTTGAAGATTCCAGTTGGGAGGATGAAGTAGAAATTCAGAAGCATGGATAGAGCGTGCAAGAGCTCATGAACAGGAGTTCATGAAAATTTTCAAGCGAGGGAGTATGATGCAGGAGCATCGTGCAAAGCCAAAGAATGCACCTAGCCAAGGAAATAGTTGGGCGCGCGGAGAAAGAAAAAGAGCATGTTTTCATAAGAACCATTTTGAATTTTGAACTCAGAATCATTAATGTAATAATATAGAAGGAACGTACTTGCATTTATGTTTTGGAGATATGAACAGACCTGGGGAAATTACTCCCATCTGTCAATTGTATTGAGGCATTTAAGTCTGTTAATGTAAGAGTAGGTAGATTTGAATTATAGATTAGACAATTTAGAGAGTAAGAAGGAAAATGGATATAGACACCCTCACTCTTGTATCATTGTATTATTAGCATAGAAGAGAAGAAGAGAGCTGAAGAATAGAGCTGTAGAGAAGAATCCATGTACAGGATCTTTGAATTAATATATGAAGCTTGAATCAGATTCATGGTATTAAGATGTTTTATGTTTATACATGTTGAATGGTCTGCTTACAGTTGTTTTGTTCTCTTTGTTATACATTTGTTATGATGATATTTTGTGTTGAATGTATGATTTCATGTTGAATGTATGAAGTCTGATAGAGAAGAATGAGTTTCAATTGTTTCTCATCCTGAGAGAAGTTCCTACAAGGAGTGCAGTGAAGCATCCGCAAGGTGTGCATTGATGAAGTTCTGAGTTTTATCTCAGAGATCTGAGGAGAGATACCATTGTTCTCATTCCAATAGAAGTGCAGGAGAAGCATAGAGGCCGTGAAAGGAGTGTGCAGGCTCTTGGAAGTCTTAGGACTTATCAACTAAGGGAAGGATTGAAGGACTATTGTTGTTGATAGTGCATAGAGTCGAAGAGATCAAATACCTAGAAGTATTTGAAAGATTACTGCAAGGAGTGCATGCAGGAGTCTTTCTAGAGACTCAAGTTTACAAGTGAAAGCTCAGGAGGGATAACACCTTTGAACACTTCAAAGGAAGACGGAGATCGAAACACTTCAAAGAGAGACGGAGCGAAATCACTTTGCAGAATCCAAGTTCAGGCGAGGAACACTGGTTCATTTCGCAAAAGTCTTCAAGGAAAGAACGAGCAGTTGGAATTCTCTGTGGAGAACTCGCAAAGTCACATGGATCGTAGGATTTAGTGAAGATGCAAGGAGGTTAAGTGTCAGACGAATCCACCCTCTATGAGATAAGAATCAACGTAGACCATTAATCGTGATAGTGGAGCCATCAGGATCATTTTGGAAAATCAGAGGTTGTAAGTCCAGAGTGCGAGCCAAAAACCCTTGGTCGCTTGAACTCCCAAAGTGTGAACTGGATTATCGCGTGTGAAGGCAAGGAGCAGAATTTTCAAAAATTTGGAAGTTTGGATTTTGGTGTTTCAGAGGTCCTGTTGACAAGAAGTCGGGATATAATGGAGTGAAAATCTCCAAGTCACAAGTTGGAACAGAATGATTGGGGTGAATTTTGGGATTTCAGCACTTCGTGTATTGGAAAGAGGAGGAGATAGTGTTTTGGGATTGAGAGTTTCGAATTCCTGGTACCTGGAAGTCTAAAATCACGTGGGTCATCAGATCGAAAGAGTGACTATTGGCCGTTGATTCCATAGGGGAGATGTTTCATAGTTCGGAGGTTGGAAAGACAAGAAGCCTCGCATCCGGATTCGTGAAATCACGAAGTTTGAAACCCCGATGAAGTGAAAAGTCCATTGGGAAGCCAACCTTTGCTGAACACATCGGGATTCGACATTTTGGCACTTAGAAGAAAAGGGATCGGGGTTCCTTGCTCTGGAATTCCTGAAGTCGCGAAACGTGATACAGGCGTGGAGGAGGATGTGGCTAGACATTTTGGGTTTCGGCATTTCGGGTTTTCGATGGGTTAAGGGGCTGGAAACCTCGACAATGAAAATCATGATATTGCAAAACCCAAATTCCTGAATTAGCAAAGGGAATGACTTTATTATGGTTAAGAAGACTTGGGTGACGCCTTGTGTTTGATTATGTGGGCACACTCATAAGGACCTGTGGAGGAACACCATTGTGTGTGTGTGTGTGTGTTTCCCTGTGGGGAAGTCAAAGAGTCAATTAAACTTAAGGGCAGATTTAGAATGATCTTGCATGGATCTTGGCCCGAGGGTCGGGGGTCTACACCATTATATTAAAGTTTTACCTAATTAAATCGTTATTGTTTATATTTTTCGTTTGTTTTATCTTTAATTCATGACTGTAAGCATGAATTAAACATAAAACTTGGCTTGGTTTTATAGTTTCGTGCTTGCAAATATCTTTTTAAAAGTCACTCACATGTACTTAAAATGAAAATTTTATGAAATGGTTGATTGATCCATTTTTTTGTATGTTAATACAATTGTTATTGTTTCAATGATTTGATAGTTCATTATCGAATTGCTTGGATACACCAAGAAATTTGGTTAACTATTTGATATCATTTTTATGATTTCAATGGTCGTATGAACATTCATACCAATGGGTATAGACCTATTGTACTCGAGTACTCAACTTACCTTGCTGGCTCAAAACATTAATGAAGCAATTCATTATTGGCATAGGGTTCGGTACTCTGTAATTTTGGTACTCATCGCAAGACATGGTAAGGGATGCAATGAACCATCTAGTTTTCATTCCCACTATCCAAGTTATGTCAACCCTTAGGCTCTGCTATTTTAATTTTTCTACTCTCCATTCAGACTTGTTTCTGTTGCTCCCACGATTGGAACCTAAAACTTTTCTGAGTAATCTCTGTTTCATTCTGGTTATAGTGGTTTGGGCGCCCATTGTCTGCATAGAGCGGAATGGATGCTAGGCCTTACTTTCCCATGATGATGTGATTGAATACCTAAAGAATCATGGGTGGGATACATTCCTTAAGAAATTTGAGGGTTATGATCTTCAGGTAGCATAATCCTTCGCACGAACCTTTGACAGGTTCAGAGCTAATATAAGAGACATACAATTAGAATTGATCGAGGAATTCGTGAGAAAAGAAACATGGCTCCCATAAAAGGGAGAGAGATGGTTTAAAAACACCAAGATAGAAAAAGTCCTATGGAATTTGTTTATGACCTCTCAAAAAACCAATTGTTGTGTAAAAGGTATTCCTATCACCCTGTTAAAACCTAGATGGCATAGTTTATTGTTAATTATAAAACAATTTGTTACTTGCGAAGGTCGATACGGACTGGTCTTTCTCTTCCATATCTGTTTGCTCATGAATTTCATAGGTTTCAATTTAGACATGCCATTTTACTTATTGATGAGTCTTTATAAGATATCCAAGCGTTACAAGCAATAGGGTGTAAATTTGAGCCTGTTCCACCATGGATTGGTTAAAATCTTGTTTATGTATCATCTGTTGACCGTAGATGACAGTTGGGAAATATTTCTTATGAGGAATGGTTTTTCCGAGGCTGGTCCTATATCAAACCCTCTTTTAATAGCAAACCCTAACTTAGACAAGCCAGTGGTTGAAGACCAATTCGGTTATTCAATTAGTGAACGAGAGTTTACTAATAAAACCCCTCTAGACAAAGGGTTTCATGTAAGTTTTCACCTGAAACATTTCCAGAGAAAGAGACTCATGAATTTAAGGAAAGTGATCCTCTTGTGCCCATGAATGATGCTAGCTTGAACGTTAATATTAAGTTTGATGCCCAAAAACTTTGTAAAAGAACAAAACAACAATGCACAGACTTCGGTTTCAAGAACAAGAAAGAGGGTTGCCTAATCTCTAGGAAACTAAGAAACCAAAAAGATACTCATCTGAGCTCAATTGATCTGATCGAGATTGATGAGGGTTCGGATCCTGAGATATAGGATTTTCTAGTTTGGGAAGATCCAGAAATTGAGGGTTCCATGAGGGAAGTTATCATTCATACTCAACCATATGATTTTGTAAAACATCTACCACCATACCTTAAGGGTAAATAAGGGTTCTTGGGTATTAGGCAAGATTTGAAGAATACAACAGATAAGTCCAAAGCCCCCTTGGCCGATTGTGTCCCTCGTCAATCTGCCATCTCCCCTGTGCACTGTGATGGATGTCTCGATTGGGTTGAGCATTACTATACCGACGTTCCTCTCTTACAGGTGTGAATCAAATCTTTAATTGCTTAGAATGATCTTTTGAAGAAAGAAAACCTTGATCTCAAGGCACATGCAAAGAGGGAGACTAAATGTTTCAAGAGAGTTGGAAACATAGTCGTTAAGAATATGACCAGCGTCAAGGAAATTATAAACTCTAAACTATTTGATCCCTCTTTGGTAGATTTTTAATGGTAAACGTTTTGTTGTGATTTCGATTGATTTTGTTATCTGATTCAAAATAAGTAGTTTTGAATTGTGATTTCATTTACTAAAATAAAGACTGGATACAGAATCTTCGATTTTGTAGCCAAGTCTCTTTCAAATAAAAATTAGTTATTAGTAATTGTTTTTCTAATTTATTAAATTTGTTTTGCTTATTTCGGGAAATGGGAGATTCTTTTGTTGATTACTGGGAGGAAATATTTTCAATTATACACAAGTGATTAGTAGTTTCTCCTTATTTATGTTTTATAGAAACTTTGATTTAATTTTTGAATAAACCAACTCTGTTTAGAGTGGTTTCCAATCCACTATTTTTGTAATATTACTTGATTTTGGGAGATTCAACTCTATCCCGTGAGATATGAATATTTGGATCCTGGATTACATTAAATATTGTTCACTTTGTTAGTGGAAGGGATCCTTTTTGGAACACTTTATGGACATGTAATTCTCAAAGACTATATGGACCAGTTGTTCACACTTCGGCTTTAGATCAGGGTGACATTGTTCCATCTATGTTTTGCATCTTATATTATCGAATATACACATGTTACACATCTTTAGCCTCATTAGAATGTAATGTTTCATTCTATTCAGCACTTTAAATTTTGTCTATAACTTGTTGTTTCATATATTATATCCGTGTTTGTTATTTCTTTTTAATATCATCGATTTATGCTTGATGTTAAGTTGACATCACATATGAATGTCTCACATTAAAATTTATTTTACTGTAGACATTCACCATTACAAGGTCACTAGATTTATAAGTTTATCTCCCTGTTTTTTTTATATCCTTGCTCCCCAAAAATACTTTGAGTGTGTTTTGGAGATGTTAGCACAAGACTGTTACAAATTTTTCTCATGGGAAAGATAGTTGGAAGTTCAGATTGCACAGGGATATAGACACAGTATGAGATTAATCTCAAGTTAGTGTTATTCACATTCGATTTCCGTTGTTATTTTATTAGTGAAATCAGACAATTTAAATTAGTTGTGACTATTATTATGTTCTTGTTTCAGATTATGTTTTATTAGTATCTTTTGAGTTTCTTTTTAGATTTTAAATTATTAAACAAAAAATATAAAAATATGTGCTTTCTTTATCTGCTTCATAAACAATTAAAAAAACATCGATTTCGCAAGACATCCACCAAAACTTGCAAATTGTAAATATCGTGTTCATAATTACATGTTCATATTTATGTTTATGTTCATCATTCATAAATAATTAGAGTCATGTACATAGTATCACAGTTGTAACCTTAGAATAGTTTATTTATGTTCTTTGTTTTAGGACCTTAGTTGGCTAACGGAGCCATTAAACCCGTCAAGATAGATCATACCAAACGATTTGGGTCAATTAGACAACCCCATACTAGATATATCCTTGCATTTGGCGATGTGTCAATTACGCTCGCCAACACATCACTAAAGGGATTATGCGTCTCTTGAAAAAGGGAGCCCCATTCTATTGGGATGAAGCTGCTCAATGCTCTTTTTAAGCATTGAAACATGCCCTTACGTCGGCCCCTCTACTCCGGCCTCCTGATTATAAAAAATATTTCTTATTGTATTTGGTTCCTATGGAGTCGACCATCGGCATGGTCTTGGTTCAAGAGGATGATATGCTCAAGGAGCATGTTATTTATTACCTTAGACGAGGCCTGGTTGGGTTGGAACTCAACTAATCTCACATTGAGAAGCTTGCTTTGGAAAAAATTCATGTTGTCCAACAGTTCTGTCATTACATTTTTCTTCACAAGACCACTGTCATTTTCATTGTGAACCCTTTTCAATATTTTTTAACACGACGGGTCATTGGTGGAAAAATTAGTAGATGGATTGTAATCCTCCAGGAATTTGACTTGGATTTTGTTTCTGCAAAATCCAAAAATTCGTTGGTCTTTGTTGAACTTATTTCGGAACTTCCAATCATGTCTAGTGATATCATGCTCGAAGAATCGCCTATTAAAGGAGATATTTTTCTAATCGCATCTTCGGATACCTGGTATGGAGATATAATATTCTATCTCCAGACTTTGAAATTTCCCACTTCTGCTTCCCATGAAGATCGTCGATGAATTCGACATCAGGCATGAAACTATCTTATCCTCGATGACACTTTGTATCATCGAGGCATGGATTTCATTCTTCATCGATGCCTTATCCATGAGGAATTAGAGATCGTTTTAAATGTCTATCACACTGGAGCATGTGGCATTCATTTGTCTGGGTTGGGTACAGTCCAAAATATTCTACGTCCTGGTTATTTATGGCCCTCATTAATCAAGGATTGCATTGAGGTGGTCAAGGAGTGCCCCCCATGTCAAATCTTCTATCGAAAGATGCGGGCACACCCTACTCCCATGTTTCCTGTCATTTTTGTTGGTCCTTTCACCAAGTGGGAGATTGACTTCACTACGTTTCACCTGGCTTCAGCCAGGGGGCATTGTTAGATCATTGTAGTGGTAGAATACTTCACGAAGTGGGTCAAGACTATGCAAATGTTTAACAATGATGGAGAAACAATGACTCTTTTAATTTTTAACCAGATAGTAGCAAGCTTCGGCATCTCGAAGGAGATTTCATTGACCATGGCAGTCACTTCCAAAACAAAATTATGACCACGTTAACGTCAAAGCTTGGGTTTAGGAAAGAACACTCATCGCCTTATTACCCACAAGGGAATGGTCTAGTTGAAGCTGTGAATAAGTCTCTCAAGATGATTCTTCATCGAACAAGCAATTCTTCCAACTCAAATTGGCATTTGAAGTTGTACTTAGCCTTGTGGGCCTACCGAACATCTATGAAGACTACCACCAGTTTCTCACCTTTTCAACTCGTATACAGGTTGGAAGCAGTCTTAACTATTGAGTGTCATATTCCTTCCTTAAATTTGGCAGTGGAATTACTGCCAAACACTTCATCGCTTGAGGAACACCTACTATATCTCGAGCAGCATTGTGATGTAGCCTCATCCAATGAGGCTCATAAGCAGCGAGTCATGTGTCAGTACAATTAGTCCTCTCATCCCCATATTTTCTCCAAAGGCAATCTTGTCCTAGTCTATGATCAAGACAAATATCCCCCGGGGGCAGGAAAGTTCAAACCCATGTGGTTAAGATCGTTCATTGTGAAAGAGGTATTGAAGAATGGCACTTACCATCTGGTTTATTGTTGGCCCTTGACCAAGTTTTGAGGATCCTTGGTCATGTTTGACCTATTTTTGGGACTTCGACAAGCGGAGTGCAAGACGAAGTGGATATCGCGCAATCTTGGCCCCTTTCTAAGGTTTTTTGGGTTTTGGGGCTTATGTAACAGGTATGGGGATGTCGGCCCATGGGTTTACCCATGTTTAGGCCCAATTTTGTAATGTATAAATAAGTATATTGGAAATGTAAGTAGGTGATGCTAAGTGCTAGAGTTTGATCTATGTGATTGAAGGGTTGTAAGTTGTGTTAAGTGCTAAGTGTAGTTGGTGATTGTAAACTATTTGTGCATGCTAAGTGAGACTTGCAAGGCTAAGTGCAAGTCATTGTAAAAGGATGTGTAAGGCTCTATGCCCAGATCTACTCGGGGAAGGAGGATCTGGCTGAGTGCGCCCAAATATTGTGTCCTATGCAGAGTATGATTTTGTGGCTCTGTGCATGTAGAAGATTGAGAGAAGCTAATAAAGAAGACAAAGAGTTGGTGGACGTACTCCCAGGGTGGGGGTGAACCACGTATATCCTGTGTTGTGAATGATTTGTGCT
>JASDQU010101216.1:306817-319234 GCA_032191745.1 Picea mariana | reverse complement strand
AGATATATTTCATTTTTTTATTATCAAGAAAACATATTTTTGGTGTGACTAAAACATGTACAAGTGAGCAAGGATATCAACAAGATGAATATGTAGCAACCATCCAACTAATCATCTAAGAATTTGTTGATTTAACTCAAGAAGGATTATGTATTTTTGTGAATCCCTTTGCTGAACAAGACATTGGGCAAAATCAATAATATTAATCTCATCATACCATGGTTGAAGAAGGAGATAAACAACTTGTGATCTTTGAGTTCCCCATTCAAGAAATTGATGAAGAAACAAGGATTAAAATACCATACAAGTTGATCCTCCTCCTCACCAAGTCTTATAAAGAATATTTTTAAGGATTCTTGTGAAGTCCTTCAATATTTCTACACGATCCTCCCTAAGACCAAACTCCCTCCAAGAGAACTATATTTATTGCCAACTATAGGTTTAAATGGGTTCTTTTGCAATTTTCCTCAGAGTGTTGAAGCCTCTATGATCTATTTATTGAATGAGGAGAATAGGTGTTGGGCTCTAAAGATGTCTAAAACTAGCCTTAGTTTAACATTAATTTATCAACCTGAGGATTCGTCTTTTATCTCAAAGAATATTGGCAAATTCTATGCAGATAGCTCGTAGAGGCTAAAATCGTGTAGTGAAAGAAAATCTGAGTTTATCAACAATCAAGTTCCTCAAACATTCATTAAAGATTCTAGGAATTGAAATCTAAAGTTGTGCAATGGAAATGAACTAATTAATCTATTGAAATCATTTTAATAGAAGTAATTGAATCTAGTTAAAGACTTGTAGAAATGACTATTATTATGAATCAAATTGCTGGAAAGAAAAAGGCGAATTTCTCTATCTATGGAAAGAAACAGAGACTATAATCTAGTTGAAAAGAGACAACAATCGTATTTCTATTGAAAGGAACAACAACTATATTCTAACGGAAAGGAACAACAAATGTCAACTAAGTAAAAGGAACAACAAATGTAAACTAAGTGAAAGGAACAACAAATGTAAACTAAGTGAAGGGAACAACAAACGTGAACTTATGAGGAACTGTCATGCATCAAATCTCAGTAATAGGAATTGGAACAACAATCATCTAATGCTTCAGGGAATATCTATCTCTTGCAATTGACATAAAATCATCAACACACTTATGCATTCATTTAACTACTATAAAAGAGAATCGAATTACAAAACAAAAATTGAACTGATACAATTACAGGTCGAACAGTAGCTCCTTTAGACTAGGCCCTTGGTCCTTAGAAGCAGTGCTATTTGAAATTCAGTATATAGAAATGGTAAAACCGCTTGAAGCTTCTATTGATTTCATAGCTGGTACAACATTTTACAAAAACTGCTAACACATAGCAATTCTAAGTTTTGAGTTCTTGGGTGCAATTCTTCTACCTCTTTTCAAGATCTATTTACCCCTTATATATTACAATAATATGGATAAATTAATCTATCCCAAGGATCAAGAGATCCTTAGGATTGCTTTACTATTACAATACAAGCAACTCGACCATCTTTAAAACTGCCTTGCACCATAAAGTCTTCAACCTCCAATAGCTTGCGCATCTTCAAGATTTCCTTTGCTATCTTGGGTTTGACAATATTTAACCAATCCTGTAATAAAACCAGACAATTTCAATCATATTTAGGATCTATGTAATCTAACTTCAACAATAACACTAAAGAGTATATTATTCATTTTCTATTCTATTTTCTCCTAAATAATCGAAAAGTCAATCAAGATGATATCATGAAATGTGGGAAAAAGGATGATATTTATACCTTTTTCATAACCTAACATACCCCCCAACTTACCTTCTTGCATGTCCTCATGCAAGCTGAGATATTACATGTAAAGCAGTAATGTTGTAAGGTGGAAAGGTTGGTTCACCAAGCCTTCTGAACCCATTGCTTCTTTTGAGTTCTCCAAAAGCAGCATCCTCCCTTTTCTTGTTAATTTGATAATCTTTTTGGTAACTTTCTGGAGGGAACCAGATGATAGGGGGATTATATCTGCACCCAATCCAAGTAGGCCCTTCCTCTTGGAGCAATCTAGAATACCTCTCTATTCTATAGGTAGCTACAAAGAAATTCCTATACCCAAAGGGTTCCCTACTCTTTACTTCACTGGAGGATGCATCCCATCTCAGTTTAGAAGTAGCAAGAGCTTCCTCCTTAAGCTCCCTAAAATGAGTGATACTTGAATGTATAACCTGTAGATGGATAGGGGCTAAGGAGTCTATGACCCCCCCTCTTTTCATAAAGGTTTTATGTCGCATAATGGTTGGAAAGGACTTTGGAGGTTATCCCCTAACCCAGAGATATTGCCCAGCTTCCCTCTTTAGGAAGGTTTTAAGAGCTTTACCCCATCTTACTTGGTTTTGAGTAAATGACAGAAATGCCTGAAACTGTATGTCACCTATAAATGGGCCAGGGTTATCTTCCCCTTTTTCTTCTAGAATGAAATTATGAAAGTACAATTCACACAAAAAGTATTGTACCTTTTCGTCCTGCTCTCTGAAACATGAAATAAACTCAGGTACAGTGGAAAATGAAATAGCTTTTCCTGCTTTGATGGCCTTCACTCTTAATAACAGATATTTTTCCAGCAAGAATAAAGTGTAATTAGTGGCAAGGGATTTGCAATTAATAGCATCAGAGTAGACATCACATATTTCTTTAATTTTCTCCAAAGATTTTTCTAATTGGGTTTGCACCTTTTTTATCTTCCCTTGGGCTCTGGTGAGCGCAGCATAGGACTCACTCTCTGTTGCTATCATGTCCTTCATTTGTTTAACAATATTTTGATATTCATCCCTAGTGACCATCTCATCTTGGTGTTGAGCTAATGCTCGCTGGGTTTGTCCCAGCTCTGCCTTTAGTTTATCAATGGTGACACCCTTTGCTTGAGATTGGGATGCTTGGTATTATTCCATAGCACCCATCTCTTCCCTAATAAGTTAATGCTTGCTGAACCTGTGTAAGCTTTACTTCCAGTCTCTCCACAATAGCACTCTGTTTCTGGGACTGGAGTGCTTGGTTCTTTGCCATAGTTAGTAATTCATTTCTTTTTTGAACTAGGGTTTTTTGATACTGCATCAATTCTTCCTCCAATCTCCTAATGGTAGCATTCTGCTCAAGGAGTTGAGATATTTCCTCTAATATCGGGGTGTCTGTCTGCACCTCAACATCAATTGCTTCTGTAGCTGTCATATTTTCTTGTGTTTCTAAAGGAATCGCTTCTTCATTCTGAGCTATTGTTTCTTCTACTACAATTTCTTCAGGGTCTGTCTGTATCCCTACATAATTTTTACTGACTGCTTCTTTAGGAAGAGGGTTTTTTCCTTGCACTCTAGCCCTTTTGTTCTTCTTTCTTCTGTGGGCCTTATCTAGTTGTTCTAGCTGTTTCCTCAATTCCTTAATAATTTCCTTGAGTTTAACCACCTTCTGCTTTAATACTTCATCCTTCGTAGCCTTTTTCTTCAACAGATTGTTTTCTTTTTTTAACTTTCTAATTTTCTTATGGCTCTTCGCTGATTTTTGTTTATGAGAGGTCTCAAGGTCTTCTTCATTTTGGCCAGTAGATGGTTGTTCCTCTGTTCCTTCCAAATGTTCTGTCTATCCAAGAGGGCTTCTTGTTTCAAAATAAGGTTCTTTCTGTGCTCTATCTTCAGAAAAAGACATTTCAATATCAGGAAAATCTTCAACTGGTTTTGAAGAGGAGGCTTGTTTTGGGCATTTTTCTAGATTATTTGTGCCTTTGTCAATTGAGGTTCCCGAGATTCCCAAAACCTGGGCTATTTCTACTTCATAGCTCTTCATAAATTGTTATGTCAGATGCTCTAATGTTGTTTGGGTGTTTTCCTAATCATTCCTTTGTGAGGTCTGTTCTACTTACCCAATTTCTTGAGCATTCTCACGTGGAGACTTTTCTGTAGAATTCTGAAGTTCTTTAGGCTGTTTTGTTGTACCCTAAATTTCTTCAGTTGTTTCCTGAATTCATTTGCTTATTTTCCTTGTCTGAATGATGGTTGTAGGGGCAATTGTTTCTCTCTTCCTCTTTTTCATTAATGCCTATGTTTGTGAGGTCTGGGCCTCTATGATTTGGGCAGGGTCTACCTCATCTTCGGTTTGAGGAGATAGGATTTCTCTTTGGGCAGTAGTCTCCTTTGCCTGTTTATCTTCAATTTCCTGTGGTGGCTCTTCATGGCATAATTCAAGCTACTCTAGTTGTGGAGGTTTATTGGCCTCAATCAGGTTATCCCAGGTCAATTGAGTTTGACTCAGTGCTTTATTTGTTATCAATTTAACTAATCTATGGTGACTGATAATAGTAACAGGGTCCTTGGATTTTTTTGTTTTTAAGGCAACCTCATGTAATATGGCATTCAGAAAGAAAGGTATATTAAGTACTAACCATTGTTTTAAAGATGCCAAAAATTTGAGGTGGCGAGGTTGAATTACGTCATATCGTCCATCACAAGTGATGTACCACTGAATTATCCCTGCAAGTTCCTTCCATGGTTCTCTGAGGGTACTGGGATTGAGTCCCTTTCCCTTCTTATCCAATTCTTCCCTAGGGTCTGTGAAAGTTTCCACAGCTTCCTTCAGTGCTGTGTATCTTCCTGTCCACTGAATGATCATGTTAGGGAGGCATGTGACCTCTGCTAATATTTTCAGGGTGACTGAGATTTGTATGCTTCACACCATAGATTTTTCTCCCTGCAGATTCTAAAATAATTCAAGTGTGACATTCGTGTCATATCCTTGTAGACGGTTGAAGTAATCCATCCACCCCAGCTGGTGCAGGATGTCTCTTGTTTTCTCTGTAATCTTTAGTAAAGTTGGCTCCCTGCGCACACCTCTGCCACCCATTTTGTGAGAAAATGTTGATGACTATCGTTCCTGGTAGCAGACTTGGTTAGACCAGCTTGGAGGAAAAAATACCAAAAATAGAAAATATCAGAGACAACAAATGTTTACAAATGTGGGTATTTATTACAATCATTACTATATTTATCAAGAAGCATGTCAAGCATTCACTCCCCTCATTAATATAAAGGTCAACCTCGACCTTCAGCGTAGGGGAAAGGAATGAGTGTAGGTATTGATGGTGAGAAGTAATGTTTGTACTGCCTCTACCAATGGGGATCAATGATTTATTTTCAAACAACATATTTTAATGATAATCATTAAACGTTAATCCTATTTTGTGGAATTGAAATATACCTATACTCAAAATAATGCTTTAAGGATACATACACCGAATAAATTAAATCTTGTTCATTTAAATAATAT
This sequence comes from Picea mariana, assembly GCA_032191745.1. Classification (NCBI taxonomy): domain Eukaryota; kingdom Viridiplantae; phylum Streptophyta; class Pinopsida; order Pinales; family Pinaceae; genus Picea; species Picea mariana. Next base: position 313,918 of record JASDQU010101216.1, on the reverse strand, counting down.
CCCACATATCATAATGTTATTACTTTTTCGTTTCATTGAATACAACCGAAATGATAGCCTCGTTATTGAGTGAAGGAAATCTAGAGATATGCAGAAACTTGGCGTTTAAGGTAAACTTCCATACCACAGGCAGAGCCACTGTTGCCAGAAGGCATCCATAGCCTCAACAGGGTTTCCTTTTAACCCTCAGATGAGCTTGTATCCTTGATACTTATTTGAATCGTCTTTTCCAAAAAGACCATTATCCCGGTTTGGTAGCCAGATGGTGATAATGCCACTCACTAGATTGTAACTTAGGTGAACAAGTTGGCTCGTGATGAGACCCCTTGTCCTTTGACTAGAAAATGTCAAAGGCCATTGCCTTGGTGTGGTAGCCACAGTGGGAATGTCACTTAGGTTATTATCCTATGATCGTGGTAGGTTGGCTCGTGATGAGACCCCTTATTCTTTTTGAAAAAAATTATTATACACATATATATTTTTCAAGTTTTAAGTTTTTCTCAAAAAAGACCATTATCTTGGTTTGGTATCTAGATGATGATAATGCCACTCACTAGAGTGTAACTTAAGTGAACAAGTCAGCTCGTAATGAGACCTATTGTCCTTTGACAAAATAAAATGTCAAAGGCCATTGCCCTAGTGTGGTAGCCATAGTGGGAATGCCACTTAGGTTAGTATCCAATGATCATGGTAGGTTGGCTCGTGATGAGACCCCCTATTCTTTGTGGGAAAATAAAGAAATTTTGTTGATTTTATTTTTTTTTGGAAGTGTATGAAGGAAGGCTCATCTACTCCTTAAGAGTAAGGGATGGTGTAAATAAGTGTAAGGATGCCAAGTAAAAGTCTTTCGTAGACTCCTTATTAATTATAAAGGTGAGATATCATTTAAGTGTATTTGTATGTATAAGGGAAAAGAAACGAATTATGGTGGTTACAGGTTATGAACAAGGTTTAAGATATTTCGAAGAAAGTGATCCAAAAAAACAATTTGATAAGGTATGGGAGATAGTCGACAGAATAATGATAGATTGTTAGAAATAATGCTGGTGAAAATTATTTGGTGAAAGTTTTACCCCAAAGGAAAGGTTTAGCGTTTTATTAGCAATGTAGGGAAGGAACAAAAAAATGAACAACAGGTGTGAAAAAGGAATAGCGGGTGTGACAAAGGAACAACAATTGTTCCATTCAAAGGAATCAATAGGTGCGCAAAAGGAACAACAATTGTTCCGTTCAAAGGAACAGTAGGCGCGCAAAAGGAACAACAATTGTTCCATTCAAAGGAATCAGAAGGCATGCAAAAGGAACAACAATTGTTCCATTCAAAGGAACAACAATTGTTCCGTTCAAAGGAACAATAGGCGCACAAAAGGAACAACAATTGTTCCATTCAAAGGAACAACAATTGTTCCATTTTTAACCATTTGAATAGGTAATTTTTAGAAACCTGGCAATGTATTTTTCTTGAATTCAAGGTTGATTCCTCATCAAATAAATTCATTTATGAGTTCGTTTATTTCAAAATTAAGTAATGAATGGTTTGTTAATGTTATGAATTTCATTATAGTTGCCCAATTGCTATTGCTGAATCATGACACATTCATTTCTCTACGAAAGATAGGGTTTGGGTGATGAGATGAAGCAGGAGTTTGGAACAGAAAAGAGTGCTAATTGAGTTCATTACAATTATCCTCCCTAGTTTTGACTTTCTCGAATGATTGTCAATAATAATAATAAAAAAAACTAAATAAAATCTACGGAAAACAAAATTATATACATTATGTATAGTGTCAACAAAATTCAACATTTATGGAGTTGGGGTGGCTAGATTACCTTCCCAGCTAGCCAAAATTTGAACGGTAGGGTCCTTACCTCTTGGTAGAAACATTATTTTGAGAGCGGCTAATGATAGAGTCATAGACGGTGTCCATTGACCCGAAATGGAGATCCAGACCCATCGATGGTGCTTAATGTGACTGTGCCATTATCATGGACTTCATTGATTTCGTATGGTCCTAGCCACCGTGTCTGTAATTTTCCCAGAAAATCCTAAAATCTGGAATCATAGAGGAGCGCTCGGTCACGTTTTTAATTTTTTTTTTCTTTTATATTCTTGTCGTGCTAGGTTGTTCTCTATTGCTGAATAACAGTCATGCGCTCTATAGTAGAAAGACCTGATTCATCCAATTCGTTGAGTTGCTGAAGGCGCTATTTATGTGCTTTTGTAAGATCCAGTTTGATTTTCTGGGCCATCCTTAGAGTCTTGATTTCAAACTCGATTGGGAAGATGGTTTCTTTGCCATAGAATAAATGATAAGGAGAGTAGCCAGTGGTATTATGCCATGTTGTACAGTAAGCCCATAAGGCATTTGGGAGCTCAGAAGCCCAATTCTGTCTGTTTGTTGAGATAGTTTTTGTCAAGATTGCCTCCAGGAATTTATTGGTGCTTTCCACTTTCCCATTTGCTTGTGGATGGTACAGAGAAGTAATTTTGTGTTTGATATGATAATTATCCAGGGTGGTGGTGATTCTATGAGCTGTAAATTGTGACCCCCCATCAGTAATTACCTCTCTTGGTATTCCATAGCATACAAATAATTTGAAAAGAAATTTGATGACTACTTCTTCTGTTGCATTTGGTAAGGCTTCTGCCTCTACCCATTTAGTCATGTAGTTCGTTGCAACTAGAATATAGGCCTTCTAATTTAACTTTGGATTGAAGGGGAAAACGAAGTCTAGTGCCCATCGCTCAAATGGTTCTGCAACTACTTGTGCTTTCAAAGGCATTTTATCAGCTTGACCTAGTTTTCCCATCTGTTGACAACTATCGTAGGTCTATACATATTTCTTCGTGTCTCTGAATATTGAGGGCCAATAATAGCCCATCTGTAGAATTTTGTGTCCAGTCCTGCAATCTGCAAAATGACCGCCACAGGGCTCATCATGTCTGACCTTTAGTATGTCGTATATTTCATTATCTCGTACGCATCTGTTGATCTGGAGATCAGCTCCTGTATGGAAGAGATATCCGTTGATCCAAGTGAATTGTGCGCTACTCTGGACAATCGGTTTCCTTTCCCTTGATGAAATATGTGTCGGTAATATTCCCACTGCCAGGTAATTTTCCACATCAGCATACCAAGGTGGCTTTGTAGTAATGGTAAACAAATGCTCATCTAGAAATTGATCTTCGATTGTTAAGGAGTCATCTATTTTGGGTATGCAGGATAGGAAGTCTGCAACAAGGTTTTCTCTCCCAGATCGATCTTTGATGGTGCTATCAAATTCCTGCAATAATAACAACCATCGAGTGACCTATCCATTAGTAATTGGTTTATTAGCCAGATATCTAATAACAAAATGATCAGTATACAAAATGAATGGATAACCTGTTATATAATGACAAAATTTATTGATGGCATGTATAACAGCTAAAAACTCTTTCTCTATTATTGTATAATTAAGTTCAGATGGATTAAGATTCTTACTAATAAAATAAATGGTGTAGGGTTTCTTGTCCTCCTCCTGTTTGAGGACAACACCTATGGAAATATCTGATGCATCGGTGGAGATGTGAAATGATATTTTCCAATTTGGCCCCCTCAACACTAGTGATGTTGAGATCAGCTTCTTGAGTCTTGCAAATGCCACATCACACTTGTCAGACCACTAAAATTCTACATTACCAGTCAAAGCATGTAAAGGTGCAACAGTTCTTGAAAATTTTTCCATAAATCTACGAAAGTATCCTGAAGCACCAAGGAAACTACGTACCTCAGTTTGTGTGTGTGGTGTAGGTATATTAAGGATTACCTCTATTTTTTCTGGATCTACCCTAATTCCATCTATAGAGATATAATTCCCTAGTACCACACCTTCTGTCATCATCATGTGACACTTTTCGTGGCTTAAACATAACCTGGTTGCAATGCATTGCTCTAGTATTTTCTCCAGGTTATTCAGTGCTTGATCGAAGTCGTCGCCACAAGGAGTGAAATCATCCATATAGACTTCAAGTCCTTCACTGATCAAATTGCTGAATATGCTCAGAATGGCCCTTTGAAAAGTGGTTGGAGCGTTACAAAGTCCAAAGGGTAATACTTTGTATGCAAAAGTGCCCCAGGGGCATGTGAATGTAGTTTTATCTTGATCTTCTGGGGCAATCTGAATCTAATTGTACCCACTAAAACCGTCTAGGAAAGAAAAACATTTCTTTCCTGCCAAAGAATCCAGGACTTGGTCAATGAAAGGAAAAGGGAAGTGGTCTTTTTGAGTGGCTTTGTTAAGTTTCCTGTAGTCAACACAGATGTGCCATTTCCCAATTTTCTTTGTGACAATCACTAATGGGGAAACCCACCGACTATCTGAGATGGGATATATAAAATCTACGTCCAACAACTTTTGTATTTATTCTTTAACGATATCCCTGAGGTGAGGATTCAATCTTCTCCGTGGCTGTCGGATAGGCCGGGCATCTTTTTCAACATAAATGTGGTGTGTGCAGAGTTGTGGATCAATACCTTTCATATTAGAATATTCCCATGCAAAAGCTTGCTGGTATTTGGAGAGGACTTGAATTATCTTTTGTTGTTGTTGTTCATCTAAATTGGCATTGATGTTTAGATACCTCCCTGGTGAAATCTCAATGGGTTTTCTGTTATGAACGATTGTAGTTGGAATTTGTTGTTCCATTAAATCTTCCAGCAGGTCTCCCTGTGCTTCACAGTCTAGAACAATTTGGAGCATCTGGTAGGTCAGGTTGCTCATGGTGGCTAGATTATTGATAAACCCACTGATTATGTCATCCTCTAGCTGGTTTTTAAGTTTGAGGGATTCTTCCTACGTAAGAGGGGCTCGTAAATCCTTCTCTTGGTATCATGGTGGTGGAAATTGTGGATATATGAAAGTTGGACTTGGTTTAGCAGGAGGATATAAAATGAGGTTCTTTGTGATACCCCCTCTAGTGATTGTCATATTACCTGTTTGATGTCCTATGTACGCATCTGCTGTTGCAAGCCATGGCCTGCCCAGTATCAATGGATGCCCTTCAAGTCCACTTCTTGGGTTGATGATGAGGAAGTCCGTCGGATATTCCCAAAAGTCGACGGAGATGGATATATCATTTAATGTGCCAACTGGTCGAACTACTGATCGATCTTCCAACTACAGAATTATTGGAGTGGGTTTGAAGGAGTTAAAACCCAGGGTATTGCAGGTTTCCATAATCAGGATGTTGATGGCTTCTCCCAAATCAACTAGTGTATTGGGAAAAGAACAACCCTGGATCTGAACTGTCACTATGGGATCTTGTCTACCTAAAATTAGATCAGACAAGGCTCCTACCATGCAGACTGTTGATGATGGATTTTTATTTTTTCTAACGGCCTTTCTCCCACATATCTCCTTGATCGTTTTTGCATAGATTGGGATGTCCTGAAGAGCTTTCAAGAGTGGAATCTTGATATATAAATTCTTGAGTTCCCCTACAATGTCGAAGTTGGGATATACGGTCGTTTTTTCTACAATCAATCTTTCGGGGAATGGAGGGGAGGGCATTGCATCCTTATCAAGATCTTGTGATTCATCTATGTTTCCCCCCTGTTTGATTTCTTCTATTATTACCATAGTCGAAGGTGTTATTGCTGGTTTTTTTTCACTCTCCTGCTCTTGAAAAACGTTATTTTCTTCAGGAGAGATTATTCGTCTCAATCTCAACCGTAGTTCGCTGCACCCTACCGAGTTGGTCTCTCCTTCTCCATTCTCCATAATCTGGACGAGTTGAGCCGATCTTTTATTTGGATTTGGGTGAGTTTGGGATGGTATTTGAGGGCACGATTGGGATTGTGGGTTTTGGGGCAATTTGAGTGGTGCTTGTAACGTAGGCTGAGTTTGAGTGGTCATCCCCATGGGTTGGTTGTTTATCCCCATGGGGCGCTACCAATTCTGATTCCAATTTGGGTTTTGGGTAGTCATGTTGGGCCACTGTGAAGGGTATATGTTGTTATTTGAGTTTTTCCAAGATGAGGTGGGATATTGTGAGTTAGGCCAAGTGGAAATTGCAGTTGGTTGATTCTATTTTTTTTTGTTTGGCCTACAACACATCCAATTGTGTAGTCAGAGTGCTCAGAATATCTGTTTTGAAGTTTTCTAAAAGATTACCAACTTCATCTCACATAACACCCCCACTGTTAATATTGCTATTTCTGGTGAGGGGGGTACGCATCCCTAATCTGGTTCGTGAACTTCCTCTTGAGCACCTGATGCACAATAGGAAAATGTCATCATAAGTTTCTTGATAAATGTCACCCTTCCCCATTAAATTCAACATTTCTACCCATTCATCTTTCATACCTTTAATCAGAGTTTCCTTAAGTACTTCACCTGGTAACGTGCCATAGGGTGATCTTTGTAAATTATATTGAAATCTCTCGACATATTCTTCTAATGATTCATTTTATTTTGCAGTCATTTGAAAGATTTCATCTTTTAAGTCTCTGGTTCTGCAATAATCCTGATATTTTGTCAAGAAGGCCTGTTTCATCCCATCCCATGAGTTTATAGTTCCTCCCCCTAATCCCATGAACCAACGTAGAGCTTCTCCTTTCAAAGTGGAGGGGAAATTTTTTAATTTTTGGGGTTCAAAGGTGTAATCATACCCTCTACATAGGACATCAAATTCAAATAAGAATGCCTCCAGGTCTTCTAAGATTAATCCATGAAAGGTTGGCAGGTTTTGTACGGGAATTGCCTTCATGGGGGCATTGGCGATTGGATCAACTATCGGATATTCCAAAGTGGAATTTTGGGGACGTTGTGGATTTGGTTGTGCCATTTGATCGAAAATATGCCAGAAATATTTAAGGATTTCTTAATCATGATATTTTATTTGAATTGATTGGTTATCTGATCCTCTAGGGGATTTGATTGCACTCCCTCTATCTAGGATTTTGGGTATGCCTTCTTCTTTCACAAGAGATTCAAGATCGGGTGGTGGGTCTGTCTTAGCGATCCCACTGGTTTCTCCTTCTCCTTCCTCCAGATTACAAGAGTTTCCCTCTTCTAAAGGGTTGAGGGGTGGAATATCTGTGCTCTGAAAGCTTTGCT
>JASDQU010101216.1:290822-306797 GCA_032191745.1 Picea mariana | reverse complement strand
TTCTAGAAACGGAAGCTTCTATTAGGTCTTCTTACATCCACCTTATTCTATTTTATTGAAAGGTCTTATTAATATTGACCTTTATTACATCCGAATACATTGATCTACCTATGTGCGGGTTAAGACCTTAACACTACGTACCTCAGTGTGTGTGTGTGGTGTATATAGATTAAGGATTACCTCTATTTTTGTTGGATCTACCCTAGTTCCATCTGCAGAGATATAATTTCCTAGTACCACACCTTCTATCATCATCATGTGACACTTTTTGTGGCTTAAACATAACCTGGACGCAATGCACCGCTCTAGTATTTTCTCCAGGTTATTCAGTGCTTGATCGAAGTCATTTCCATAAGGAGTGAAATCATCCATATAGACTTCAAGTCTTTCGCTAATCAGATCGTTGAATATGCTCAGAATGGCCCTTTGAAAAGTGGTTGGAGCGTTACAAAGTCCAAAGGGTAATACTTTGTATGCAAAAGTGCCCCAGGGGCATGTGAATGTAGTTTTATCTTGATCTTCTGGGGCAATCTGAATCAGATTGTACCCACTAAAACCGTATAAGAAAGAAAAGAATTTCTTTCTTGCCAAAGTATCTAGGACCTGCTCAATGAAAGGCAAAGAGAAGTGGTATTTTTTAGTGTCTTTGTTAAGTTCCCTGTAGTCAACACAGATGCATCATTTCCCATTTTCCTTTGGGATGATCACTAATGGGGAAACCCACTGACTATCTGAGATGGGATATATAAAATTTACGTCCAACAACTTTTGTAATTCTTCTTTAATGATATCCCTGAGGTGAGGATTTAATCTTCTCTATGGCTGTCGGATAGGCTGGGCATCTTTTTCAACATAAATGTGGTGTGTGCAGAGTTGCGGATCAATACCTTTCATATCATAATATTCCTATGCAAAAGCTTGCTGGTATTTGGAGAGGAATTGAATTAGCTTTTGTTGTTGTTGTTCATCTAAATTGGCATTGATGTTTAGAGGTCTCCCAGGTGCAATCTCGATGGGTTTGTTGTTATGAACGACTGTAGTTGGAATGTGTTGTTTCATTAAATCTTCTAACATGTCTCCCTGTGCTTCACAGTCTAGAACAACTTGGAGCATCTAGCAGGTCAGGTTGCTCATGGTGGCTGGATTATTGATAAACCCATTGATTACGTCATCCTCTAGCTGGTTTTTAAGTTTGAGGGCTTCTTCCTACATAAGAGGGCCTCATAAATCCCTCTCTGGGTATCGCGTTGGTGGAAATTGGATATAGGAAAGTTGGACTTGGTTTAGCAGGAGGATATAAAATGAGGTTCTTTGTGATACCCCCTCTAGTGATTGTCATATTACCTATTCGACATCCTATGTACACATCTATTGTTGCAAGCCATGGCTTGACTAGTATCAATGGATTCCCTTCAAGTCCACTTCTGGGATTGATGATGAGGAAGTCCACCGGATATTCCCAAGAGTCGACGAAGATGGCTATATCATGTAATGTGCCAACTGGTCGAACTATCAATTGATCTGCCAACTGTAGCATTATTGTTGTGGGTTCGAAGGAGTTAAAACCCAGGGTATTGTAGGTTTCCATAGTCAGGATGTTGATGGTTGTTCCCAAATCAACTAGTGTATTGGGAAAAGAAGATCTGAACTGTCACTATGGGATTCCCTAGATCTGCATATTTAACTAGTTCTTGTCTACCTAAAATTAGATCAGACAAGGCTCCTACCACGTGGATTGTTGATGATGGATTTTTAATTTTTCTGATGGTCTTTCTCCCACATAGCTCCTTGATCGTTTTTGCGTGGATTGGGATGTCCTAAAGAGTTTGCAGGAGTGGAATCTTGATATATAAATTCTTGCGTTCCCCTACAATGTCGAAGTTGGGATATACATTAATTTTTTCTATCATCAATCTTTCAGGGAACGGAGGGGAGGGAGTTGCATCCTTATCAGAATCTTGTGATTCGACTATGTTTCTCCCCTCCTCAATTTCTTCTGTTATTACCATAGTCTAAGGTGTTATCGCTGGTTGTTTTTCACTCTCCTTCTCTTGAAAAACGTTATTTTCTTCAGGAGAGATTATTCATCTCAATCTCAATTGTAGTTCGTTGCACCCTACTGATTTGGTCTATCCTCCATTCTCCATAATATGGATGAGCTAAGTCGCTCTGTTATTTGGATTTGGGTGAGATTGGGCTGGGAGTTGAGGGAACAATTGGGATTGTAGGTTTTGAGTCAATTGGAGTGGTGCTTGTAATGTAGGCTGAGTTTGAGGGGGCATCCCCATGGGTTGGTTGTTTATCCCCACGGGGCGCTACCAATTCTGATTCCAATTTGGGTTTTGGGTAGTCATGTTAGGCCACTGTGAAGGGTAGATGTTGTTATTTGAGTTTTTCTAGGATGAGGTGGGATATTGTGAGTTAGGCCAAGTGGAAGTTGTAGTTGGTTGATTCTGCTAGGCAGGATTTGCAGTGGGCTAGTTTTGCCAAGTGGGATTTGCAGGTGGGTATTGCTGGGGCTGCCAATTTTGATTAGTAAATGGCTGACCCTGCCATGTGCTACCGGGAGCTTGCTACTGATTATACTATCCAGAGAAGAAAGAGGAAGGCTTCTGCAATGTATTTGGAGGCCGATTCTTCCATGGATGACGTTAAGCCATCAGATATAATGGGTCTATTTCTTTTTCTACTTCTCTAAAGACAAATTTCAGTCCAGGAAGCGATGGGAATTGTTCCATGTTGTGAACCTTGGCGCAAATAGCACAAACCCGGACCACGTCCAAAGGGCAATCCCTTAGACCATGTTTTCTTCTGCACATGTGGAAAAATATGGCTAACGTTTGTTCTGCTTCTGTTTTTTTTCTGTTTGGCCTACAACACATCCAATTGTGTAGTCAGAGTGCTTAGAATATTTGTTTTGAAGTTTTCTAAGAGATTACCAACTTCAGCTCGAGTAACACCCATGCTAGTAATATTATTATTTCTGGTGAGGGGGGTACACATCCCTGATCTGGTCTGTGAACTTCCTCTTGAGCACTTGATGCACAATAGTATGATGTCATCATAAGTTTCTTGATAAATGTCACCCTTCCCCATTAAATTCAACTTTTCTACCCATTCATCTTTCATACCATTAATCAGAGTTGCCTTAAGTACTTCACCTGGTAACGTGCCATAGGGTGATCTTTGTAAATTGTATTGAAATCTTTCAACATATTCTTCTAATGATTCATTTTCTTTCACAATCATTTGAAACATTTTGTCTTTTAAGTCTCTGTTTCTACAATATTCCTGATATTTTTTCAAGAAGGCATGTTTCATCTCATCCCATGAGTTTATAGTTCCTCCCCCTAATCCCATGAACCAGCGTAGAGATGCTCCTTTCAAAATGGAGGGGAACAATTTTAATTTTTGGGGTTCAAAGGTCTAAGCATACCCTCTACATAGGACATCAAATTCAAATAAGAAATAGTCCAAGTCTTCTGAGATTAAGCCATGAAAGGTTGGCAGGTTTTGTAGGGGAATTACCTTCATGGGGGCATTGGCGATTGGATCAACTATCAGATATTCCAAAGTGGAAGTCTGGGGACGTTGTGGATTTGGTTGTGCCATTTGATAGAAAATATGCCAGAAATATTTAGGGATTTCTTGATCTGGATATTTTATTTGAATTGATTGGTTATCTGATCCTCTAGGGGATTTGATTGTACTCCCTCTATCTGGGATTTCGGGTATGCCTTCTTATTTCACAGGAGATTCAGGATTGGGTGGTGGGTCTGTGTTAGCTATCCCACTGGTTTCTCCTTCTCCTTCCTCCAGATTACAAGAGTTTCCCTCTTCTAAAGGGTTGAGGGGTGGAAGAGCTATGCTCTGAAATCTTTGCTCAATCCCTTCAGTTTTGCTATGAATCTTGGCGTGGGATGCAGTTGGTGAAACTGCCACCTGAGGGATTCGGGTAGACCCTTTTCTAGGTCCAACCGAAGCTTGAGATTATGCTTTTCGGATGATGTCGTCTATGAAAGTGATTCTTCCAGGGAGCACTGAACCCTGAGATTTGGTAATTTTTGGTGGGGGATTTGTTTTTTCAATATCTTTCTTCTTAGTCATACACACTTCACACAACAAAAAGGGAAATCAAAAAAGAAAAAAAGAAAAAAAACACCTATGCAACCTCTTAATGCATCAGCTAGAGGTAGGTGCTGGTATAAGCATATTACTTATTGCCTGCGTAGGTTCTTACCTTCCATCTTCAATACCTCATCCTCCAGAGGCATAATCTATGCTACCTTTGATATTCTTCCTCGGCAACGACGCCAAAATGTTGGGCTCTAAATATTTCTAAAAACAACCTTAGTTTAACATTAATCTATCAACCCGAGGATTCATCTTTTATCTCAAAGAATATCGGCAAAGTCTATGCAGATAGCTTGTAGAGGCTAAAATCGTGTAGTGAAAGAAAAACTAAGTTTATCAACAATCAAGTTCCTCAAACATTCATTAAATATTCTAGGAATTGAAATCTAAAGTTGTACAATGGAAAGGAACTAATTAATCTATTGAATTCATTTTAAGAGAAGGAATTGAATCTAGATAAAGACTTGCAGAAATGACTATTATTATGAATCAAATTGCTGAAAAGAAAAAGGTGAATTACTCTATCAATGGAAAGAAACAGAGACTATAATCTAATCGAAAAGAGACAACAATCGTATTTCTACTGAAAGGAACAACAACTATATTCTAACGGAAAGGAACAAAAAATGTAAACTAAGTGGAAGGAACAACAAATGTAAACTAAATCAAGGGAACAACAAATGTGAACTTATGAGGAATTGTCACGCATCAAATCTCAGTAATAGGAATTGGAACAACAATCATCTAATGTTTCAGGGAATATCTATCTCTTGCAATTGACATGAAATCATCAACACACTTATGCATTCATTTAACTACTATAAAAGAGAATTGAATCACAAAAAAAAAATTGAACAGATACAATTATAGGTCAAACAATATCTCCTTCAGACTGGGCCCTTGGTCCTTAGAAGCACTGCTATTTGAAATTCAATATATAGAAATGGTAAAACCGCTTGAAGCTTTTATTGATTTCATAACTGGTACAACATTTTACAAAAAATGCTAATGCATAGCAATTCTAAGTTTTGAGTTCTTGCGTGCAATTCTTCTACCTCTTTTTAAGATCTATTTACCCCTTATATATTACAATAATCTAGGTAAATTAAGCTATCCTGAGGATTGAGAGATCCTCGGGATTTCTTTACTATTACAATCAGCAACTTGATCATCTTCAAAACTTCCTTGTGCCATAAAGTCTTCAACCTCCAATAGCTTGCGCATCTTCAAGATTTCCTTTTCTATCTTGGGTTTGACAATATTTAACCAATCCTGCAATAAAACCAGACAATTCCAATCATATTTAGGATCTATGTAATCTAATCTTCAACAACAATGCTAAAGAGTATATTATTCATTTTCTATTCTATTTGCTCCTAAATAATCGAAAAGTCAATCAAGATGATATCATGAAATGTGGTTAAAAGAAAGATATTTATACCTTTTTCATAACCTAACACCTCCCCCACACACTCACTCCCCTATCGTAATGCATATTTTCTCAGACAACAACGTTACACTTGAAACAACTACTGCCTCAAACCATAACCATGAGATTCTCGTTGAAATAGTGACACCAGTTCCTCAAGGGGCCGACGTCCAAGATATTATTCGTCAGTCACTCATAAGAATGCATAGTGCCTTGGCCCGTATCAGACAACCTGGTAGGCCACTTAATCAACCCTTAGACATATCAGATATCCGAGAACAACTTCAAGGAATTGGTCTACTCCAAAATCCTTTAGGTGATAATACTACCAATCTTACCAAAACAGCTACCCTTGGGGATGAAGGATCTAGTATCCCACCTTTCCCACCTGGTTCATCTCCATCCTCTTTGGGAGGAGAATATTTAGACAAATGTAGTTCTTAATCAAAACCATCTTGGCCTTCTACACCACCAACTCCCATGGAAAATCAAAACAATCTTGTTAGACCTTGTCTCGATCAAGATGTCGTGGTTCTACCTAGACCCCAACATCCATTACCGAAACATCTGGAGAAATGTTTGCCCAAATTCGATGCAGACTCAAAGTCGTCTGCTGAGGATCATGTCAAACAATTTATGTTGGCCATTAGACTCTAAAGTGTTGAACACGAGGATGTAGTATGCAGATTATTCCCTTATAATTTTGAGGGAAATGCCTGCACATGGTATTTCTCTCAACAACCCCAAACCATTGTCTCTTGGGACAAATTTGAAACTTGTTTCTTGGAAAAATTCGGAGATGATAAATCTCTGGAGGTCCTTATTATGGAACTTTCTAGCTTAAAAATGAATCCTAAGGAAAAAGTGAAAGATTTTAACCAAAGATTTATTACTTTAAAGAATAAAATCCTTGCAGATTCAATTCCTAATGAAAGTTTAATTGTTGCATATTATGCTAAAGCATTGCACAATAATATAGCCATATGGGTCAAAAGATATAAAAAGAACACATTTCTTGAATCCTTTGAGGAGGAAACCCAAATTAAAAAGGATATTTTGAGCCTGAAAGATAATCTTAGCAATGAATCTGAAACAACTTTGTCCTCTAAAAAGAAAATAGAGATCCTTACTAGGCCTCCTCAAATCAAAAATCAACCAGAAACTTTAGACTTAGAAATCTTGCAGAAAGCTTTCCAAAAATTGTCCAATCAGGTCATTAACTTGAAGAGATCAGCCGAGGCGGCATCAAAAAGAAAAGGAAGTTTTACAACTCCTTTCAAAAAACCTTTTCCTCCCAATCAGCCAAACCTGACCACTGAAGGTCTAAATTTTGAAAGTTTACAATATGCTTTGCAAACCATCTTAGAAGCACATGATAATTCTTCCTTTTCCCCTCCTAAAAATTCTGAAGACATAGTGAGGAAGAAGAACCTGAAGAAGAGGAATCGACTCCCAATGTTTTCAGTCACTTCTCATACAGTATCTTCCAAGCAAATTTCGAAACTATTCACCCCTACAACACAAGGAGAAAAACGCAAAACAAACCCTCTTCTGAAGTTGGTGAAAATGTGTTTCCAAAACATTCAAAGAAAGTTGAATTTAAATAGAGATTAGCAGCTCCAGTTTTAGAATACAATTTGATTTAGGATTTAAAAGAACTGAGAGATAATATTTATGTTTTTGAGCTGCTAAAATTTTCCCTTATTTTGCAGAAAAAAGCTTCAAAATATCGCTAAAAACAGTAAAAACAACGATCCTAGCAGCAAGAAATTAGTAGAAATCAATTCAATTATTGCCAAAAAATTCCCAACTAAGATGACATCTGAACTTCCATATAAAATGGATTTAGCAGGAAAAACTGTAGCAAATGTAAATAAAACTGTTTTAGGGACAACAACTAAAAATCAGCAGAATTCTGTTGTTAATGCTCGAAAAATGTCCCGCCTTTTTCGTTAACCTTTGAAATTTTTAATAGGAATGTACTTAATTGCATGGTTGATTCCAGTGCATCGTCAAATGTGATGCCTTTATCTGTTTGTCAAAAAAATAATGTAGAAGTTAAACCTTCTGATCTCAAGATCATCCAGCTAGATCGAACAAACGTTAAGGTAATTGATGAGCTTAATAATGTTCTCATTATATTATCTTCCAATCCTAAGGTTCATCAGATAATTGACATTATCATTGTTGATATACATGAAGTTTACAGTGTGTTTTTAATAAGGGGCTGATCAGAATAGCTGCATTGTTACTTTGCCACAAATTGGTCTCATTTGTTGCTACCTAAAAATGGACAGCCCAACAAAATCAGGATAAATAAAGAACATTATCTTAAGCATACCGTGACGGATCTAAATGATGCAAATGAAACTTTCACTAAATATTCTAATTCATTTGAAATCCATGGAATGAATACCTTCTTTGGTAATTTCATGACTGAAATTTCTTCTATTTCTAATCCTGGGCAGCTATCGGAAGTTATGACCTATACTCAGATATCAACTTTGCCAAGTATGCCAAGTATTGCTGACGAATCCTAAATTTGTTCATTATACTTTGATGGATCCAAATGCAAAGAGTAGGTGCAGGTTGTGTGCTCATCGATCCTGCAAGTAATAAGACTTTTATTAATTGTCGGCTAGAGTTTGACTGCACTAATAACACCACCGAGTATGAAGCACTTCTACAAGGAATTAAGAAATATTTGGATATGGACGTGTGGAATTTGATGGTATTTGGTGATTCAGAAATCGTGGTTAAGAAGGTAAGAAATGTCATACATTTCTTATCACCACATCTGAAAAGCTACCAAACCGAGGTATGGAGTTTGGTTCAAAACTTTTCATCCTTTAACATAAATTCCATTCCTAGATTAAGTAATTCAAAAGATGATTTATTGACCAATGTTGCTTCTAAACTGTTGCCCGTTCAAGGTATTTCTCCGAATGCATTTTCAATTGAATTTTTGTTCAAGCCTTCGATCCCAGATAACATCACAAACTGGAGAGTGTTTGATGATGACCAGCAGATCATCATCTTTTTGTCCATGGAAGATACCTTCCAAAGTGCGGTCATCGATGATGGCACTCACAATGAAAACCTATGAAAATTCACTGTTATATCAGATCCTAGATATCCTGAATCGACATTCGATTTGGTAAACTCTATCCCCATATCTGTTGTAAGACTAGAGAAATTTTATGAATTGCATGATAAATTTAGAGGGATAGTTAATTGTAAAACGAACAGTTCTTCTTTGATTTATGAGACAGTTAATTTAGGAACAAAAGAAAATCCTCAAAATATTAATCTGGCAATAGGATGTTCCGAGCAAGAACAATCTACTTTTATAAAATTGTTTAAATAATTTAAATATGTTTTTGCCTGAATGTATGATGACTTGAAAACATCCGACCCCAATATCATACAACATGTCATCCCCATGAAACCCCAGACACAACCTTTTCAACAAAAATTAAGGAAGATGCACCCTAAATTGGAACCCACTCTTAAAAAGGAACTGAATAAATTGTTATCTGGAAAGATAATTTTCCCGGTAAGGCACACATAATGGGTGTCTAATTTAGTCCCTGTAAGGAATAAAAATGGTGAAATTCAACTTTGTGTCGATTTTTGGAACTTGAACAGAGCATCTGATAAAGATAACTACCTTGTTCCTTGAATGGAACAAATTATACAACAGGTGTCTTGTTTCGAAAGACTATCTTTACTAGATGGCTTTTCAGGATACAACCAGGTCCTCATGTCTTTCTCAGATCAACTTAAAAGCACCTTTTGCACCCCACGGGACACTTATGCCTACAGGAAAATGCCTTTTGAACTGATAAACGTCGGTGCCACTTTCCAGAGAGAAATGGATATTGATTTTCATGGCCTCATTAACCAATAAGTTGTGTTCTATCTTGATGATGTCACTGTGTTCTCTAAAAACAAGAAACATCACTTGTCTCACCTCAGGGTTGTCCTGGAACGATGTCACAAGTTCGGTGTATCCCTCAACCCTAAGAAATTGGTATTTGCAGTAGAGCAAGGTAAAATTATTTGGTTTATAGTATCTAAAGACGGAATTATTATTGACCCTAAAAGAACCCAATATATTTCTAAACTCCCCTCTACTTCCTCCAAAAAATACATGCAGTCCTTTTTGGGCAAGATTAATTTTGTCAGAAGATTTGTCCCAAGTTTCTTAGAAATGGTAATACCATTACAGAATTTAATTAAAAAGGATTTTTTCTACCGCTGGCGACCACAAGAAATTCAGGCCTTTGATTCCATTAGAAAATCAATAATAGAAGCCCCTTCCTTGATGAGTCTCGATTTTTCTCAGGATTTCACTCTTTATACATTTTCTTCTGACCGATCTTATGTTGTTGTGTTGACACAGAAAAATGTTGAAAGCAATGAGATACCTATTTCCTTCATGATATCATCTTTCAAAGGAGCAAAGCTTAACTACCCAGCAGTAGATCAACAAGCATATGTTGTTTTTAAAGAAGTGAAACACTTTCGGTCATACCTGCTGAAATCCAGAACCAAGGTTATTGTTCCTTACCCAGTTGAAAGAAACCTGTTAGTAAAAAATAAACTGGGTGAGAAAAGGGAAAATTGGATGATGTCATTACATTAATATGACCTCAAAATAACCCCTACACAGATTGTTAGAGGTCAAGACCTATGTAAACTAGTGGTTGATTCAGTTCAAGAACAGGAAAGTCAAGTTAACACCTTAATTGTAAATCAACATAACAAAAAAAAAATCAGGTGTGCAAAAACTATTGTCAATTCTTGGTATGAGGACATTAAATTCTATTTGACACATGGATCTACTCCCCATAATATTTATCCTAAAAACAAAAAAGAAGTTAGACTAAACTCTGCATATTTCCAGTTAATCAATGATGTATTATTTCAAAATAACTTTGATGGTGTTCTTATGCATTGTTTGGAAAATCAAGAGTCGGAGAGAGTGTTATATGAACTCCATGCAGGTGAATCCAGTGGTCACTTCGATGGAGATACCACTTCTTACAAAGTGTTAAGATTTGGGTACTATTGGCCCACTTTTTTTAAAGACGTCCATGCATTGTGTGATGTGTCGTAAATGCATAATCTACCAAAAGGCTGCAAGATGGGTGAAAAAGGCAACATTCCCTTTGCATCATGTTAGTGTAGATTCTCCTTTTCAACAATGGGGCCTTGACATCATAGGACCAATTAATCCTTCTTCTTCGCAGAAACATAATTATATCCTTACAACAATGGATTATTTTACTATATGGTCCGAGGTTGTACCTTTGAAATTGGTAAACACAAATCAAGTAGTATCTTTCCTAAACTCTCATATCATAGCTCGATTCGGCATTCTTGAATGTATGGTATTTGATAATGCCTCTTACTTTTTATCCCTTGATATGAAAGTTTTTGATTTGGAAAAAGGGATTAAACTAAAGTATTATGCAAGCTACTACCCTTAAGGAAATGGCCTAGAAAAATCAATGAACAAAAATTTAATCAAGATTATTAAAAGGACAATTTCAGAAAATCACAAAAATTGGCACAATGCACTGTATAATGCACTTTGGGCTGACAGGGTAAACCTAAAGGCCTCTATTGGTAATTCCCTATTCTTTCTCATCTACGGAAGAGAAGCAATTCTCCCTTCGCAGGTTTTACTTCCCTCACTGCAACTGTCACAAAAAGTTCAAGAAGAGGAGTGCCCTCCTCTCGAAAATCGAATAAACACCTTATTGAAACTAGAGGAAGTGAGAACACAAGCAAAGCAGAAACTAGATCAGCATCAACAAATTGTAAAAATCTTGTTTTATTCAAATTCTTCTTCAGATAGGAATTTGGATGTCGGACACTTGGTTCTCATGTGGGACAAAGCTCACGAGGGAAAGGGGGAACACACCAAGTTCCAGAATCTGTGGTTGGGACCATTTGTAATTTCTGAAAAATTGGGTCCCAACTCTTTCTGTCTGCACAATTTGGAGGGGAAGCCAGACACTTTCCCAATGAATGGCTAGGATCTCAAAAGGTATTTCACCTAATGATTTCAGATCCACCTTTTCTACATATTATTTTTTTAATTTTCGTTTCTGTTTTTTTATTTTGGTTCTTTTTGTTTTTCTTGATTTTGATTTATTTTCAAATAATAATGTATGAGTCACCATTTCATTTGTGGAAGGGAAATCATATTTTTTATTCATTAGAAACAACTGACAACTCCTCAAAGCACCAATGATGTGAATGCTAAAACTCAGATCATTAGAAGTAGGTTTCTGTTCAAAACAATGTTCCTCATGTCCCTCTAAAATTACGAGAAGACAGGATTATCATTAATAAAACTCTTAATGTTGTCCCTATTTTAAGGAAAACAAATCGATTATACCTTCTTGTCCTCACAAAGGTTTCTTAAAAGAAATCTAAGTGTTCAGATCATGATGAAGGTCATAAAATGAGAAAATAAGTTGTAAAAGATCAAATTTTTGTTTTCAAAATATGAGATTTTCAGCATCACCCTGCTCTCTTGAATATCATAAAGTTTCTCAAATTTGTAAACAAATTCTAGAGAGTTGAAAACACTATAAGGTGTGGAAAATGTCTCTAAACCTGCCAAGACACTGAATAGTTCTATTGGCAGTGGGTAAATGCATGCATGATGCCAACGCAACTTTGCCAGGGTGTTGAACAGGCCTGCTGGTAGCAAAGCAATGTCGGGTTTAAGAAAAATTTCCAGGCATGTCCTTTTGAATTGATCAAAAGTAAAGATGTTCTTTATCATGAATGGACGACTCTTGGATAGGACAGAGGTGTTATAGTAGGTTAAATGACATCCTTTTCAAGGCTATGGATGCCTTCTGGCAGTAATGGCCATGTCAACAGTATCAGAGTCAGTTGCCTAAAACATCATTTTGTTCATAATCTAGATTTGATACCAGACAGTATTTTTGACAGAACCACATCTGATGTTATACTGCATTATTTTGTGAGTTTTGATCAGGATTCTTGACCTGTTGTCAACTGTTTCTTAAAAATTCATTCTTTCTGATTCACCCTAACATGAATTTTTTGGTGATGCAAAGATAGTTGTTTTGTCCAGTACATCACCATTGTTGGCAGCCACACATGATTTTGATATTTAACATGATCGAAATAAATTGTATTTTTCTATAGCTTCCATCACCTCATTCTTGTAAACATTTTTTGAGTTTCAAAGTTATTGTTAGATGATGCAGGAGTATCGTGCAAAGCCAAAGCACACACCTAGCCAAGGAAATAGTTGGACGCACGGAAAAAGAAAAAGAGCACATTTTCATAAGAACCGTTTTGAATTTTGAACTCAAAAGAATTAATGTAATAAGCTAGGAGGAACGTACTTGCATTTATGTTTTGGAGATATGAACAAACCTGGGGAAATTACTCCCATCTGTCAATTGTATTGAGACATTTAAGTCTGTTAATGTAAGAGTAGGTAGATTTGAATTATAGATTAGACAATTTAGAGAGTAGGAGGGAAAACAGATATAGACACACTCACTCTTGTATCATTGTATTATTAGCACAGAAGAGAAGAAGAGAGTTGTAGAGAAGAATCCATGTACAGGAGCTTTGAATTAATATATGAATCTTGAATCAGATTCATGGTGTTAAGATGTTTTCTATTTATACAAGCTAAATGGTCTTCTTACAGTTGTTTTGTTCTATTTGTTATACATTTTTTATGATGCTATGTTGTGTTGAATGTACGATTTAATGTTGAATGTATGAAGTCTGATAGTGAAGAATGAGTTTCAATTGTTTCTCATCCTGAGAGAAGTTCCTGCAAGGAGTGTAGTGAAGCATCTGCAAGGTGTACGTTGACGAAGTTCTGAGTTTTATCTCAAAGAGCTCAGGAGAGATACCGTTGTTCTCATTCCAGCAGAAGTGCAGGAGAAGCATAGAGGCCATGCAAGGAGTGTGCATGCTATTGGAAGTCTTAGGACTTATCAACTAAGGGAAGGATTCAAGGACTACTGTTGTCGAGAGTGCACATAGTCGAAGAGATCAAATACCCAGAAGTATTTGAAAGATTTCCACAAGGAGTGCGTACATGAGTCTTTCTAGAGACTCAAGTTTACAAGCCAAAGATCAGGAGGGATAACACCTTTGAACACTTCAAAGGAAGATGGAGATCGAAACACTTCAAAGAGAGACAGAGCGAAATCTCTTTGCGGAAGCCAAGTTCATATGAGGAACACTGGTTCATTTCGCAAAAGTATTCAAGGAAGGAATGAGCGGTTGGAATTCTCTGTGGAGAACTCGCAAAGTCATGAGGACCGTGGGATTCAGTGAAGCTACAAGGAGGTTAAGTGTCAGATGAATCCACCCTCTGGGAGGTAAGACTCAATGTGGACTGTTAATCATGATAGTGGAGCCGTCAAGATCATTTCGTCAAATCAGAGGTTGTAAGTCTGGAGTGCGAGCCCAAAACCCTTGGTCGCTCAAACTCCCGAAGTGCGAACTGGATTATCGCGTGTGAAGGCAAGGAGTAGAATTTTTAGAAATTTGGAAGTTTGGATTTCAGTTTTTCGGAGGTCCTGTTGACAAGAAGTCAAGACATAGTGGAGTGAAAATCTCGAAGTCGCGAGTCACGACAAAACGATTGGGGTGAATTTTGGGATTTCGTTACTTCGTGTATCAGAAAGCGGAGGAGATAGTGTTCTGGGATTGCGAGTTTCAAACTATCGGTACCTGGAAGTCCAAAATCACGTGGGTCGTTGGATCGGAAGAGTGACTATTGGTTGTTGATTTCATAAGGGAGATTTTTTGGAGTTCGTAGGTTAGAAACACGAGAAGCCTCGCATTCAGATTTGAAAAATCGCGAAGTTTGAAACCCCGATGAAGTGAAAAGTCCATTGGGAAGCCAACCTTTGTTGAACACATTGAGATTCAGAATTTTGGCACTTTAGAAGACAAGGGATCGAGGTTCCTTGCTCTGGAATTCTCGAAGTCAAAAAACACGATATAGGTGTGTAGGACGTGGCCAAACATTTTAGGTTTCGGTATTTCAGGTTTTCGGTGGGTTAAGGGGTCGGAAACCTCGATAATGGAAATCACGATATCGCGAAACCTGAAGTCCCGAATTAGCAAAGGGCGTGGCTTTATTGTGGTCAAGGAGACTTGGGTGACGCCATGTTTTTTATCACGTGGGCACACTCATAAGGACCTGTGGAGGAACACCATTGTGTGTGTGTGTGTGTGTTTCCATTTGGGGAAATCAAAGAGTCAATTAGACTCAAGGGTAGATTTAGAATGATCCTGTGCAGATCTCGGATTGAGGGTTGGGGGTCTGCACCATTTGGTATCAGAGCATAGAAAGAGTTCTTTGCTTTCTGTAGCAGAGAAAAGAGAAACATTTTCATCCATGCCGCTGATTAAAAGAGACAGGCCAATTCCTGATCCAGCAGTGGAGAGGGAAATGTGCAAGCTACATGCCAGGCTTGATGCCATGGAAACAACACAGAGGTGTGTAGTCTATGTTGGGGATATCAACGAGGTCGAAAGTGAAAATGAAGCTGGACACAGATAAGAAGTTGCAGTCGAAGATGTTGCGGACGAATGCATATTCAGGGTTGTTGCAAGGATAGGTGCTAGAGAAAAAATGGACATTCCAATGTATGAGGGAAACTTGGATGTTGAAGAGCTTTTAGACTGGATTAGAGCTCTAGATAAATCCTTCGACTATGAGGATGTCGAGGAAGATAAGAAGGTCAAACATGTTGTCACTAGACTTAAAGGTCATGCAGAACTATGGTGGGATGAACTGCAGGCTGACAGATGTTGCAAAGGCAAGAAGAAAATCAAGAGCTGGGATAGAATGGTTGTGAAGATGAAGGCCAAGTTTATACCCAAGGATTATCAAATTACTCTGTTTCGGAGGATGCAGAATTTAAGACGGAAGATGATGTCAGTGAAATAATACACTGAAGAATTCTACAAGATAAACATCAGAGAAATTCATCAGGAAAGCGATGATGAAAAGGTTGCCAGATGCATGAATGGTTTGTGATATGACATTCAATATGAGATGAGAATGATGACCCTTTGAACTGGAGAACATGCTTATTAGATGGCTTTGAAAGCTGAAGAGAAGCTGAGCCGAAAGCAAGGTCAAAGAGGCCAAGGCAGGAGTCAAGCCAGAGGCAAAACAATTGCCCAAGGCAGAACTCAGAAATCTAAAGAAGAGGTGAAGAAACCTCAAATGAAAAATGAGAGAGGAGAAAGCTCACAGAGAGGGAAATATGCTGATAGAAATACTTTTCCTCAAGCTAGAGGAAGAGGAAGAGGCCGAGGAGGTGAAGTGAAATGTTTTTTTTTTTGGGAAAAACGAACATAAATCTTATGAGTGT
>JASDQU010101216.1:273234-284794 GCA_032191745.1 Picea mariana | reverse complement strand
ATTTTTCTACTCTCCATTCAGACTTGTTTCTGTTGCTCCCACGATTGGAACCTAAAACTTTTCTGAGTAATCTCTGTTTCATTTTGGTTATAGTGGTCTGGGCGCCCATTGTCTGCATAGAGCCGAATGGATGCTAGGACTTACTTTCCCATGATGATGTGATTGAATACCTAAAGAATCATGGTTGGAATACATTCCTTAAGAAATTTGAGGGTTATGATCTTCAGGTAGCATAATCCTTCACACGAACCTTTGACGGGTTCAGAGCTAATATAAGAGACATACAATTAGAATTGATTGAGGAATTCGTGAGAAAAGAAACATGGCTCCCATAAAAGGGAGAGAGATGGTTTAAAAACACCAAGATAGAATAATTCCTATGGAATTTGTTTATGACCTCTCAAAAAACCAATTGTTGTGTAAAAGGTATTCCTATCACCCTGTTAAAACCTAGATGGCATAGTTTATTGTTAATTATAAAACAATTTGTTACTTGCGAAGGTCGATACGGACTGGTCTTTCTCTTCCATATCTGTTTGCTCATGAATTTCATAGGTTTCAATTTAGACATGCCATTTTACTTATTGATGAGTCTTTATAAGATATCCAAGCGTTACAAGTAATAGGGTGTAAATTTGAGCCTGTTCCACCATGGATTGGTTAAAATCTTGTTTATGTATCATCAGTTGACCGTAGGTGAGAGTTGGGAAATATTTCTTATGAGGAATGGTTTTTTCGAGGCTGGTCCTATATCAAACCCTCTTTTAATAGTAAACCCTAACTTAGACAATCCAGTGGTTGAAGACCAATTCGGTTATTCAATTAGTGAACGAGAGTTTACTAATAAAACCTCTCTAGACAAAGGGTTGTCATCTAAGTTTTCACCTGAAACATTTCCAGAGAAAGAGACTCATGAATTTAAGGAAAGTGATCCTCTTGTGCCCATGAATGATGCTAGCTTGAACGTTAATGTTAAGTTTGATGCCCAAAAACTTTGTAAAAGAACAAAACAACAATGCACAGACTTCGGTTTCAAGAACAAGAAAGAGGGTTGCCTAATCTCCAGGAAACTAAGAAACCGAAAAGATACTCATCTGAGCTCAATTGATCTGATCGAGATCGATGAGGGTTCGGATCCTGAGATATAGGATTTTCTAGTTTGGGAAGATCCAGAAATTGAGGGTTCCATGAGGGAAGTTATCATTCATACTGAACCATATAATTTTGTAAAAAATCTACCACCATACCTTAAGGGTAAATAAGGGTTCTTGGGTATTAGGCAAGATTTGAAGAATACAATAGATAATTCCAAAGCCCCCTTGGCCGATTGTGTCCCTCTTCAATCTGCCATCTCCCTTGTGCACTGTGATGGATGTCTCGATTGGGTTGAGCATTACTATATCGACGTTCCTCTCTTACAGGCGTGAATCAAATATTTAATTGCTTAGAATGATCTTTTGAACAAAGAAAACCTTGATCTCAAGGCACATGCAAAGAGGGAGACTAAATGTTTCAAGAGAGTTGGAAACATAGTCGTTAAGAATATGACCAGTTTCAAGGAAATTATAAACTCTGAACTATCTGATCCCTCTTTGGTAGATTTTTAATGGTAAACGTTTTGTTGTGATTTCAATTGATTTTGTTATCTGATTCAGAATAAGTAGTTTTGAATTGTGATTTCATTTACTAAAATAAAGACTGGATACAGAATCTTTGATTTTGTAGCCAAGTCTCTTTCAAATAAAAATTAGTTATTAGTAATTGTTTTTCTAATTTATTAAATTTGTTTTTCTTATTTCAGGAAATGGGAGATTCTTTTGTTGATTACTGGGAGGAAATATTTTCAATTATACACAAGTGATTAGTAGTTTCTCCTTCTTTATGTTTTATAGAAACTTTGATTTAATTTTTGAATAAACCAACTCTGTTTAGAGTGGTTTCCAATCCACTATTTTTGTAATATTACTTGATTTTGGGAGATTGAACTCTATCCCGTGAGATATGAATATTTGGATCCTGGATTACATTAAATATTGTTCACTTTGTTAGTGAAAGGGATCCTTTTTGGAACACTTTATGGACATGTAATTCTCAAATACTATATGGACCAGTTGTTCACACTTCGGCTTTAGACCAGGGTGGCATTGTTCCATCTATGTTTTGCATCTTATATTATTGAATATACACATGTTACACAGCTTTAGCCTCATTAGAATGTAATGTTTCATTCTATTCAGTGCTTTAAATTTTGTCTATAACTTCTTGTTTCATATATTATATCTGTGTTCGTTATTTCTTTTTAATATCATCGATTTATGCTTGATGTTAAGTTGACATAACATATGAATGTTTCACATTAAAATTTATTTTACTGTAGACATTCACCATTACAAGGTCACTGGATTTATAAGTTTATCTCCCTGTTTTTTTTATATCCTTGCTCCCCAAAAATGCTTTGAGTGTGTTTTGGAGATGTTAGCACAAGACTGTTACAAATTTTTCTCACGGGAAAGATAGTTGGAAGTTCAGATTGCACAGGGATATAGACGCAGTATGAGATTAATCTCAAGTTAGTGTTATTCACATTCGATTTCCGTTGTTATTTTATTAGTGAAATCAGACAATTTAAATTAGTTGTGACTATTATTATGTTCTTGTTTCAGATTATGTTTTATTAGTGTCTTTTGAGTTTCTTTTTAGATTTTAAATTATTAAAAAAAAAATATAAAAATATTTGCTTTCTTTATCTGCTTCATAAACAATTAAAAAAACATCGATTTCGCAAGACATCCACCAAAACTTGCAAATTGTAAATATCGTGTTCATAATTACATGTTCACATTTATGTTTATGTTCATCATTCATAAATAATTAGAGTCATGTACATAGTATCACAGTTGTAACATTAGAATATTTTATTTATGTTCTTTGTTGTAGGACCTTAGTTGGCTAACGGAGCCATTAAACCTGTCAGGATAGATCATACCAAACGATTTGGGTCAATTAGACAACCCCATACTTAATATATCCTTGCATTTGGTGGTGTGTCAATTACGCTCGCCAACAGATCACTAAAGGGTTTATGCGTCTCTTGAAAAAGGGAGCCCCATTCTATTATGATGAAGCTGCTCAATGCTCTTTTTAAGCATTGAAACATGCCCTTGCGTCGGCCCCTCTACTCCGGCCTCCTGATTATAAAAAATATTTCATATTGTATTTGGTTTCTATGGAGTCGACCATTGGCATGGTCTTGTTTCAAGAGGATGATATGCTCAAGGAGCATGTTATTTATTACCTTAGACGAGGCCTAGTTGGGTTGGAACTCAACTAATCTCACATTGAGAAGCTTGCTTTGGAAAAAATTCATGTTGTCCAACAGTTCTGTCATTACATTTTTCTTCACAAGACCACTGTCATTTTCATTGTGAACCCTTTTCAATATTTTTTAACACAACGGGTCATTGGCAGAAAAATTAGTAGATGGATTGTAATCCTCCAGGAATTTGACTTGGATTTTGTTTCTGCAAAATCCAAAAATTCGTTGGTCTTTGCTGAACTTATTTCGTAACTTCCAATCATGTCTAGTGATATTATGCTCGAAGAATCGCCTATTAAAGAAGATATTTTTCTAATCGCATCTTCGGATGCCTGGTATGGAGATATAATATTCTATCTCCAGACTTTGAAATGCCCCACTTCTGCTTCCCATGAAGATCGTCGACGAATTCGACATCAGGCATGAAACTATCTTATCCTCGATGACACTTTGTATCATCGAGGCATGGATTTCATTCTTCATCGATGCCTTATCCATGAGGAATTGGAGATCGTTTTAAATGTCTATCACACTAGAGCATGTGGCGGTCATTTGTCTGGGTTGGGTATAGTCCAAAATATTCTACGTCCCGGTTATTTATGGCCCTCATTAATCAAGGATTGCATTGAGGCGGTCAAGGAGTGTCCCCTGTGTCAAATATTCTATCGAAAGATGTGGGCACACCCTACTCCCATGTTTCCTGTCATTTTTTTTGGTCCTTTCACCAAGTGGGAGATTGACTTCACTACATTTCACCTGGCTTCAGCCAGGGGGCATTGTTAGATCATTGTAGTGGTAGAATACTTCACGAAGTGGGTCAAGACTATGCAAATGTTTAACAATGATGGAGAAACAATGACTCTTTTAATTTTTAACCAGATAGTAGCAAGCTTCAGCATCCTGAAGGAGATTTTCATTGACCATGGCAGTCACTTCCAAAACAAAATTATGACCACGTTAACGTCAAAGCTTGGGTTTAGGAAAGAACACTCATCACCTTATTACCCACAAGGGAATGGTCTAGTTGAAACTGTGAATAAGTCTCTCAAGACGATTCTTCATCGAACAAGCAATTCTTCCAACTCAAATTGGCATTTGAAGTTGTACTTAGCCTTGTGGGCCTACCGAACATCTATGAAGACTACCACCAATTCTCACCTTTTCAACTCGTATACAGGCTGGAAGCAGTCTTAACTATTGAGTGTCATATTCCTTCTTTAAATTTGGTAGTGGAATTACTGCCAGACACTTCATCGCTTGAGGAACACCTACTATATCTCGAGCAGCATTGTGATGTAGCCTCAGCCAATGAGGCTCATAAGAAATGAGTCATCTGTTAGTACAATTAGTCCTCTCATTCCCATATTTTCTCCAAAGGCAATCTTTTCCTAGTCTATGATTAAGACAAATATCCCCCGGGGGCAGGAAAGTTCAAACCCATGTGGTTAAGATCGTTCATTGTGAAAGAGGTATTGAAGAATGGCACTTACAATCTGGTTTATTGTTGGCCCTTGACCAAGTTTTGAGGATCCTTGGTCATGTTTGACCTATTTTTGAGACTTCTACAGGCGGAGTGCAAGACGAAGTGGATATTGCGCGATCTCAGCCCCTTTCTAAGGTTTTTTGGGTTTTGGGGCTTATGTAACGGGTATGGGGATGTCGGCCCATGGGTTTACCCATGTTTAGGTCTGATTTTGTAATGTATAAATAAGTATATTGGCAATGTAAGTAGGCGATGCTAAGTGCTAGAGTTTGATCTATGTGATTGAAGGGTTGTAAGTTGTGTTAAGTGCTAAGTGTAGTTGGTGATTGTAAACTATTTGTGCATGTTGAGTGAGACTTGCAAGGCTAAGTGCAAGTCATTGTAAAAGGTTGTGTAAGGCTCTGTGCCCAGATCTACTTGGGGAAGGAGGATCTGGCTGAGTGCGCGCAAATATTCTGTCCTATGCGGAGTAGGATTTTGTGGCTCTGTGCATGTAGAAGATTGAGAAAAGCTAATAAAGAAGACAAAGAGTTGGTGGACGTACTCCCAGGGTGGGTGTGAACCACATATATCCTGTGTTGTGAATGATTTGTGCTTTATGATTGTTCTTTTGTTTATGTGATTCAATGCTTAGTGTGATGATAGATGATAGATGAATATAATATGGGAGCTTAGTGATGAATAATGTGAATAAATTCTAGATTCGATCTATGTTGGTATGCTTAGTTCTTGAGTCTATTGAATCTATGTGAATATTGCGTCGATCTACTACTAGGGTTTAGTTGCGCTGTAAACTAAGACTGAATATTGGCGAATCATAATTTCTAAGTGCTTTATTAAGGTATTACAATCACAGATCTATGTCCCAAATAAGGTTGCATATACTAGAGTCTTGTAACAACCCCTGCCTCTACCTCGGGTGAGACTTCATCTGCTTCACAGGTGTTGCCGAAAGGGTCGGTAGTTAGTGTTTTGTTGTTGCATTGTTGTAGTGTTGAACCCCGGGTCTTCCCCTATGCCAAAAAATGGTTCCGTTGTGGGGACCTAAAACTGTGATTACTGGGAACTAAGAAAGAACAAGATCTGTGAGAAAATCTAACCTAAAACTGTGATTGCTAGAAACTAAGAAAGAAGAAGCTTTGTGTGAAGATCTTACCTGAAACTGTGAAAGCTCTGTGCATAGATCTATTTCCCTAGTGCGTAGTATTCTACTTAATTTGTAAATCTCTGTGCTAAGAAGATAATTCTGATCCAAATAAAAGAGGTAATATCTTTAAGCCTTGTGCTCTGAGAAAGGTAAGAATAGTGAAAAGTTTTAGATCTGGAAGCTTTGTGCTCTGGTGAAAGTAAGATTAGTGGAAATTTTTGTTTCAATAGTATGGATCTAGGTATGCTTGATCAGTGTTATCCTAGTCTAAAAAGTAGGGCACATCTAGAATAAATAATATTTGATATGAGTAGATCTGATAGAAATAATGAAATATATGTTATACCTATGCATAGAAAAAATGTTTGGACTAACCAATGGATGCAGGATCCTAGAAAGAATTTTTTGCAGGTTAGCTACTATGAGCCTAGTGCGCATCACAAGAAAGGTTGGGGATCATTTAAAATAAAATGAGGATTAACCCTTTGTTACAGTTGCATGAGACTAGGACATCTGGCTAAGGAATGCCCTGGAAGAAGACCTAGTTGTCTTTGTTGTAAAGCTATGGACCATGAAGTTTTAGATTTCCCTAGAATGATTGCTAAGCTTGAAAGAATGAATATGAGACAAGAAGACCATGAGAAAGGTCTAGAAATTAAGACCATGGCAAAACCCTAGAAAGAATCAGAAACTATATTGTTTCAAATAAAAGAAACTTTGAATTATCACAGAAACATCAACTTACTAGAGATCTTCAAAGAAAAATAATGCATAGAAACAAGAATAGGAGAATTCGACATAGACTGTGTTTTGGATGAGAAAACATAGGTGAATATCATGACAGAAAGAACTTGGGAAATTTTAGGAGAGCCTGCTATGATTCCTTCATTGGGAGGAATATGATTATTTAGAGGAAAGTTGATAACCTTGTGTGGAAGACTTACCCAGATATCTATGAGTGCTCATGGAACTTCAGTAGAAGAAGATTTTGAGGTCATTAAATTTATTGAGAACAACACCCCATTTTATATATTACTAGGAAAACCTTGGATTGAAATGGATCAGGATARAAGAAAAGAATAGGAAGTCTTAGAGAAGAAGAAGCAAGAATTAAAGATTTCATGACTAGGAGGATYGCACATTTGATTGAAGAACAGGAAAACAGGTYGAAGTTATGTAGAACCAGAAACTTGGATGTCGAAGTTGAAAGGAWAGACATGGAMTTAAGACACCYATATGTAYARGAGAGTATAGCACCTACACTAGATAGAAAATAAGTATTTCCCTTGAATCCTAGGAAAGAATCTCAACAACGTGAAGTTACTATGCCCATAGAAGATTAGAATTAGAATAGAAAGAGGAATATTGAAATGAAGATCACTGGGAAGAAGGCTAGAAAGATCAATAAGAAGAAAGAAAAGATAGAGAAGTTACAAAAATTTTCAGAAGGAAATGTGTAGAAGGAAGGATTCCAGAATTTGAACTTCATCAAGATATCAGTACAACACAGCATGGCACTTCTCCATGGCAAAGCAATATAGTCGTTTGAAACATTATAACCATTAGAATGACACCCCGAATGATTAGAATGACATTCATGGTCATAAATCTCGCCATCCAACCATTGGGACCGCCCCGTAATGGACAAAACTGAATTAATGAAGGCTTCTTGCATGTTGGAGAGATTTGTTGCCTAGTTATCTACTTATTTTGTCGAACCTTAGACCGACAACACTTTTTCCAACCCTGATTATCTGAGCCTGTAGATTAGTTGATTTCACATAGTGATCATCGAGCTATCACCATCCATATCATTGCATTGAGTAGTTACTCTTAAAACCTGAGATATTCAACCACGAGCATGTATGTATGAAGAACTTAGCACAATTGAAGAGTCTGTGAAGGAGGTACTCATCGACCTTATGAATGAAAGAGTAATGTCTAAAAGAGTAATGTTTGTGGGTGTACAAGCTTCATCAATGAGAGGAGTGCAATCCTCTCTGTCGACCACTTGCAGATCTGGGCCATCCCGAGTCGTCACAGAAAAGAGAACCAAGCACAGAGATGACCTATCAAATGCGAAGCTAATCACGAACATCTTACCTGACTACATCTCGCCTCTGACTAGCACAGTGATTCGTGATAGTGTGCCAAGGGATTTTGATTACACCATGGTTACTGCATACCTCCCGAAGGGGATACATGCATTTAGACCGAAGCTAGACAAGATCACAACGTTGAAGTTCAACGACTTCGACCCAGGAGACCACAAGAACCATAGTATGCTCACCCCTTATAAATACTTGACCAGGACAAAGGGAAATGACTCGAAAATAATCCCCCAGCTGTGGACGATGAACCTCGCACAATCCACCCTTTTAAATGTAATGAAGATCTCACATTTTGGAAGGCACCAGGAGGTTAACACCTATGTTAAGCTCCTTCTCTCATGCTACCATGGTGGCTACTTATGGCTAGACCATTGTATCACAATATATCCTATATTGATCCATAGGATCACTAGATTGAGCATGCAAGGACTTGACCCACAAGACTTCAACCCAGGAAAATCTATAGATCGTGCCTTAGCACAGAAGATCAAGGATACCTATGGTGATGTTGAGAAGGGGACATGATGCTACAAGGTAGATTCCATCTAGAATGGCGCGGTGCACCTATCATGCCAATTAATTGCAAGAAATCTAATAAGGAAGAACATACCCATGAAGGTCACTGGGTTTGTCGTTGACCTCATAGGGAAATGTGTGGAATGCCTACAGATGAACTGGGTGAATTATCTAGTTAACCAACTAGAATTAGACTGTCGTGAAGCATGAGATCAGGTCTACAAGTTCCACTTTAGTTGGATCCTGATCCTCATCATGTTTATTTCTTGGGAAATGTCAAAAGGTGTGACCTTCCCGGACATTGAGTCGTTCGAACCACTTGCTGTGAAGTTCACCACGCTCTGGTACTCGACCGATATGGGAAAAAAATGGCAGTCAAACATAGTATTTCACACATATTATCTCCAACTAAAGAAGGCTATCAAAGCTAAAAATCGCATGACACCAAACACCTTATAGCGGTTCCGACCCCTCATGAAGTTTCACACAGATTGGCACTTCATATATATCACTGCACAAGCAGACGAGCATAAGGAAGAGCTTCAGTCGTACTACAAGATCATAGAAGAGGACCTCGAGGAGATAACTAAGGACTGGTTGGCAGACCTCCTTATCCCCACTAATCCTGCAGAGATGTATGACCCCGAACTTGATAGCTCTGAGGCCACTCATAACTAACATGACACACTTAGAACTAGCATAAGGAAGAAGACTGGAGAAGTCCAAGACTTGAGCAACGCATCAGAAAAGACTACTTTAGTATCACCTGGCTGAGGGGATGATGATGAAGTAGAAGAGATAAAGGGAAAATAACATGAGCAGAAGTAAGGCGAAGTTACATCGCCTAGAGATGAGGCTGATCCCTTGAAGAAGAGGAAGGTTTCTCCCCCGAAACCCTCTTCCCAGAAGAAATCCAGAGCCACCTTGACTAAGATGCAGACTATTCTCACTATCTATGACTTTTACTTTATCATCGCAGTTGTAAACGATGCCTCGTAAGAAATATTGCAGAAACAAGAAGCCAAGAAGGAGGATATATACGACAGAATCGAGGTTGAACTCTGAGGGGTACAACAGGCCCTTCAGTCCAGTCACGCAGTTTCTACTACACCCCTGCCGTCGGAAGAACCAGAATTGGGAGATGAGCCAGGCCAACTCTGTAGACTAGCTGATGTGATTGAAGCTTGCCTTTGTCGCCCATGGGAAGAAATAGAACAAGCCACCCAGGCCTTGAAGAAAGTGCAAGGAGTAGTTGTATAACAACGCCAAGTTGCAGAGCAGGAAAAGGTTTCTCTCCAGACAAAGTTTGAAGAGGAGAAAGCATAGATTCAACAAGAAATAGAACAGTTTCTCTCAGAGCAACTCGAAGTGAAAGAAGTAGTCAACATAGAACTCCTCTCTGTGATAGGCTTAGATCCAAAGGCAAAATACCGAGTCAAGCATCAAGTAGAGAATCTCACGGAAGCTATCTAGCAGGTACAACAAAGAATAGCATACTTAGAGCTATGAAAAGTGCATGACACTCCACAGGATGTGAGGGATCAAATAGCAACAACTGCTCGAAGCACAGTTGAGAGATTAAAGGCCCTTTCCATGGAATGTAAACAACTAAGTGATCTCAATGCCCAGACTTATGAACAACTCATTAAGAATTCAGAACTAAAGGCACTGGAGTCACAGCTCTAGGAGGTGAAGTAGCAAGCATAAAAAATACAGGCACAGTTGAATCCCATGTCAGCTATTGAAAATATGAAGTGATCCCAAGAACAACGCACTTCCCAGCAGAAAGTCCACACCATTCAGAGCATAGTCATGGAAGTGAATCAGGGACTTCAAGCAATATAGGACAAGGCTTGCCAACTATTCAAAGAGATTGAAGGCCGAGGAGAAGAACTGGATCAAGTTGTCACTGTAGTTGAACAACGCTTAGAGGGACCTATCAACAAAGTTGTTATCCAAGAGTTCACTGAGCAGGAGGTCGTGGCACAGCAACAGGTTGAAGCAGATCGAGCCAAGCTCGAGGATTTTGAACCCGATCTACACAAACCAGAGTGACTTAGGATGAATCATAGGTGAGTGTTGGGGGCCTATTGGCCCTTGACCAAGTTTTGAGGATCCTTGGTCATGTTTGACCTATTTTTGGGACTTCGATAGGTGGAGCGCAAAACAAAGTGGAGATTGCGGGATATTGACCCATTTCTAAGTATTTTTGGGTTTTGGGGATTATGTAACAAGTATGGGGATGTCAGACCATGGGCTTACCCATGTTTAGGCCTGATTTTGCAATGTATAAATAAGTATATTGGCAATGTAAGCAGGCGGTGCTAAGTGCTAGAGTTTGATCTATGTGATTGAAGGGTTGTAAGTTGTGCTAAGTGATAAGTGCAGTTGGTGATTGTAAGTTCTTTGTGCATGTTGAGTGAGACTTGCAAGGCTAAGTGTAAGTGATTGTAAAAGGATGTGTAAGGATCTGTGCCCAGATCTACTCGGGGAAGGAGGATCTAGCAGAGTGCGTGTAGATCTCCTATCCTACGTGGAGTAGGATTTTGTGGCTCTGTGCATGTATAAGATTGAGAAAAGATAATAAAGAAGACAAAGAGTTGGTGGACGTAACCCCAAGGTGGGGGTGAACCATGTATATCCTATGTTGTGAATGCTTTGTGCTTTATGATTGTTCTTTTGTTTATGTGATTCAATTCTTAGTGCGATGTTAGATGATAGATGAATCTAATATGGTAGCTTAGTGTTGAATAATGTGAATAAATGCTAGATATGATCTATGTTGGTATGCTTAGTGCTTGAGTCTATTGAATCTATGTGAATAATGTGTCAATCTGCTATTAGATTTTAGTTGTGTTGTAAACTAAGACTGAATATTGACGAATCATAATTGCTAAGTGCTTTGTTAAGGTATTACAATCACATATCTATGTCCCAGCTAAGGTTGTAGACACTGGATTCCTACAACCACCCCTGCCTCTACCTCA
>JASDQU010101216.1:231813-263982 GCA_032191745.1 Picea mariana | reverse complement strand
GAAAAAAAAAAAAAATACCCACAATTTCTGCCAAGGAAAGTGCTCTGATACCACTTGCAAGATACCAGATATATAAAATACACAGAACAGAAATGAAATGCTAGAAATAACAGAATAACAGTATAATATCCAGCATAATCTTCACAATACACAGAAATGATATACAAAATAGCAACAGAAGTAGCACTTGAACAAAAATAGCACTTGATTCAGATAGCAATGTTCACAGGCCTCTTCGAGGGGGCAACCTCCAATCGAGCAGCGCTCTGTTACAATAATATCCAAGCTAGGGTTCTCATACCCTCGACTCCTATTTATACTAAAAAGAAGCATCTAGAGGAAGATCCTTCTAGAAGCGGAAGCTTCTATTAGGTCTTCTTACATCCGCCTTATTCTATTTTATTGAAAGGTCTTATTGATATTGACCTTTATTACATCCGAATACATTGATCTACCTATGTGCGGGTTAGGACCTTAACAATCATCAAAGGATCATTGGTGATAGCGAAAGGAGAGAAGGTAGGTACATTGTATTTATGTACTAGTAATACTGAATCTTCTATCTCTTTAGCTTCTACAGGAATGGATACAACACTGTGGCATCATAGGCTTACACATGAGTGAGAAGGGGATGCAGATACTTCACAAAAGAAATTTGTTGTCAGATCTTAAACAAATTTATTTAGACTTCTGTGAGCATTGTGTTTATGGAAAATAGAAGAGAGTCAGATTTCTCAGAGTCAGAAAAGAAAAGAAGAGTGAAAGGTTAGGGATTGTGCATACAGATGTATGGGGACCAACTCAGGCATCATTTCTTGGTGGCTCTCATTATTATGTTACTTTTATTGATGATGCAACTAGAAAAACTTGGGTTTATTGCATTCAACAAAAATCTGATGTTTTTGATACTTTTAAGAAATGGAAAGATTTGGTTGAGAATGAGACAAGAAAAAAGTTGAAGTGTCTCAGATCAGATAATGGAGGTGAATATTGCAGCAAGGAGTTTGATGATTACTTTTCATACCATGGGATTCGTAGAGAGAAGACAATTCCAACGACACCACAAGAAAATGGTGTGTCAGAAAGGATGAATAGGACAATCATGGAGCATGCAAGGAGTATGAGATCGCATGTTGGTTTGCCCTTACAGTTTTGGGAAAATGTTGTAGATATTGTTGTTTACTTAATAAATAGAGGACCTTCAAGCTCTTTGGATTGTATAATTTCAGAGGAGGAATGGACAGGAAAAAAGGTAAGCTATTATTTTTTGAAAACTTTTGGTTGTGAAGCATTTGTCCATATTGATAAAGAAAATAGAACAAAGCTTGAGGAAAAATATAAGAAGTGTACCTTTATTGGATATGGTATTAATGATTTTGGTTATCACTTATGGGATTATCAAAATAACAAAATCATTAGGAGTAGAGATTTCATATTCAATGAGAAGGTCATGTACAAAGATCAGTTGCAGGGAAAGAAACAAGAAAAAGAAAAGAAAGAATACACAGTGCTTGATGAGATCACTAAAAAAGAAATTCCAAAGGAACCAGAAAATCAAAATGTACAACAACAGGAGCAGCAGGTACCTCAAACACCTGCAAGTGTTGTTAGAAAATCTAACAAGTTAATTATACCCCTTGAATGATACTCTCCTTCATTGTATTATTTATTGTTGACTAATTATGGTGAACCATAATGTTATGAAGAGGCATTGCAGATAGAAACCAAAAGGAAGTGGGAGCAAGGCATGAAAGAGGAAATGGATTCCTTGGTAAATAACCATACTTGGGACTTGGTTCAGTTGCCTGTAGGAAAAACATCATTGCAGAATAAATGGGTTTACAAGTTGAAGGAAGAAGATGGAGGAGAAAAGTGGTACAAGGCTAGACTTGTTGTAAAGGGGTTTGCACAAAAAAAAGGTATATATTTTGATGAAATATTTTCTCCTGTTGTTAAAATGACTTCAATTAGAACTATTTTAAGTCTTGTGGTAGTAGAATATTTGCATCTTGAACAGTTAGATGTAAAAACAAGTTTTCTCCATGGGGATTTGGAGGAAGAGATTTATATGCAGCAGCCACAAGGGTATGAGGTCAAAGGGAAGGATAATTTGGTATGCAGGTTGAAGAAGAGCTTATATGGCCTAAAGAAAGCTTCGAGGCAGTGGTATCTGAAGTTTGACAGGATTATGACAGAACAGGGTTATAGTAGATGTCATTCTGATCATTGTGTTTATTTTAAAAGGCTATAAAATGAAAGCTTTATTATCTTTCTATTGTATGTAGATGACATGCTTGTTGCAGGGTCTAATATGCAGGATATAAATGTTCTCAAGAATAAATTAGCCAATTCATTTGCAATGAAGGATTTGGGTGTTGCAAAGAAAATCCTTCGTATGAGAATAAAAAGAGACAGGAAAAATCGCAAACTGACATTGTCTCAGGGTGAGTACACAGAGAAGGTGTTGGAGAGGTTTAGAATGTAGAATGCAAAACCAGTTGGTACACCTTTGGCCAACCATTTCAAATTAACTAAGGAAATGTGTCCCAAGACACAGAAGGAGATAGAATACATGTCTAGGGTCCCATATTCATCAGCAGTTGGCAGCTTGATGTATGCAATGGTTTGCACAAGACCAGATGTTGCACATGCAGTGGGAGTTGTGAGAAGATATATGAACAATCCAGGTAAAGAACATTGGGAGGCAGTAAAGTGGATTCTCAAATACTTGAGATGTACTTCTAATCATGCATTATGTTTTGGAGGTTCAGAAACTGTTCTACAAGGATATGTTGATTCAGATATGGCAAGTGATAAAGATAGCAGGAGGAGTACCATAGGGTATGTGTTTACTATAGGTGGAAAAACAGTAAGTTGCATTTTAAAAATGCAAAAGGTTGTTTCACTTTCAACAAAAGAGGCAAAGTATGTTGCTGCTATAGAGGCTAGTAAAGAGATGATTTGGTTACAAAGGTTTATGGAGGAATTGGGAAAGAAGCAAGAGAATAGCAGGTTGTACTGTGACAGTGAGAGTGTCATTCATATTGCAAAGAACTCAACCTTCCATTCGAAGACTAAGCATATACAGTTGAGGTACCACTTCATACGATCCACCTTGGAAGATGGACATTTGAAGTTAGAAAAGATACACACTAGTCAGAATCCTACAGACATGTTAACAAAGGGAGTAACCAGGGAAAAACTGAGTTCCTGCTCAGTTTCAGTTGGTCTTCAAGAATGAAGATGAAGATGAGGAATTGTCCAGGTCCAAGAAGGTTCAGAGTCCAACATATATAGCAGTGGTGGTGTTGTTGAGATCATTCTCCAAATGTGAGATTGTTGGTTGTGGAGCCTGATTATCTTCCTGATTCATAGGTATTTTACTTTTAGCCGTGTTTATACCCCATGAAGTATTTACATCCCAGAAGTATGTACACTCTTCCACGCATGGGAGTGCATAGGGGGGGTACCCCCTCTGCGGGGTCTAGGGGGGCTATCCCCCCAGCTGGGGGGTTTAGGGGCAAGCAGGCCCCCAGCGAGGGTTCGGGGGTGAAGCCCCCTTAAGGAAAATTTTTCTTGTAAATGTATATTGTAATTTCATTGTAAATTTGGACCATTCATTATAAGGTCGCAGATCTAATGGTAGAGATTATGTTAGGTTTTTTTTCCCTAGAAGGCAACCCTCTTTTATGAGGAAAATGTATTGCAGCTATGGTTGATGGCGAATATTGTATTCTAAGATAGGATATTGTGAGAGAAAGAAGAGGAAGTTACAATGGGTTTGTTGTAGATTGTATCCCTTCATATGCTGGATAATAATAAAGGAAGGACTTGGCAATTTCTCTGGTGGACATAGCCCACACTGGGTGAACCATGTAAATATGTGTCTCTATTGTATTGTGTATCTTATGTGTTTTGTTTATGCATTTGTTTTGTTTTATTTCTCCACGGTCCTATTTTTCTAACAACTAGTTTTCTTTCTCATGACACTCGTTCCTCCTTTGTAATGTAGCATTCTTTTATTCTTTTTCAAGATCTTTAAAAATTTGAAAAAGATAAAAAAATCAAATATTTCAAAAAGAGGGGACGTGATGTATGTATTCTTTTTTCAACAAACATAGAGTCGTAGTTCGACAAAGCATATCCTTTTGTTTGTTCACCAAGCATTGGGATCTAGTATGACATTAGGAAGTTGTTCTCTCTATAGAGAGTTGTGTCCTCCTTTGTTTGGTAACTCTTCCAAACACATGGAGAGTTTGTGTTTCCTCCTACATCGTGAGCTTATGTTAATGTCATGTTGCATGAGTCTGATCATATTTTGTCATTTTGTCCAAGGGAATTTTCACCCAATCTGAGTCATCCTTTCTACAGTTTGTCTCCTGACCTCATGATTTGGCCATCCCAAGAGTCCAGTCAAGTCTTAATTCAAAATAAATGAAGTTCTATGCTTGATCATCAAGATCCTCATGTATTTTCCGGAAAAGTCATCGAAGACCTCGGGGTAGTGAGTTATACACTCCCATTATAATCCTACCTTAGTTTTGAATATATTTAAGTTTTTTCTCGAGCTATTAAGTTCTCATATCTACCCATCAGGCACCGCTAGCTTCTTAAATATGGATACTATACTTGTATATCGTTGATTGATTTTGATATGTAGATACATTGTATATTTCTTGCAACTACACTTTATATATTTATATGACATGGATCTGTAGTGTATTTGATTGGAATCCATGATTTAGTTCATCCTGAGCATGGGTATGCCCGCATAGGAGAGACATTTTTTTGTTTTGTAAATGGAACCTACCGAATTCTAGTCCCCGGCTCACTTGATTTCATACATTGGTGAAGATATTGTAATGTATTTTTCCCATCAGTTTCTCTTCTAACCTCACACATTAGGGGGCATCTGTGATAGCCCTAAATTTCCCTACTCATGCATGCATGGCCTTGACCCTCTTACTTGCATATTTTTCCAAAGCACTGTTGAGAAGCTCTTCTTAAAAAACCATTTTTTAGAAGATGTACGTGCATTGCACCATCATTTCCCACATACATATGCTTTTTGCACCACTACATCTCACATACATACACATGTTTCACCATTACAACCCACGTATACTTTCAAACGTTGCAAAAAATAAAAAGTTGCAAGGAATTCATTGAAATTTACGGGCTTTTGGAAGTTTTACAACTAATTCACCTGTTATAGCCCGTCACCCAACTGAATAACCATACTTTTGTCATATAAAAGGAGGTTTTGGGTTCTCATTTCACATCTAAGCATAAGAACAGTGAAACTCTGCCCGATTTCAGTTCCCCTCCTTGCCAAAGATATTGCCTCCTTTTGTGAGAAATTGCCTCAACATTCCCTCATCATCCCCTTCTTCCTCCATTTAACCCATTCCATTCTATAGAAATCATCAGAAGGTTGAGAGAATAAGTTCATACAAGGTGCACTTGGAGCATGGTAAAGAGGATCTCTAACCAAGTTCACAGAATGGTGGCCGAATCAGATTGTGAAGTATAATCTTTGTATTATGAATAAAAGAATTACATTTTCGTGTCCCAAATGATGGTGTCTTGAGTATTTTTATTGATTTATACTTAGGATTCTAACATCTAACCCTAACTTATGTATGTAATAACATGCTTGTATTTCTTTGTTTGCCTATCTTTAGATGCAGGTCAACCTTGGGAGGAGACATGCAGTTAGTGGAGCTTTCAAGCGCAAGGAGATCATCACTAGATGTGGGATCAGAGGGTATAGTTACCCGATCTCTTCTCTCTTTGATTTCTTTACATTGGATTTGGTATGTTTGGGGTAGTATTGATAATTGATTATCTTTTATATGGTTATTCTCTCTTTCTACATCTTGAACCATGATGATAATTACCATATGATGGGTTTTAAAGAGAGACAAAATCCAATTGTAGCATGTTATAGATGTTTGAAGAATGGACCTTCCCTCCTTAGCCAACATTATAACTAAGTTGATCAAGTAA
Source organism: Picea mariana (assembly GCA_032191745.1). NCBI lineage: Eukaryota > Viridiplantae > Streptophyta > Pinopsida > Pinales > Pinaceae > Picea > Picea mariana. The sequence goes on along the minus strand of JASDQU010101216.1, from coordinate 257,973 downwards.
ATTAAAGGTAGGTTTAGGAGTATGACTACATTAAGGACCTACAGATCCAAAAACTATACCTAAAGGAGAAAGTGGAGAATTAGGAAGAAGAAAAAGAGATGCTTCATAAACATTAAGAGAGGGACATGGATAATGAAGTACATTGGAAAAATCAAGTTGAGTATGCCACCATATAATTAGGGAGAACTATGAAATAGGTTGTATATATAAGAGAAAGAGAAGTAGAGGTCCATGACAAATCTTTAATGGCATAGTAAGAATTTTTCAAATTTTTTTGAGGAGGTACTCCCTCACCTACTTGAATATTTTAAGATGTCTCAACAACTAAGCAACATCATCATGAAGATTATTTCAACCTTGCACCAAATCACACACAAAAATAAAGGGTTTCTTGATTTAGCACTATAAGAAAATTAAAGACAAACAATAAAGAAAAAGTAGAAAGAGGAATCGATGGTAGTTGCAGAAGCCAATACATTAGGTGCATATAAATAATTGATGCTATCATTAATAAAGCTCAAGTACATATAGATAACCTAATGTGGTTGTGCCACAAGTGCTAGAACTTATGGTTAAAATTTCAAATGCATAGTGACATCTTGGTAAAAACTACGCAAAGGATTTAGTAGAAAATTGACTTACTGGAGGAGGAGTATGAAATTTTTATGTACAAGAAATAAAATTAGATACCAATGACAATATGGAAGAAGTGTAAATCCTATCTTTAAATAAATATTCTTTGGGATGCGAAGAATAAATATGATCTAGAGGATGAGAAGAAGAAGATGGGGAATATTTCAAGGGTTATAGCATGGAAAGAACACAAGGAACTCACTTAGTGAACTTGTGTCATATCACATGCATTCATGGGATATTAAATAATACCACTAATTTAACTAAATATTGATAAAGACCTCCCAAAATACTTTTTTTAAACCACCCTCCCAATATATATTTCCAATAATAATAAAAAAGAATCCTTGATTTTACTAGATATCCCTAATTTTTATTAGATACCCCTTTTTATAACTCCCAATACCTACAAAACCCTCTATACCTTGCATCCCCCCAATACCTATAATACATTATCTTTACTTTTCACAATTTTTGAAATCCTGTTTATGAATGAACATGATAAGATATTGTTTAACGAGGTGAGGCACACATAGGAAAGAACAATCCTAGTTTGTGGTGGAAAAGAAAATCAAGCTAAGAGAATAATCCAACCTGCAAGAATTAATGGAGGCCATGCTTGCAGGGTGGGACACTATAGAGACATTTGTGACAAAGTCTACATGGAATCTAGATGATTCTATGATCACTTGTAATTTAGTGATTGATGAGATCAATAGGTTTACGGATGTTGATATCTAAGAAATCTCTAACTTAGAGCTCATTTTTAAAGAGTAAGATCCAAAATCCAACTCAAGGATGAGTTACAATGTGTGGTCGGGGAGTTTTTAAGGTCCAATGTTTCCTAAGTACTAGTGTAGAGCCATGATAAATGGAATATGAATCTATGGAGGACATGGAACTACAAAATCTTGAGTATGTAGAATCCAAGGAATCATCTCATAAAACCTCTGTGGCAAGTCTCACATACCTTTTGTGTATGTTACTAAAGTCATAAACCCTTTTTGTATAAGTGAGTTACAATTGACATATTCTAGTATATTGTATAATATTATGTAACCACCTTATTCACTTGTGTGTGTGTGTGTGTGTGTGAAGGCCACTATGTAATGCTAGTTCAAGAACTAGTTTTATTTAGTTTCCCATTATGTTAGTCAATCATGATTGTTGTTATTTATATACTTGGTGAATGCATATGTTTTTACCAGTATGAGATGTGATATATATTTTTCTTCATATAAAATAAGAATATTATGCTCACGTGTATATTGTTGTGATGTATCTTGATGATACCTATATTTTTGGCTCTACTATGTATCCTTTAAGTCCTATTATGTTAAATGAATACAATTAAGGTTAACTAATGGATTCCACACTTCCAATAAATATTTGATACTTTGCACATCAATTAATCAAAAACTATCCAATATCCTTGTGTGAGACCTCCTTCACATGGAAGGTTGAATGTGCTAACATACAAGACTACTGTAGACCATTGTTGGAGACCTTTTGTAGACCCTAGGTATCTAAAAGAACCAATATGTTCCATGAAAACATATAATAACCAATATACCATCATCCTTATGCTAATTGGGGTAGCCACAAGGGAGTGGTGCCTCCTACTAAAATAGTGGTTGATTTGTTGCAGTGTGAATATGTTTATTGCTCAACCTTTCCCCCTCCCTTTGTGATTTTTTTATTTTTATCATTGGAAGTACTCCATAATACCCCTATCACACACCTTTCAAAAAACTTCTAGTGGACTTTTGAGGCCCTATACAATTTTTTTGGCTTGTAATGGATTAGGGTTTCTATAGGCTCTCTTAATCCTTTATGATTTTTTTTTCTAATTGAGATATTTAAAATGAGCTATTGCACACCTAAAACAAAGTCTGTATGAGAAAGTTCATGCCTCGACAAGGTATCAGTCCTAATATTCCCCACATGCCCAAGTGGAGACCATGTTTACTCATCATAATTTGAATATGAATACTTAGAAATGCCTAAAAAAAAACACTAAAGACTTATAGAAACATATGGAGGTTCTAAGAGGGCTTCTAAACACTAAACATAATCCTAACCCTAATTCTAGATATAAAAAACCCAACAAAAGGACGGAAGCAGGTTCAATTTTTCACTAGTTATTGACAGTTCCATAATATGAGGAGGAGTCTGGAGGAGGTGATAATAGAGTAGAGAGATAGAAGCATTTTGTAAGGAAATGTGTAAGGGTATAATGTCTAATGGTTTCACGGTAATCTTGGAAAGCTTTGTATTTTGTATTACAATCTGCATAATATAAGAAGACATAAGGCAAATCCTTAATTGAATGTTTATTTCTAGTACAATTTTCTTGGGTAAATATTTGTTCTCCATCCTATGTGTCTTATTATTTTAGTCTATTTTTTATTTCATGTTTGTTAAATAATATGAATGGTGTGTTTTTATCTTTTCTAGTGTTAAAAAAATGCAAAAACATAGTCGCATGGAAAAGCATAGGACTATTGTATTCATTTTAAGTTTGGATTTGCTTTGGTGAGTGAACCATTGGAATATCCACCATGGTTTAGAGATCATATTGGTATTAGAGTAGGTTTTTTTTTTTTGGGTGGTTTGAGGTGCAATATATGAATCCTTGACTTAGGAAATCTATTAGAGAGTCATACCTTATTGATCCTGATATCAACATAAAAAGGGTTAAGAAGTAGCTGTAGTCCACCAAATGAATGAGGAGCACCAAGAAACATCCATTGTTGAAGAAAAAAGGATATTTGAAAGGTTGGAAGCTCAAACTAGTTGATATTTCCAAGAGAATAGCTATAATCATGACCATTGTTGAGAAGAATATAAACCCGTTTTTAAGAGAAACCCCAATATCTTGAGAAACATGAAAATCCCTAGGATTTGAGGGAAGAGAAGGAAGAAACAAAGATTGAAAAAGGTGGGAGAGATACATTGAATCCCTTCATGATGCATGGATTTTTGAGGTTCATAAATTTTGACTCGATTATCTATTTAGGCTGAAATTTTATAGGGAGTTGTGTCTCAAAGAGTTCACTGTCGTGTCGATATGACCCTTTAGATCGAACATTGTTTCGGCACTTTTCTGGGGCCAAATTCCTTCATATAAGGCCTCAAATTGGAGTTTTAATGTTTGTACGAGAATTTTTAAATTTTAAATTATCTCTTAGTTTATGAACCTAATCAGAAAAGTGAGTTGACAAAGAGTGTCACTCTAGTTAGCTCTTAGTTATTGGCTAATTTTAGAGTCATGCATGAATTTCCTAAAATTTTCTATTTTTTTCTAAAATCAATTGTTTTCGAAAATCTTAGGTAGTAGTTATAAGGGGTTGAACTTCCATTGTAATAGTTAGGATGGAGAAGGAATAAAAGATAGTTATTTTCCATTCTTGTGTGTTTGCATGGTTTTTTAGATCTTGTGAATGAATCCAAGTTTATTTCCTACATCATCTGGTATCATTAGGTTCATAAACTAAGAGAAAAATGATAATTAAAAATTTAAAAATTCTCGTAAAAACAATAAAACCCCAATTTGAGGCATAATATGAAGGATTTTGGCCCCCAAAAACGCGTTGAAACAATGTTTGATCTGAAGGCTCAAAATGGCATGACATTGAACTCTTTGAGATGAAACTCCCTGTAAAATTTCATCCCAAATGGATAACCAATTCAAAAGTCACGTCCCTCAGAAATACCTGCATCATTCTCCTTTGGTTGAAAAGATCGCAACTCCTACAAGTTATTTTCTTCAAACTATTTCCACTTAATGCGATGTAGGTTCAATGAATCCCCCTCTGTAATCCATGTACTCTTTGTTGTTGCTACGACTTCCCACTAGACCAGATATCAATTGTATTGGGCTTGTTGAGTATGAAGGGTCTTCTTATCTAAAATATGTGCAATATTGTCCTTTTTCTTGCTCGGAATGACCTATTTCCAATCCACCTCCACCTCACTGTCATTACCTAGATTGTCCCCATGGAAGATATACAAATCAAAACCATTAAACATAGGGGAAATATTGATATGCATTGGTAAATTGACCTTATAAACATTGTCATTAATTTTCTTGAGAATCTTGAAAGGTCCAATTTTCTTATACTTCAATTTTTGTTAGGTTCCTCTAGGAAACCGCTCTTTCCATAAATAAACCATCACCAAATCACCTTCATTGAATACCTAGTATCATTAGTGAGCATCTTTTATAATTTGTTATGTTCATTAATGGACTGCAGTTTTTGTCTCACATGTTGTTTCAATTGTTAAATGTGTTTTGCAAATGCTTCCCCATCATCAATGATCCTATCCTCAAGTAGTAGCTACACCAAATCTAAGACACCCATAGGATTTCTACTGTAAACAATCTGAAATGGGGATTTACTTTTAGATCATTCATTGAACTATTGTAGGAAAATTCTTCTTGAGGTAAATCCAAATCCCATTGCTTGGGATTCTCTCCAACAATGATCCGTAACAGGTTTCCCAAAATCTGATTTACTACCTAGCTTTGCTCCTCTATTTGGGGGTGATAGGAATTGTTGAAATATAATTTAATTTCCATTTTGTTTGATAAATTCCTCCAAAAATGACCCAAGAACTGAGTATCTCTATCATAGGTAATAGTTTTTGGAACCCTGTGTAATCTAACAATTTCTTAAAAAAACAATTCTTCCACCTTCTATGCATCACTAGTTTTCTTCCAAGCAATGAAATGAGCCATTTTAGAGAACCTATCAACAACCACAAAAATAGAATCATTACCTTGATGTGTGTTTGGGAGCCCCAACACAAAATCCATGCTTAGATTTGTACATGGGTTTGTGAGCATGGGTAATGACATATACAACCCTGTGTTATGTGAGTTTCCTTTAGCCATTTGAAAAATCTTAAACCGTTCCACATGCATGCTTATATCATTTTTCATATTTGACCATTAATACTTATCTTTGATTAAGGATAGTGTCTTATCCTTCCCAAAATGTCCCACCAAACCACTACTATGAAGTTCTCTGATAATATTTTCTCTCATTGAACCAATTGGAATGCATATTTGTTTTCCTTTGAATAGGTAGACATCTTGCATAAAATATTCATGCTCAGTAAGATTCATGTTCCCAACAACTGGATTCTTCAATTGTTCCACAATCTCCCCAAAATCTTACTAGATGCATAGAGATCCTTTAATGCAGCCAACCCAATTACTTGATTTTCCATGGTTTTCAAAAGAACAATGTGCTGACTCAAATCATCTGCAAGTTGATTCTATCATCATGATTTGTTCTCCAAAACAAAGGTGTAGCCTTGTAAGAAAGAGACCCATTTTGCATGTTTGTTGTTCAATTTATTTTGGGTGTTTACATATTTTAATGCAATGATATCGGTAAATAACACAAACTCTTTCGGCACTAAATAATTCCTCTAATGTCACAATGCTTGCACAATTGTATAAAATTCTACATCATATGTGGAGTAGTTATTTCTTACCTCATTCAACTTTTCACAAAATAATGAAATTGGTCTACCTTCTTGGCTAAGTACAACTCCAATTACTACATGTGAAGCATCACAATCTACCTTAAACACTTTATGTTACGAACCAAATATCAAAATAGCATAAAAAACCTTAGAATAAGTACTCAATGCCTTGAAAAACAGAAAATTTCAGATAATAAGCCTCTTCGAGGGGGCAACCTCCTTATACACCACATAAATTTACAAATACAAGATGATTCCAAATGAAAAGGTCTCCTTGGTATATATAGGAGACTAGGAGGTACAATTACAACCAATGGACCCAATCTGACATAAATACATTAGCAATACTAATGTAATATACCCCAATTAAGGGGTAATGTGACACTATTTAGGACTTAACATGCCCTCTCCTTCAGACAAGTGTTGTCCACAATGCATGAGTAATTTTGGATGCTTCTGTATAAAATACTCATCTTCCCAAGTGGAATATTCAATAGTTAGTAGTTTCCTCCACTTAATGAGATACTTTGAAATGGATCTATTCCTCAACTGGCGAATTCTTATATCAGTGATAGCCTCAGACTCCAGTATGATTATTAATTCCTCGTCAAGTTCTAGAAATATAGTTTGAACTAGGATCTTGTCACCTATAACCTTATTTAAGCATGAAACATGGAAAACTGGGTGTACTCAGGAAGACACAGGCAACTCCAATTTTTATTCCATAGTACCAATCTTTTGCAAGAGTTGGAGAGCTTGTTGTTGATGCTCAATGTGATCTTCCACTGCTTTAACCTTAGATTTTTATTTTAGAGATTAAGTGATGGAAGGTGGGTGATATCCATAGAGTTCCATAAATGGTGTCATTTTTGTTGCAGTATGAAAGGAATTGTTATACCACCATTCTACCAAGGGTAACCACTTGAACCATTATGTTTTTTTATCAGAGACAGAGAAACGAAGGTAGCCTTCCAAACATTTTTTCACTATCTCGATTTGTCCATCAGATTAAGGATGATAAAATGAGCTATGAGCCAATTGAGTATTCAAACAAGAAAATAATTCTATCCAAAAATGTCCAGTGAAGATGGGATCTTTGTCACTTACAATGATCTTTGGGATTCCATGTAGCTTTTGAATTGTCTCCATGAATGTAGTGGAAAATGTATTGGCTTTGAAAGGATGAGAGAGTGCACAAAAGTGTGTGTACTTGACCAGTCTATCAACAATCACCATGATGACACTCTTTACTTCATACTTTGATAAACCTGTGATGATATCCATGGAAACCTCCTCCCAGCATTAACGTGGGATGGCTAATGGTTGTAAAAGACCTGGGGTCTTAATTGTTTCCACCTTATTTTTTTGGAAAATCAAACATTCTTCCGCAAACCTTTGAACATCATTTTTAGGGCCATCCAAAAAAAATATTTTTGACCCTATGGTAGGTTTTCAAAAATACTGAGTGCCCTCCTACCAGAGAGGTGTGAAATTCCAAGAGTACCTTTTGTTTGATTTGGGAGTTCTTACATAAATATAAGCGATCTTTTTACCATAGTGAATAATTTTTCCATGTAAATGTATCTAATGCACTGGAATCCTGTTGTAACCTTTGAATGAGAGTCCACACATTTTCTTCATTCTTCCATTAATCCCTCGCTTCTATTATCCAATCGGGTTGGATGATCGAGATAACAAAGAGAAAGGCCTCAACATCTTCATCCTTTCTTAAGAGTGCATCTGCCACAACATTTTAATTCCCTTTTTTATAGATGATTACAAAATCATAACCCAACATCTTCGTCACCCATTTTTTTTGTCCTTATGAAGAAATTCTTTGTTCCAATAAGTATTTAAGACTATGATGATATGTTTTGACCATGAAGTTACTACCTATTAGGTAAGGGCGCCATTGCTTCAATGCATGTAGTATTTCCATAATTTCATTTTCATAAATGGGTTTGTGTAAGTCCTTTCCCTTGAGTGGCTGACTTTCAAAAGAAATGGGTCTTCCTTCTTACATTAGAACAATACCAATGCCATTTCCTGAGGCATCACATTCCACAATAAAGGTTTTTGTGAAGTCTGGTGTGGTCAACACATTATATTTTCACATTGCCTATTTAAGTTGTTCAAAATTTTGAGTTGCCTCTAGATTCCATGAAAATGCATCCTTCTTAGTTAATGTTGTTGAAGGTGTTTCTATTCTTCCATAGTTTTGAACAAACTTGCGGTAGTAACCTTTGAAAAGAAAAAATCCTCTTCAATGTTTTGGGAATTGGACAATCCATCATGATCTTAATCTTGTTAGGGTCTACCTTGACACCTTCATGAGAAACAATGTGACCCAAATACTCTACCTCCACCACAAAGAAAAATTTGTATGGTTTGTCATATAGTTGTTTCTCCTTTAGTAGTTATATCACCTTGTCAACATGTCAAACATGATCCTCCCAAGACTTGCTATAGATTAATATATCATCAAAAAATACTAACACAAATTGTTGAAGGAAGGGCTTGAAAATGGAATTCATCAACCTTTGGAATGTGGAAGGTGCATTCATAAGGCTAAAAGGCATGACCAAAAATTCATAATGGCCTTCATGAGTTTGGAATGTTGTTTTTTGGATATTTGCTTCCTTCATTCTAATATGATGATACCCTGAATGAAGATCCAACTTTGTGAAGTATATTCTCCATGTAGTTCATATAAAAATTCATCACTGATGAGAATGGGAAACTTATGTTTAATAGTGATATTGTTGATCTCTTTATAAGCTGGACACACATGCATGAGCCCTCTTTCTTGAGTACCATTACCACCAGTGAAGAGTAAGAACTTTGGCTAGGTATAATAATGCCAACCTCTAACATTTATTCAACCATATGCTCAATTTCACTCTTTTGGGAATAAGGGTATCTGTAAGGCCTGATGTTAGGAGTAACACTCCCAGGTATTAGGTGAATAACGTGATCATGATTTTGAGTGGTTGGAAGACCTCTAGGAATATCTTCAAATACTTTGTAATGCTTATCAATGATTCCTTGGAGATCTAAGGGAATAGATGGCTTAGATGTTTGAACATCTAGTGAGAATAGTTGTACAATTACACCCTGATGCCCCCTTTTTCAATAATTTTTTCATTACATTAGAGCTTATCATCTTACTGGGTTTCCCTGTGATACCCCTTAACTCAATTTCCTTTCCTTCCAATGAAAATTTCATGAAAAATTCTTGAAAATTAAAATCCATTGTTCCCAATTATTATAACCATTGGACTCCTAGTACGACATCAACACCACCCATGGTTATAGAATATATTGGACTATTAATTACATATTCCCCCATAGTAAGATTGATCTTATGGAATTTTCTTGAGAAATTGATATTTCCTCCATTTGAAATCATTACTTGACACTCTGGTGCTGGATATATAAAGCAATTGAGAGCTTAGGCTAATTTACAGTGAATGAAATTATGAGTACTACCATAATCAATTAGGACTATTAACTTTTTCTCTTTGATATATCCTTCGATATTGAGGGTTTGAGGAGTGATAATTCCAGCCAATGCATTACATGATATCGTGGGAGTCAACTCTTCCAAATAAATCTCTTCTACATTTTCATCTTGAGATGGTTCTTGTTCTTGTTCTTGTTCTTCTTCCTCTTCACAATCTATGTAGAATAATTTCTTCTCACCACACTTATGTCCCTTACTGTACTTGTTGTCACAATTAAAGCATAAACCTTTTTCTTTTCTTTCCTCTAATTTTTGAGGTGTCAACCTTGTCGCTTGATGTATTTTAGAAGAAGGAACATTATTCTCTCAATAGATGTTAGGAGTGGTCCTTCTAGTAGCCATAGCCATATTTTTACTTTCAACATTTATCTCCACCATGAACGCATTCTCCAATGATTTGGGTTACCAAAGGTGAACCTCATGTTGAATGTTATCCTTTAAATTTCCTATGAATACATCAATCAGGTGCTCATCTGGAATATATGTTACCTTTATATCCAATCTTTTGAAGTTCTTAATGTTCTCCGCAACTGAACCTGTTGGCTTGAGATTTATCAATTTTCTAAAGAAGGTATTTCTCCTTGTATCCTCATAGTGTGTTATCATTTCTTCCATGAAAATTGTCCAAGTGACAAGTGATTTGCAAGAACAAAGCCATTGATGCCACACAAATTGATTGGGTTCTAAATAGAAATAATAAATTCGTACCTTTTGTGTGTGTGGCACATCATGTAGTTCAAAGAACTGCTCCATCTCAAGTATCCATGTGATTGGATCCTTGCCATCAAACTTCCTCATATCGATTTTAGGAAAGTGGTTGGTCTTCAACCCAAAGTTGGAGTTTCTCCAGTCTTGATTCATCTTCCTTGTTTCCTCATCATGAATTTCATGGGATGTATTTTCACTTTTAGGTGGCCTCTATATTAGTAAATTTTTCAATCCTTCCATGATCTCCCTTTTTAAACCATCCATCTTAATATCCATTATTTCCTCCAACTTAGCTTCAGTTGAATCCATCATCCCTTGTAGTTCATCTTTTTTTATTGTCTTCTTTTGTAAATCATTTATGTCCTTGCACATTTCTTCACCTTCATTAAGAGTCCAAGTAGGAATGTCTGAAGTCTTATTTGGTGTATAATTTCCCTTTTTTGGTAGCATGTTGGCCAAGTATCACTTTTAAACTTTAATTCAAGGTGGTTCTGCTAAATGATATTTCTTCTGCTGTATCTCCAAAATTTCGGCCCTTCTAGGTTTGAAAATTTCTTTCTATATTTATCTGATACGTATTCTTTGCAATTCCACAGGTGTAATCAAAATTGGATGTGCCAATTGGAATTTATGGTAACTTCCCCACACCTTGTTGATTTTTGGCCCTTCCAGAAGAGTGTACTTATAAAGTGTTCCAAGAACACAATATATGATATTTGATTCTGAAACTTTCACTAGAAATAATACAAATTGTCCAATGTCAAATTCAATTGGTCTCACTTAATTTGGATACTCACTGAAGAAGATATCATTGTTTTACTCAGAACACCTATTTGAGACTAGTTAATATGACTACTCAGAAACCCTATCTTACATAGGATGTATCTACAAAATTAGGATGACCCAGAATATGAAATGTAGATAACAACTACCTTGATAATATATGTGAATATCCCCTGAGTTTCATGTTCTGAAATGTCACATACAAAATGTTATAGTGATAATTTCATGATGACTAAATTCAAGATGATTCCAGAACCCTATGTTCCATAGGATATATCTCCTAAAGTGTAAGACATTAGGAGATTAAGTTTGAACCCCACGTACCTTGACCCGTATTTGAAATATCCTCTAAGTAGTTTCTTCTGAAACGTCGTAGAACAAAAATTATAGTGAAAATTCCAAGGTGTCTCAGATGCAACAGCGAAACCCCAAGACCTTGATCTCTGATCCCAAATGTTAAGAATCAAATATCAAAATAGCATAAAAAACGGGTGATACACATCTTCTCCGATATGTATTCTCTGCAATGCCACAAGTGATACACATGAATGGACAACTGATAAAACTCATTTGTGAGTTCCTCCACAATGAACATGTTTTTCTTCAAGTTTTGAAATCTATCAAAAAGGGTCTAGGCATAGTCCAGAGGAAAAATATTTTCTCACAATTTTTTTCCATCCTTCTCCTTCTCAAAAACACAGGTATTCCAACAGAGGATGAACACCTTCAGTAACCACTCACATAACCAGATCAAATATCAAAACACCGATGTTTTCACATGGTAAAACCCCTACGGGGAAACATCCATGACCCCATCCAATGTGGCCACTTGGAGCAATTTATTAATGCAAAAGAAAGGATTACAGAGATATTTTACAAGAGAGTTTATCACAATCAATCATCAGCAAATGACCCTCAATGCTCCTTAAATAGATATCACGGACCAATCAGGTGTTAATCCATGAATCAATGTCCATTAAGATTGAGGAGAATACGAACCGTCATATCACTCTATGTCGGGAACATATCGTGACCGTCGTATTTCCTAACTACAAATGCATACTAATGCATACTAAATAAACACACTAAGAAACACACTTTTACCTAACGACACATTAGACCAAGTAGATCTTAACTAACTCCTAAGTGTCTAAATATCCTAACATCCCCCCTTAAGAACAACTTGGGATAGGATTGAAGGATTTACAATAGTGACACAATAGGAGAAGGAAGGAGGCATTAGAACCTATGCCCCTTTAATGACAACTTCCTGAACTCCTAAGATAGATCAAAGTTTGGAAAAATATGCTTCTGTAAGAGACTTTGTGAAAATTCCTGCAACTTGATCTTTTGTAGGGAAAAAGAGCACTTCAATAACTTGATCATGACTGATCATTCAGATGAAGTGAATGTGTAGCTCGATGTTCTTGTTGCACTGATGTTTCTTGATGGCACTCTGATTGTCACACAAAAGGCTAGTTGGATGTTCCTGCTGAAATCCAAAATCTGAAAGGATCCGTCGAAGCCACAAGGCTTCCTGACTTGCATTTACTGTTGCTTGGTACTCTACTTCTGTTGAAGAAAGTGCAATAACCTGTTCTTTCTTATAGGCCCAAGTGACAGGTCCTGAACCAAGGCTAAAAACATAACCTACAGTAGACTTTCGATCATCAGGGTCGTCGACCCAATCTGAATCAGTGAAACCAACCAATAAAGTAGTCCCCCCTAAACTGTAATGTATCTCGAATTGAACTATACCACAGACATAGTGAAGTATCATTTTAGCTGCTTTCCAATGGCTTTCATGGGGTATTTTCATATACCAGGAAACAATACCAACAATAAGGAAAGATTAGGATGGGTATGAGTCAAGTATAAGAGGCTACCAACTAATTGAAGGTACAGGGTGGAATCAACTTCGGAAGAATACAGGTGGTAGTAAGCTCAACTCCATAATGGAAGGGAGAAGGGGATTGTTTACAATCATCCATGTGAAAGCGACAAAGAAGGTCACAGGCATACTTAGACTGGGAAAGAAAAATTCCTTCATTGGTTTGCAAACCTTGGAGGCCAAGGAAATAGTGAAAAAAACCTAATTCTGTCATTTCAAATTTCTTCTTAAGGCTAGTTTTCACATGGTTTAAAAGTTTTGAGTCACTACCAATAAGAATAAGTTCATCAACATAAAGGACAAGGATTATGAGATGGCTTCCTACTTTCTTGGTATAGACATTGTGTTGTCACAAGGGAAGACCGAGGGTTCAACACTACAACAACGCACCAACAAAACCTTGTATTCTATATCTTCTTCTTCTATCATCACATCTAACATCACATAGATGTATTCTATATCTTCTTCTCTTCTCTTACATAGCCTAGACATCTATATATGCATTACAAAATAGGCCTAAGCATGGTTAAACCCATGTGCCAACATCCCATACCCATTAAATAATCCCAATTCCCAAAAAGGGGTCGAGATCCTGCGATCTCTGCTTCATCTTGTGCTCCTCCTTTGATAGGCTCTCGAAGTCCCAAAATAGGTGAAACTTGAACAAGGATCTCTCAACTTGGTCAAGGGCCAACAGGCCCCCAACACTCACCTGTGACTTGTCCCAAGTCACTCTAATATGGGTAGTTCTGCTTCAAAAGCCTCAATCTTGGCTTGAGCTACTTTGACTTGTTGTTTTTCTATGGCCTCTTGTGCAGCGAACTCTTGGATGACTACCTTGTTCACCGGCCCTTCTGGGAATTGTTCAACTGTAGCAACAACCTGCTCCAGTTATTCTCCTTGGCCTTCTACCTCTATGAACAATTGGTAGGCCTTATCTTGTACAGGTTGGAGTCTCTTAGTTACTTCCATAAATCTTCTCTGGATAGTGTGGATCTTTTATTGGGCAGTGCATTTCTCTTGGGAGTGCTTCATTCTTTCCATAGCTGACAGGGACCTCAGCTGCACCTATATCATTTCAACTTGATACTTCACCTCTTGGAGCTACGACTCTAGTGCCTTTAGTTATGGATTCTATGTGAGTTTCTTGTAGGTCTGGGCACTGTGATCAGTAAGTTTCTTACATTCCATAGTAAGGTATTTTATTCTCTCAACTACGCTTCGAGCAGTTGCTTCTCTTTGGTCCCTTACATCCTGTGGGGTCTCGGGCACTGCCGGAGCTCTATGTTTACTATGTGTTTCCGTAACTGCTAGATATATTTTGTGATTTGTTCCACTTGCTACGTGACTTGGTCTTCTGCATTTATTTCGATGATTGTCACAGAGCGAAGTGCTCTTCTAATCGCTTCTTTTACTTCAAGTTGCTTTGTGAGCAACTATACTTTTCCTTGCTGCATCTATGCTTTTTCTTTATCAAACTTTGCTTGGAGATCAATCTTTTCATGTTCTGCAGCTTAGTGTTGTTTGAAAAGTACTCCTTGTACTTGTGTCAAAGCTTGGGTGGCTTGGTTGGTTTCTTCTTCTACTCGTCGAAGGTGAGTTTTGACTGTATCAACTAGTCGATGGAGTTGGTCTGGTGCATCTCCCATCTCTGGTTCTCTCGGCATAGTGGATATTGCGTGACTGGACTGAAGGGCCTATTGTACCCCTCAGAGTTTGACTTCGATCCTATCATACATTTCTTCCTTCTTGGTCATTTTTGTATCTGTTATTTCTAATGAGGCATCATTCCGGGCTGCTATGATGAATTCAAAATCATTGGAGGTGAGGAGAGTCTGCATCTTGGTCATGGTAGCTTTCAACTTCTTCCAGGAAGAAGGTTTCGGGTGGGAAACCTTCCTCTTCTTCGAGGGGTCCTCCTGGTCTCTGGGAGGTGTTACTTCATTGGGCCTCTATTCAGATTCAACTTAGTCACCACCCCCTCGGTCAGGTGACATGGAAGCAATCTTCCCTGAGGTTCTGCTTAAGTTTTGGACCTCCTCGATCCTATTCTATATGTTGGTTCTGAGTGTATTTTGTTCATTATGGGTCTCCTCTGGGCTGTCAATATCATATATATTTGTGGGGTTGGCGGGGATAAGGATATCAGCGGACCATTCCTTGGTGATTTCCTCTAGGTATTCTTCTGTAAGTTTGTAATATCTTTGGAGCTTCTCTTTATGGTCATCTACCCGCGTTGTAATATAGGTGAAGTGTGGGTCTATGCTGAAATTCATCAGTGGTCAGAACCTTTGTAATGTGTTTGGAGTCATGCGAGGCTCATCTTTGATGGTGCGCTTTAGTTGAAGGTAGTATGCATGAAAGACATCATTCGACTGCCACTGTTTGTTCATATATGTGTAATACCATAGGGTAGCGAACTTCGCAGAAAGCGGTTCGAATGACTCTAT
This sequence comes from Picea mariana, assembly GCA_032191745.1. Taxonomy (NCBI): domain Eukaryota; kingdom Viridiplantae; phylum Streptophyta; class Pinopsida; order Pinales; family Pinaceae; genus Picea; species Picea mariana. The sequence goes on along the minus strand of JASDQU010101216.1, from coordinate 242,489 downwards.
GTCTAGGAAGGTCACTCCTTTCGGCATATCCCAAGAAACAAATGCAATGAGGACTAGGAGCCAGCTGAAATGAAATTTGTAACCCTGGTCCTAGGCTTCTCGGCAATCAAGTTCCAACTAGTTAACTAGGTACTTCACCTAGTTCATTTGTAGGCCTTCCGCGCACTTCCTTGTGAGGTCAACAACAAAGTCGATGACCTGTGTAGGTTGGTTCTTTCTTACTAACTTCCCGGTTATCAATTGACATGTGAGGTGCACTGTGTTTCTCTAGATGGAAGCTACCTTGTAGCCTCTTGTTCCCTTCTCAACATCACCATAGGTGTTCTTTATCTTCTGTGCAAGTACACGATCTACGAATTTTCCTGGATAAAACTCTTGTGGTTCAGTTCTGTTGACGGGCGAAACAGTTCGTCCGTCAACTGGGAGAGTGGAACCGGTCCGGGGTTGTCTAAATAACCCAAGCCGTTTGGAATGGACCACCCTGACGAGTTTAACGGCTTCGTTGGCTGCTCTAAGGTCTCCTAAGAAAACCAAAGAGAGAATTGATCTGAGCTAAGTAATCTAAACTAAGGAAACTAGAAACAAATAAAACAAACTAAAATCAACTAACTAAATAAAAGAAATTAAATTAATTAACTAAAACAAACAAACTAATATTACACTAATCTAATTAAAACAAACTACTAAATAAACCAGAGCTTAATACAACTATTCTAACTATTAAATGTGATCTACATACTACTATAATAACTCAAATCAACTATCTAATTATCAGATGAAATATTACTTATTCACAAATGTACACTATGAACAACCTAGAGATTTATTTAAAACCTGCAAAACTGATGTGTTTTCTGCCCTAAGACAACCAAGATATGTTTTTTGATATTTTATATTTTATGAAAAAGAAATAAACATTACTGAAATTAAACAACCTAATATATTTTACTGAAATTAAACAACCTTATATAAATCTAGTTAAGATTATATCTAAATTAAACTACTTAATGAAAACAGTAAATAAAAACTAATTGACCTAGAAACGCTCCAAGTCTGCCCTGTGTGTGATGACTTCTAAGCTGGTCGGAGGGAGAAATTCGCACCAGTTAATCCCCAAAGCTTCTCGTAAACGATTTGCTATGATGCTTCTTGAAGTGTTTTACAGGACAAACAAGACATAAAAGAAAATCATAACAATCTTATGATTATAAATTCATGCAATAAGGGAAACCTGTTATGCAAGAAACTTATATATAACAATTCAATCTATGAAGAAGATAAACCTGTCATTCACAAACTGAATTAACAATTGTTATGTCTTTTATCTATTTGGAAGAAACAAGAGATGGATAACAGTGATCAAAATTATATCATTTGCATTTGATTTAGATAGCTAAAGTAGTCATAAATCATACACAAATTAGATATACAAGACATGAAACAAAATGTTGATATATTGAAAAGCTAAAGCTGTGACAAAACATCCTTTCTGCTCCAGTCTGCATTAGAGTTCCATATCCTTGTTCTCCCACGAATGAGGATGAACATTATTACAAAAATCATAGGTTTATATAAGTTTCTCCACAGGGTAAAACATCCCTGTGGATAATCATCAAACAGTTTTACATAATCTGGGAAAAAATCCCAAAATCTACTAAACTAAGCAATCTAAAATGCAAGTGAAATCCTTGAGATATCCTCCAACTTCTCATCAACTCATTTGCAATTCGAATTTACCTACAATAGAACACAAATACCAAATTAGAAGGATATTTCAGTAACAAAATACAAAAAAATTGATCCTACAGACTTAGCTACAGAATCATGTGATTCTGTAGCTAGTCAAAAATAGCATATAGAATCAAATATCAATCAAATAAAATCTTAAAAGAAATCAAATCCAATTTAAATTTTCTTTTCATCATCAAAACGAATTATTAATAATTCAAGTGAAATTACCTTTTAAATTAAACAATATCAAAATAAATGCAATCAAAACAGAGTACAGAATGCTCTATTTTGAGTTACCATAAAACATGGTCAAACTTTGACAGGCCTAGTTGTATCAAACGAAATTAAGCAGTGAATCAAGTGATATGAGATACGATGTAATCATAATCGACTCAACCATAATCGAACAGAATCGTATACAAGATATGTTATGCCACAAGATAACTAAAATTGATATTAATTGAACACAACATATATGTTACAGCTATAGCAAATTACATAGATTTCATGTCGTTTCAATCCATAGTAAAGATAGATAGGCTGTAGATTATGCATAAGATTCATTATGTTGTAATCAAATATGGGAAGGCTGTTACGATATACTCAAAATGAAACATGAGTAACATTATTGACCAAAAATCACCATCGATTTCAATTGTTGGGTGTAACACAGTCAAAATCGAACAACATTGATAACCATAAGCTAGACAGCAATCAAATGAAATCAGGTCTGGGTTAGTTATAGACAAATTCATCATCCTGAGTATGATCGTTTTGTTTTGCAAACCCATTCGTAACTGAAAATACATTGTCATTCCAATTCAAAATAGAACAGGGTTGATTTAGTCAACGGACCACAGCGAATTGACTGGCTGGGAGTTGTATGACAGTTACGATTTGTATCACTTCACGATTTGGCAAATATAAAACAAAACCCTTTTTTTAAACATGATCCAAATTGTATCAGGGCTGATCAAAGTCATATAAAATTGCAACAGACAACCATCGTATATGTGTATCATAACCAATTCAGATCGCAACATAGATCGTGCTTCAAAATTTGAAATGCAAAACAGCTTGCCTATAATAGATGCAACAGAGCATTCAATCACAACTAATTTAAAACAATCAAATCTATAATATGATTACTAGAATAAAAACCAAATCCAACTAAACTCAAACGATAACAAAATTCGATTTACCAAAACAAATCATATACAGCAGTGCATGTTTATGTAACAGAGCAGGTCGATGATGTACACAGAGTTTATGAATGTGCCATATAAATGGGTGAAAGTTATACTAGCGAGGTTGATGAGGTTATGTCAATTTCGAATTGACAATTGTCGTGGATGACTCGACATTCTTGAACAGAATTGAACCCGTTGTTCGCTGCTTCTTGTCAGTGGGTTGCACCTTCGCATTCTGACCGGTGAGTTTTGCCACTTGGTCTTCCAAAGCATGGATTCTGGATTGCAAAATCGGCACGTCTAGGTAGTATCTCTCCAACCATAAACTACATTGATCTCATGATAGAACAGCTGATTGAGTAGAAGAGGGTTTCGATGAGTCACCGAGGGTTCCACAAGGTATTTCAATGCCAGGAAAATTAGGATCATCCCGCAGACAAGGTGGTAAATTCTTGACAAAGTCATATGCAGGTTTGTCACACAGACCCTCTGAGTAAGGATACTCGTTTGCGAGAAAACGTTCAATCTCCGAATCAGAATCTTCGCTAACCATGATAGGCTCAGAGTTGGTAGGGGTTTTAGGTTTATTTCTCTCCATGCGAGAGATTAACCTAGTGTTTTTCTTGCCTTTAGAATTAGCATTAGTTTTAGCTTTAGGTTTTCTGGTTGCGGGTTTAGCAATTTCGACTTGTTTGGTCACAGCCATAGGCAAGTTCATCGGTGGGTCGGGTAGAGGTTTGGGTAGAAAAACGTTGTATGGCACAGGGGGGATAGGTTTGCTTTCAATCACCACAGGTTTATCAACCTGTGGTGGGTTTGAGTCTTCAAAGCCATTACGACTAAGAAAATCACCCCAATAGTCATGACGTAACCCCAACTCATAAACTATGATCATTTTAATCAACCCCAAATGGAAGAGACTGGTATTGGCTTGGCTGTGTTTATACCTTTTAGCCATTTTAAACAAACTTCTATGCAGATAGTGAGGCATATTGAGGTTGTAGCCTATAAAAACCATCAATAGACGAAGGTGAAACAAGAAAACAAAACCGTACCTGCCCTTGCAAGTAATGAATTGTTTGATTATCATTAGGAGATCATGCCAGCATGGTTTTAACATTTTTGCAGGCAAACCTTTGTCGCAGGAGTTCACCATTCGAGATTGGAATAACAATGTCCACGGGACATCATCCACCTTGCAACTCTTCGACCACTTCTGTCCAGTAACAGGAAGACTGGTTGCCGAGCTAAGAAATTGCTCATTAATCTCTAACTGCACATCCCCAATTTTGGCTCGGCAGCCATCGAATGATAACGCAAATTGTCGAGCCACGATAGGGTTATAACCATCGAATTTTCTTATAACCGGGAGCCATCCACATTCCTCCAAGTCGCTATGAGCGCTATCAAACATGAGTAGTGCTTGGAAACCGTTAGGCTCGGCCCTTACGATAGGAGCCATGGCCTCTGTGCATAGTAGGGTTTGAATCAAACAAAACCATACACAGGGACGAAAATGGTTACGGCTAACAGCTGCACAGCTCAAAGAGGAGAGGATTAATTGTATGCGTGCAAAGGTGGTGGGATTACCACTGCCATGCAGGATAATAATGATGTAGTATAGTGCTGTTCCATCCACGTAATGTCATTTAAACCACATGAATCGGCCAACCGAATAGTTTGGGCGGTGGTCAATGTATCAACTTGCCATACCATATACTATAACAATGCGCCATTGCATAACTTAGAACCATTAAACCAAACTCCAAAGTTGATCAATGCACCATAGTATAACTTCAATGCCATTTCCATCAAAATCTTAAAACAATCATACACCAAGTAAGGATTTAAATCATAAAATCAAAACCCAAAGTCAAATGTTTATCCAATCGTGATTTCATAACTTCAAACCTTTTCCATTCAACATGAAATCGAAACTCACATATTGATCATGTGCTTATAGCATAATATATAATCAAAGTTATATAAAAGATCTTATAAAATCGATAAGTCAAAGGTTTATGAAAACAAGGATCGCATCACATAAAACTAGATCAATCATGACCCTAATGAAATCAAAAATAACCCATAACTTAATATGCTCAAAGTCTCATTAATCAAAATGCGCAATCAAAGTAAGAGTATATAAATGGATATAGTTTGAAAGAACCTTTTGCAGTCATATGATAAACTAATGGTAAGGTGCCCTTCAGAAAGACAACGATAGTCCAAACAATGATGGAGGGGTTTTCACACTTTCAGTTGTGAAAACTGAATCGAAACCAAATTGCAATTGTCGCATGAAATAAAAAGAATATCTTCTTGCAAAATGTGACGATGACTTGACGTTCAAGAGACAAAGGTGTAGGAAGCTTATATGGCAATTGAAAAAATTGAATTGGCTGCCAACAATGGCGACACACTGGGAGAAGCAGTTATCTCTGTTGAAAGAGACAAATTCAGATTAGGACAGCAAAGAAAAATTCAACTCAAAAACAACAACCAGAAAATTGTACAAACATCATCATTTACTATCTTTTCTAGTGATGTTTTAAAAGATGAAAACTAATAACAGTCCCAAGATCAGCAAGTCACAATATTAATGATAAAACCTTCAATACTGTTGGCATGGCCACTGCTGCCAGCAGGCGTCCATAGCCTCGACAGGGTTGCCATTTAACCCACTCGGACGTCTGTATCCTGTCAAGAAGTTCGGGATCAGAGCAAAGGACTTTTTACAGAGGTTTTTTTTATTTATTTATTAATTTATTTATTTATTTATTTATTTTTCACAGATTTTCATGTTCTTGACATTGCTTTGCTGCCAGCGGGCCTATTCAGTACCCCGACGAAGTTGTCTTGGTGCCATGCTTGCATTTACCCGCTGCCAGTGGACCTGTTCAGTATCTCGATGGGTTTACAAACACTTCCCACAGCTCTTATTAACATTTTTATTTTGTTTTATGGATAGCTGAGCGGGGTGACGCTAAAAAATCTTAGTATTTCATCATATCTTTCAGACCTCATCAGAATTTTTTAACACTGTCCTTTATTCAGCTCCAGAAATGTTTTATTTCCAAAAAAACCTACTATGACAGGGAGACATCCTTTTGAGTCATTCCTTTACGGAAAAGGGACAGCGTAAAAAGATTAAATATGATCATGTCAAACTTCACTTAGAGATTGAAATCAGAAAACTTCTTTCAAACAACAAAATTTTTCAGCATAAATATCAATATAAGAAATATATATCACCGATGTTCGTACAACTTTTCAGAAGTTATTTCAGCAAAGAAATGTTCTGCGTTCTTTGTCTAGATAGCTCAGTACACCAACATGCAAATGTTTGAAAAAAACAACACAAAACTGATCAATCCAAATCAAAACCAAAAACAAAAATAAGGCAAAAATCAAAACAAAAGGAAATATTTACATATTATACAAGGGTACTAATCATGCGAAGTATCTTTTCAGGGCTTGTCCATTCACCGGATAGGTGTCAAGCTGCCCTTCAAGATTCTGTAAACGAAAGGAACTAGGACCCAACTTTTCAGCAATCAGAAATGGCCCAAGCCACAAATTTTGAAACTTAGTGTGCTCACCCTTCTCTTCATGTGGTTTGTCCCACTTTAAAACGAGATCGCCTACTTCAAAATTCCTATCAGAAGAAGAACTAGAATCGAACCAGCTTTTAATCAGTTGTTGATGTTGGTCTAACTTACGTTTATCTTGGGTTCTTACTTCTTCTAACTTCATCAAAGCGTTAATACGACTTTCTAAGGGGGGACAATCTTCTTCTTGAACTTTTTGTGATAATTGAAGCGAAGGAAGAAGAATGTGAGGTATCAGAATGGCTTCTCTTCCATAAACAAGGAAAAAGGGAGAGTTACCTATAGCGGCTTTAGGTGTTACCCTATCAGCCCACAGTGCATTGTGCCAGTTCTTGTGATTTTCAGCCACAGTTCTCTTGATAATCTTGATCAAGTTCTTGTTTGTCGATTCTGCTAAGACATTTCCCTGGGGGTAGTAACTAGCAGAATACTTAATCTTTATGCCTTTCTCTAAAGTGAACTCACTCATCTCTAGAGAAGAAAAGTACAAAGCATTATCAAAGACTAGACAATCCGGGATGCCGAAACGGGTGATGATATTCGAATTCAGAAAGGCAATCACCTGACTTGTATTAACAGTTTTTAGCGCGGCGGCTTCAGACCATCGAGTGAAGTAATCAGTGGCTGTCACAATATACTTGTGTTGTTGTGAGGATGGAGGGTTAATAGGACCAATGATATCAAGCCCCCATTGCTGGAAAGGAGAATCGACTGTGACAGGTTGCAAGGGAAAGGCTGGTTTTTGTAACCGCCCTGATGCTTTCTGGCAAATGATACATTTACAACACAAGGCATGGGCATCTCTAAAGAGTGTAGGCCAGTAGTAACCATCTCTTAGGAATTTATGAGCAGTGGTGTCACCACCGAAGTGACCACCAGCTTCTCCTGCATGCAACTCAAGCAAGACTCTTTCTGCTTCATCTTTTTCAAGACAATGCATCAATACGCCGTCAAAATTCTGACGAAACAGTATACCGTTAACTAGATGAAAGGAGGTGGACTTTAGTCTCAAAGATCTTCTCTTGGCGGGGTCGAGGTGACGGGGTGTTGATCCATGTTCGAGACAGTGCCTAATATCGTCATACCAAGGACTTACGAGGCTTTGTGTGCAACAAATCAAATTCTGATCGTGTTGTTCTAGGTCTAACGTATCACTATCTTCTTGTTGTTTGGTTTCTGAATCAACAACCAACTTACACATCCCTTGGCCTCTCACGATCTGTGCTGGGGTGATCTCTAAGTCATACTCCTGCAAGGAGGTGACCCAGTTGGCTCTTTTCTCTCCTAACTCCTTTTGCACTAACAAGTTCCTTACGGCAGGGTAGGGGACAATGATCTTCGTCCTCGACTTCAAAAGATATGACCGGAAATGCTTGACTGCCTTAAAGACAGCGTAGGCTTGCCGATCGACCGCTGGGTAGTTAAGTTCAGCACCTTTGAAAGCAGAGCTCATAAAGGCGATGGGTACTTCGTTGTTCTCAGAATTCTTCTGAGTTAGGATCGCGGCATAGGAACGATCAGAAGCAAAAGTATAAAGTGTAAAGTCTTGAGAGAAATCAAGGCTCATGAGAGATGGAGCATCAATTATGGCCTTCTTTATGTCATTGAAAGCTTGGTTTTCAGTAGGTCCCTAGTGATATTGGGTGTCCTTTTTAATCAGGTTCTGGAGAGGTCTGACCATTTCGGAGAAACTGGGGACGAATCTTCTCACGAAATTGATCTGGCCTAGGAAGGACTGCATGGATTTTTTGGAGGTAGGTGGGGGAAGTTTAGCAATGACTTGGGTCCTCTCGGGATCAATAATCATTCCATCACTAGACACAATGAATCCTAGTAATTTACCCTGTTCTACTGCAAAGATGGACTTCTTGGGGTTCAAAGAGATGTCGTATTTACGACATTGTAGCAGCACGGCTCGTAAGTGAGCTAGATGATCGTCTTTGTTTTTAGAGTAAACCATTACATCATCTAAGTAAACTACTACGAAGTGATTGATTAAGCCTCTAAAAGCAATGTCCATTGCTCTCTGAAAGGTAGCGCCGGCGTTAATCAATCCAAAGGGCATCTTGCGATAAGCATAAGTGCCCCACGGGGTACGGAAGGTAGTTTTTAGTTGGTCTGGCGGAGACATCAAGACTTGGTTATATCCAGAGAAACCATCCAGTAAGGATAGCCTCTCGGAACTAGATACTTGTTGCAAGATCTGTTCCATGGGAGGGATAGGATAGTTATCTTTGTCAGACGCTTTGTTGAGGTTCCAGAAATCGACACAAAGTCGAATTTCCCCATTTTTCTTCCGCACTGGGACGAGGTTGGATACCCATTGAGTATGTCTAATAGGAAAAAATATTTTAGCACTTAGGAGTTTATTCAATTCTTTTTGTACAGTCGGTTCTAATTTAGGATGCATTTTCCTCAATTTTTGTTGGAAGGGCAAGGTTTGGGGCTTCATCGGGATGACATGCTGTATAATATTAGGATCGAACGTTTTAAGATCATCGTAAGTCCAAGCAAAGACATCCTTGAATTCTTTAAATAATTTGACGAAAGCAGCTTTTTCTTGTTTACTACATCCCAAGCCTAAATTGATACATTGAGGATTTTCACTAGTTCCTAGATTAACTTTTTCATAAGACAATGAGGAACTATTTGTTTTGCAATTGACCGTCTTTTTAAATTTATCTTCAAAATCATAAAACTTTTCTAGTCTAACAATAGATTTGGGTATGAAATTTACCATGTCCGATAGAGCTTTGGGAGATTTCAGATTAGGTATTACCGTAAAGTCGTGCAAATTGTCGTCGTGTGTTTGTTCATCTATCACTGCGTCCTGGAAGGTTTCTTCCATGTGCAGAAAGTTAATAATCTGCTGATCATCATCAAATACTCTCCAGTTTGTGATATTGTCAGGAATTGATGGTCGAAACAATAGCTCCACGGAGAAAGCGTTCAGGGATAAGCCCTCTGCAGGAAGAAGTTTAGAGGCAACATTAGCTAGTAGATCTGCTTCAGCATTATTTAACCTAGGAATGGAGTTTATATTAAAAGCAGAAAATTTGTTCATTAAACTCCATACCTCAGACTAGTAACATTTGAGATGAGGGGAAAGACAATGTATAGAATCTCTCACCTGCCTAACCACTATCTCAGAGTCGCCGAATACAACCAGATTTTGAATGCGCATGTCTAAGGCTTTTCTGAGACCTTGTAATAAAGCCTCATATTTTGTAGTATTGTTAGTGCACTCAAATTCTAATCTACAAGCCAATAATGTTTTGTTACCTGCCGGATCAATGATGATGCATCCTGCACCAGCTCCTTCTTTAGACTTGGAACCGTTGAAATATAAAGACCAAATTTGATTTGCATCAGATTCATGGGACTGTTGCATAGAAGCTGTTGGTTGCACATATGCTATGATCTCGGACTGTTGTTCTGGATTTTTGATAGGTGAAACTTCAGCCATGAAATTTCCGAAGAAGGTGTCCATCCCTTGGACTTCAGGTGAATCAGCCGGAGGTGTGTATGGCTCATTAGGGTCATTCAAGTCTGTTACCGTGAACTTAAGGTAACGCTCACGGTTCACCCTAATCTTGTTGGGCTTACCGTTCTCTGAAAGCCATAAGTGAGACCAGTCCGTTGCGAAGTAACCATGTAGCTGCTCCGACCAGTCCCTGCTCAAAAACATGTCATATACTTTTGGAATATCCACCACAATTATATCAATAAACTGATGAACCTTTGGGTTAGACGATAATCTAATCAATACATTTTTTAGTTCGCCTATAACTTTTACATCCGTTCGATCAAGTTGTATAATTTTCAAAGAAGATGGTTCTACTTCGGCATTGATCTTTTGGCAGACTAACCAAGGCATCACATTTGATGATGCTCCCGAGTCAACCATGCAATTATGCACATTTCTGTTGAAGATTTCGAAAGTTAAGAGAAAAGGAGGTACATTCTTATGAGTACTTAGAGTTGTAGCTTGTGGTTTTTTACTCGCATTTTCTACGACTACTTTATCTGAATTATTTACACTATTTACATTATTTACATTGTTTACAGGTGTTACAGGAAGGCTTCCTTTGTCTTGAGAACCAGGATTATCTTTTGTGGAAGTCTTCTGAGGAACTTTGCTTTG